>JADKXX010002239.1:0-56823 GCA_017310255.1 Butorides virescens | reverse complement strand
AGCTCCACAACACACCGTGGCCTCGCTGTTCAAGAAATCCCTCTACAGCAGCAGAGGTGGATCAACTGTACATAAGATATATACCTACTTATTATGCACATCAAAATACTGTCCTGTAACAATTTTGCAGCCCTTCATCATTAGTCAATCAGTGCTGAAGGCAGTATAGTACTATGTTGATTATTGTACTTGCTCATCACTTTATTGCCTGGGAAGACATAAAAGTAACTAACAAGGAAGAATAAACCTCATAGTGGGGGAAACTTGACCAAGCCATTGACTGTTCACATGTTATTCCTGTGCTTCAGTCCAAAGTTTGTGTGTGACAAACTCCAGGCCATAGGCAAAAGATACAGATCTCACTCATTGAGACAAATGTTTTGAGATGTCATGTAATATATACATAAGCATGAACAAAGAAAGCATCACAGAACAGAGTGATGGGTCATCTGCAAACTGAGATGAAATAGGGTCCAGATGTTTTTAGGATTCGTGAAGCAACAGGCCGGCTAACATACTTCTGCACTCTCCCAGTAGTTTCTAAGCTGTGTCAAAAAGACATAACTTCCAGCTCCAGGATTTTCTGTATTACCACACCATGTGCTGTTTGGAAAATGATTGACTTGTTCTATTACATGAACACTGGGAACCAAACGCTAACTTAAGCCAACGTCAGAGCAGTGAATTACTTACCTCCCATCTTAATCAGATTTTCTCAGTCTCTGTTACAAATGTGGAGTTGGTATTGCCAGGATGTTCCTTTTTTAACATCACTTACAATATTTCCTCTTAGTGGCCCACAGAGAACGTGAGGAATGATGTTTTACATAAAAAGTCATAGGGGGCGGCTATGCCAAAATCCTTGTCAAATGTTGATACGTTGCCAGTAGCATATGGTAACAATGGAGACAGCTGGAATTAAGGGCACAACATGACATTGTAATGAGGGTAACAGCAATTTGAGCTATTGGAGGATATTGCCTTTCAATTGATTGGCTCCATGTGGAGAGTATGAAAAGACTGAATGATGGGGGAAATGACAGCCTTCCTGTCAGGTTTGATGTATGAGGTAACCTTCTATAACTTAACAATGAAACCCTCTTCAAGCATTGCAGCCACATCAAGTAAGATGAGTCAAAGAGAGGTGATGTCATCCATTATAGAAACGATGATGTAACAGATTGCTTTATGGGATTAAGGCCAACATTTTCCAAAATCTATTCTCTCTGCTCTGTATTTAGTCATCTGAGTGATCCTAGCCAAGATTTTTAAATACAAGAACCTAAACTGAACCTTCAGTAGTGACGTTTTCAAAAGTGCCCAACTCACCTGAATGTCTCTGTTTCATTATCAAAAGGGAATTGTACCTCCCCTGCCTTTTCAAGAAAGTGTTGGGTACATAATAGAGTGGACACATTTGAAAATTTCTCTCCTAAATTTGTGATTAGGCTTCCAAATACATTTGGTATCGGTGTCAAAATTGCTGAATATCCTCATGCCCAAATTACTTGTTTGGCAACAGAAAGTTCCTTCAAGCGCTCTGGATGCAGAGTGCTTTTGAAAACTGAACCATTCATTTTTTCTATATTTTCATGGCCATTAGGACTCAAGTTTTTAAAATTAAGATTCCAGTTTCACAGTCCCATACCACTCAGCCATATCACTGTGACCTTTGTGTGTAGGATCTTTGTAATAAGGAAGTTCTCTAACATCTGGGCCAGAATACATTGAGGAAGATTTACTTTTTGTTTTAGAAAGAACAAAATTATTTTACCCTGGAGGTACTGTATTTGGTGGGCTATACTGGATTTGTGTGGCAAGGTTTTTGTAGATGGGAGGCTACAAGGGTGGCTTCTGTGAGAAGCTGCTAGAAGCTTGCCCTGAGTCTGATAGAGCCAATGCCAGGCAGTTCCAAGATGGACACACCCCTGGCCAAGGCCGAGCCAATCAGTGATGGTGGTAACACCTCTATGATAACATATTTTAGAAAGGAAAAAAACCCCAAAAGCCACACAGTTGCAGCCAGAGAGAGGAGTGAGGATATGTGAGAGGAAACAACTTCAGACACCAAGGTCAGTGAAGAAGGAGGGGCAGGAGGTGCTCCAGGCACCGGAGCAGAGATTCCCCTGCAGCCCATGGTGAAGACCATAGTGACACAGCCCATGAAGGTCCATGGTGGAGCAAATATTCACTTGGCAGCCCATGGAGGACCCCATGCTGGAGCAGGTGTCAATGTCCGAAGGAGGCTGTGACCCCATGGGAAGCTGGAGTAGGCTTACGGCAGGACCTGTGCCCCCGTGGAGAGAGGAGCCCATGCTGCAGCAGATATGCTGGGAGGACTTGTGATGCCATGGGGGACCCATGCTGGAGCAGTCTGTTCCTGAAGGACTGCACCCTGTGGAAGGGATCCACGCTGAAACAACTAATAAAGAACTGTAACCTCTAGGAAGGACTCACATTGGAGAAGTTTGTGAGGGACTTTCCCATGGGAGGGATCCCATGCTGGTGCAGAAAAATAATGTAAGGATTTCCCCCCCTGAGGAGGAAGGAGAGGCAGAGAAAACATGTGATGAACTGACCACAATCAACATTTCCCATCCCCCTACAGGCCTCAGTGGGGAGAAGGAAGAGAAAATCTGGAGTAAAGTTAAGTCCGGGAAGAAGGATAGGGGGAAGGTGTTTTAAGATTTGGTTTTATTTCTCCTTACCCTACTCTGATTTGATGGGCAATAAATTAAACTAATTTCCCCAAGTAGAGTCTGTTTTGCCGGTGATGTAACTGGTGAATGATCTCTCCTCTGAACCGCTGAGGTGATGAGTGTGAGAGTGGCTTTGGTGGGCACCTGGTATCCAGCCAGAGTCAACCTACTACATGGGGATTGCTTAAGGACAGAAAAACAAATTTTAATACGATGAGACAATAACAGGTTCACTAATTAGGGGGCAACAATGTCAGACTCAGAGTTGTAACACAAATGAAGAGAGTAAGAAATGGGCATTTGAATTTGAAAGAAAAAGTGCCAGTGAGGGAGAGGGAGAGAAAGTACAAACCTTCTGTTTTACCTTATGGCCCTTGTTCCAGGCTATTTCCCTCAGGTTTCTTTCCTTTAAAAGAGGCATTGGCAAAATGCAGATTGGACTGATTACTTTTATCTAGCTGATAGTAATTGTTTTAAAAGAGCCTGTTCGTCACTGCTCATGATTTTGGAGACTGATGGGGAGAGAGGAGCAGGGCTGGGTGTTGTCACACCACGCAGGAAAGGCTATTTAAGTTCTCTTATCAAAGAATGTGGTGATATCTGGGAGTTTATTAGTTGTCAGTCATCCTTAAAATCAGAAATATCACTGCTAAGTTTGGATGTTTGGTGTAACTATCACCTTCTAAATGGATGCCTTGCTGCACAGTTTGTTGAGGGGTAGCAGATAGCTGTTCTTGCAGCCTTGAGGAAGACGCAGTTATGCACTGTGCTGACTTTGCAAGACCTTGCATACAGCAATGCTAACAAACGAGTGGCTCAGTCTTGAAGTGCTTACTGAAGCAGATTTACTGTTGTTTCCATTAGGTGCATAGCAGCAGGGAACAAAAGTAAAAGGCACCTCACGTTTCACATCCTACACAGAGTCCATGCTTCTGAGCAGACAACCTGCATATAATGAATGTTCCCGGGAGGAATAGCAGCCTCCATCTTGATGTGCGGGTGTGCTGAGTAACACACATTGCCTGCAACATCCATGCATAGCACTTTGATCTCACTCCATCCCAGAGATCCAATCTGAAAAATCATAGCACTGTTGGCCACCTTTACCAAGAACAGAGGACCATGCTGCTGCACCTGTACTGGTGATGTGAAATGTGTGATTACTTCTGTTCCTGCCCAGAGGAAAACACAGAGGACAGAGCCTTACCCATACCTTTCTCCTCTGGGCCTCTAGTCACTTGCTTGTGCCTTCCACCCTGATTCCCTCCTTGTCTTCCCTGGTGGCCTAGCTGAACTTAGATTTTGACCAAGGGAGAGGAAATAATAATACTTTGCTAGGTAGCACTACCCACAGCCAGCCTCTCTCAGACTTAGTACCAGCAGTGACAGACGGATGAGGGGGAAGTTCCCTTCAAGGCTTCATACAGCACAACTCAGGAGTAAAGATAAAAGTCCAGGCTTTATCTCATGTGATCTTCCCCAGTCGGCAGTTGTTCAGTCAGAGAGGACTCAGCAGGCAGGGTTTGACCAAATGTCTCCTCACTGAAGCAGAGATCAGAGCTGCCAGGAGTGTGACATTCAGAAAAGGGCTTGTGTATCTTTCCTTCATGGGAAAATGGCTGAGGGGGAAGGAAGGAGACACTTCAGAGTGTTTGCTCATTGAGAGCCTCCAGGCCTCTTTTTCCCTCCAGGGTGTTTCCCAGAGGGTAGGATCTTTCCTCCTGAATGCAAATCCCAAATTCAATTGACGGTCAGCTCACTTGGCTTTTTGCCTGAAGTGCTTCCTCTGCCTCAGATAGTGTAAATAAATCCTCTTCAAAAGTGATATGTTGCATCAATGTCACAGAAAGAAGGACCCAAGTGGAGTTTTGAGAGATCCCAGTCAGTTTTCCTACACTCCCGAATCACTCATGCTTCACTAGGGACCTGAACCAGTGTGAAGGATAAGGAACAGCAAAGCATGTGGTGGAGCTCCCAAACGTGGAGCTGTGCCAGTGTCCTTGGCTTGAGCTTCATGGCACTGCTGCTGAATCTGGAGTCAGTGGGAGGAAAGGGAGACGTGGTAGAGCCCTGAAGGTCATGTTTGAGTGGGTGAGGAAGATGGTGTCTAGGTATGCTGAGGAGGTGGCAGTCCAAGAAGGGTGGCAGGTACGTGTAGTTATGCCAGCAGAATGGAGAGGCCACATACTGCAGGTTCTGGGAGCAGGCAAAGTGAGGAGATAGTTTGGGAAGATCCTGCATAGATATTTCTACCAGAACCTGTATGTGCCAGGGCTGCAGCCTCAGCTTTCACAGCTGTTTGCCACTGTTGACATTTCTTCTTTAAAAGCTTCCATGTTTCATAAGCAATAACTGAGCAGCCCTATTTTTCCACGCCAACTAATTCCGTTTCCTGGATTGATAACTGGGAGTAGCCTAAGAAATCTGCAAGTACAGATGTTATTTTTTTATGAATTGATGTATTTACGCTGACTTTAATTGATCTATATTAAATTCTATCAGCTGATGATAGATTTTCCTGTTTAGGCAGAACTACATTTCTACCCTGTGAAATCCAGAACCTGTAATATCTTCAATTTATGCAGTGACATGGGACCTTCAGGGAAATTGTGTTTACTTTACATGATTTTGCATTTAAAGTGAAAAAAAAGTCAGCTACTTTGGGACAAATAATGCTGTGAACTTAGTATGACCACCCTGCAGAATTTATTTCAGGATGATACAATTGCTCATTATCACATTTTAGATAAATGTCATACTTTTCTTTATCTTCATGCTTAACAAGACTTCAACCTTTTCAGCAGGTTTTCATTTAATTGTTTTCATGCATAAAAGTATTGGAGCCATGCCTCAGTTTTCCTTAGAAATACCTCTGCAGTTTTCCTGACCCTACTGCCAGCTGGGAGAATAGATTAAAACTCCTGAGCTGTGAGTTACATCAGTGAAAACTATATCTGTGATAAAGCAAAGTGTTGGCAGGCCACATGAGGAACAGACCTCTTTCTACCTCAAACAACCTTTTCTTATAGGCGATAGAAAAAGCCCTGACAGAATCAGCAAGATTTGGGTGAGAAGGGACCTCTGGAGGCTTGTAGTTCATACAGATAGATCAGGCTTCTGAGGGGTCTTGTTCAGGCAAGTTTGAAGATGTCAAAGGCTCTGGATTTCATTGCAAAATGGTATTCATTGTAGGGTTGTCATCCCGCAGCTGAATCGCATAACAAGCAAATGCACAGCAGGGCTACCATTAATTGAAAGTGAAAGCAGGGTCCAAACGAAGCCTATTTCACTCCAAATTAAGCCAAAGATTTGAAATCCTACTTGCAGTGCACCAAAGCTTTCACCAACTTCTTTGTGGCCAATACTCGAGCCATCGTTGGTTTGAAAGTAAAAGCACAGAAATAACAAGCAGGTGAAGAGGGAGAACTCTCAGTCTGTAACACGAGTGATAACCTCACAGAACTAATGTGCTGGACCATGGAAGAAATTTTTTGATAGCCATGAGACTGATTTCAGGTCTGGAAAACTGCTTTACAGTGAAGGATGTAAGGAATCTTCCTTAATTAATGTACAACAAAGAGTGTTTTTAGAATGAGTTAGAGTGGTCATGTAGGAGCTAGTAGGTTATATATGTAGTATTACAGTCCTAAGCAGGAACTACAGTCATGTGTGATGCTAGGAGCTGGTTTAGGTGTAGAGGTTTAAATCCATGGGAGTGGTTGGTGATGACAGGAAGGAAGTGGGATGGAGCGGTTCAATTTGGACTTCACCTTCTCTGTCCCAACCGTCTTCTCAGGAAGTACTCAGACCCTGGCTCTCCTTCCCTTCTCGTACCAGCCCATGTGCCTAGCTGTTCCAAATACCATTTATCCTTCCTCCATCCTCGCCCCTGAGCAATGGTCTCACAAGCCTCTTCTCTCAGAGTCATTCAGAGCACAGGAGAGCTGGAGTCCAGGATACTGATGCCACATATGGTTGGAGCCTCAGAAAGTACTATGGGGGTTTACCTCTGCACTTTTACTGCTCTGACATTCCTTCTTGGACCTGCTTTTGGCCACTAGTAGAAAGAAGGATAGTAGGGAAGAAAGACTTTTGGTATGTGTCTGTGCTTCTAAAAGTCTTGTGCCAGCCCCACTCTTGCCCAAGATAGGTAAGGACCAGCCACCCAAGCAAGTGTACTGCTTTGTTCCAGGTACTTTGATGCATGTACTGAATTTTCTCAGGAGTCTGTCCTTCTTTTGTCTTCTAAAACTGAGAAATCTCTGTTCTGTTTGTAGGTCCTGGGGCTGGCTAGTTTCCACTCTCCAAAATTACTGAGCAGCAGGCAGACCAAGGAAAGAGTCCTATGCTACACCTCATTCACCTCCTGCTATCCAGACACATGCAGGACTTTAATCAAAATGTTGACAGCACCTGCTCTCTGTGGGCATTTCTTCCTTTTAAAAATCTAAAGTCAAGGTGAATAGAAATGTTTTATACAACAATTTTCTTGAACAATTAAAAACATCATTAATATTTTAAAAAAATTAACCATTTTGATGTTTTGATGAAATCCAATTTTTAAGGGGGAGAAAATCAGGCTGAAACATTTCTGTTAGGTCTGATTTCATTATGATTTTGTTTTGCTACATGAAGTTAATTTCAGTCACTTTAAATTAGCTGTTATGCAATAGGACTTTTGTATGCATAAAAAATATGTCAGTTCTTTATCCACTAACAAGCATTTCTGAAGTGCAGGCACAGAAAGTTGGGAACCACTGTAGTAAATTCAGCAAACGTGTGAAATGTTGTTGATGACTGGAGGCTTTTGACTACAAAATAGCAGCAGTCCTACTGATTTCTGGAACATCAGTGCCAAGAACGATAAGAGCACAAATAATGGGATTAATGAGACATTACTAAAAGCAATTAAGTATATGCATAGCAATACTAGGAGCATCATTTTCTGACATCACTGAGCAGAATAGCATTCTGAAGGCACATTCACTTAACATCTGTGATTGTGAAGAAAAACATGTATTATGAGAGGACGGACATTCTATTTTTTTTGAAGCATACTGTGGCCAATTTTATCTGAAAATTATGTAGGTTTAAACACAAATCATATCTTTAAGACAGGTGAGCACTACAATTATAAAATAATAAGTGCATATTATACTTCATACAAAGCTGTGAGTTCACAAGGATGTGAAGGCACACACAGGCAAACACAAGGATATGCTCCAGCAGGAGTAGCCCATGGCATACATAAACGGGAGTCTGTTATATCCTAAGGAATATATTCTAAGGAATGACATAGGTGTCAAACAGGAGTTCCCAGAGGTGGATGGAGTACCACTGGCAAGGCACGGGAACTGCTATACCAGAGAGGCAGTCCCTTGTTCCCCAGAGTGTGAACTTCACACAGCTGAACATCATATTGCCATCTTCTTATAGGGCAAAGGCAGCAAGACTATATGTATGTATATATTTAATATCACTTTGAAGTAGCTCATGGCATGTGTCACCATTCTTTCTATGTGGATAGAGGCAGAGAAATGGCTTGTCCTGCATCTGTCCTTCTGTAACTGTATTGTTTTTTGACTCCAGGCCCTGGGCCATCTGGTGCATTCTCACCTAAACTGAATAAGTTGGACCATATCTCAAGACCCTTTCCTCAGCTTTCAGAACTGCCCATGTTACTTTTTAAAAATTTATTTATGCTAATTTATTTTAAATTCTTTTCATGAGAATTAAAAATAATTTTACTTCCTCATTCTGTAAATCAGGGGAAATTTCCCTTAAAGCCTGACCTTCCGCCTCCTTGAGTCACTGATGTCCATGCAAAGTGGCATTAAAACATTACTGAATAAGGATGGCTCAGCTCTCATCATTTGTTGCTCTACACTTGACCAGTGTGAATTATGCCAGAGTGGAAACACAGTGGATGGTGAATTTTGAAAAAACAAAACCAAAAAAAAGTTGCCCTGCAGAAACCAGGCCCTAGATTCTGGGTGGGGTGGCAAAACTGGTCTGCGTATTTATACAAGAAAAAAAGGGACCAGTTTTTCCCCATGTCTGTAGTCTTCCATGTAGACCTCTCTGGGCCAGTAGGCCTTGGTATAGTTTCAATCCCTCTGCTTTTCATAGCAGTGCTATCAGGACTAGAGTGATTTACACCAGCTTTGCAGAGACACTAACAACTGAGCAAGACAGGAGTATCGCAAGGTGTGGCAGTAGACTGGGAAGAGTTAGAAGAGCTTAGAAGAAAGGTTAAATGGACAGAAGCATAGTTTTGTTGTCTCTGATGGTCTTCAGGAACAGTCTGCTGCCTGTCAGGTCACTCTTAACATACCTGTCAGCCACCCATAACAGGGTGACAGCCAGCTTGCTCACTGGGAGGTCTGCAGCCATCTGCAGTTCACCAGCCCCCCTGTGCCCGGCAGTAATTAAGGAACCACAGGTGAAATAAAAAAAATTGTTTCCAATTCTCTATAAACAAACTGTTAAGCTGATAATGGCAAGTGTTTTCTTAATGTCTTTTTAAAGCCAATTGTATTTAAAGATTTCAATAACAAAATTATGTTACATTCAGGGAAAATGTCTTCAGTGGACAGTGCTTCAATATCTTCAATGGACTGTACTCAGTGCAGTACATTAGTTAGTAGCATTGCAGAGGAGAAAAAGCGAAACAAGCTGTTTATATTTTTAAGAAATTTTTGTTCCTTTACAGTTTAAGGATTTCCCTGAGTTAATGTCAACAATTAAAATTCAGCCATCTGTATAATGCTTTCATTCTTCTCTGGGTATCTACAGCAAATAGATTTTTTTAAACAGCATTAAGGATTTTCTTCTTGAATGTCAACTTACAAACAAGCCAGTAAGCGTAAATTTGATTAATGAGAATGTAGTCTGAACAAGCATGGTTCAGAGCAAGGAGGCTAAAAGAAGTCAGCCATGGAGGTATTGACTTCAGATATAAGTCTACTTCAGGCATGAACCTGTGTTCATATCTGAAATTGTTGTGCTGTTCAAAAAAGTTAATTGCAGTATTTCAGATTATATCATGACAGATACAGCAAATGCTTGCCTTTTAGTGGTAGTATATTGGGTTTCTGTGGCAAGGTATTGGTAGTGGGGGGCTACAGGGATGGCTTCTGTGAGAAGCTGCTAGAATTTTTCCCTGTGTCTGCCGCTGGCCAAGGCCAAGCCAATCAGCAATGGTGGAAGCGCCTCTGTGATAATATATTTAAGAAGGAAAAAAAACGGCTGCGTCTTAGTAGCCGGAGAGAGAAGTGAGAGGATGCGAGAGAAAACAGCCCTGCAGGCACCAAGGTCAGTGAAGAAGGAGGGGGAGGACATGCTCCAAGATGCCAGAGCAGATTCCCCTGCAGCCTGTGGTGGAGACCATGGTGAGGCAGGCTGTCCCCCTGCAGCCCATGGAGGTCCACGGTGGAGCAGATCTCCACCTTTAGCCCATGGAGGACCCCACGCCGGAGCGGGTGGATGCCTGAAGGGAGGAAGCTGTGACCCCGTGGGAAGCCTGTGCCAGATCAGGTTCCTGGCAAGCCATTGTGGACCCGTGTATAGGTTTGGTGGCAGAACTTGTGACCCTGCAGGGGACTCAATGCTGGAGCAGTCTTCTCCTAAGGGACTGCACCCTGTGGAAGTTACGGACCCATGCTGGAGCAGTTAGTGAAGAACTGTAGCCCATGGGAAGGACTCATGTTGGAGTAGTTCGTGAAGGATTGTCTCCTGTGAGAGGGACCCCACACTGGAGCAGGGTAAGAGTCCTCTCCCTAGGATGAAGAAGCGGCAGAGACGACGTGTGATGAACTGACCTCAAGCCCCATTCCCGTCTGCCTCTGCCGCTGGGGGGGAGTAGGTAGAGAAGTTGGGAGTGAAGTTGAGCCCAGAAAGAAGGGAGGGGTGGGGGGAAGGTTTTTAAGATCTAGCAGTTTTTCTCCTCTCATTCTCTGATTTTGATTGGTAATAAATTAATTATTTTTTCAAGTTGAGTCTGTTTTGCCCGTGATGGTAACTGATAAAATGATCTCTCCCTGTCCTTATCTCGACCCATGAGCCTTTTGATTTACTTTTCTCTCCTCTGTCCAGTTAGAGGGGAGTGACACAGTGGCTTTGGTGGGCCCCTGGCGTCCAGCCAGTGTCAAACCACCACAGGTAGTGATTATGTCCCCTCATACTCCCATATAAAAGCAGAGCATGTTTTTTTCAAGCTAATAATAATAATCTATCTTTTTGTCATGTGGAGAACTATTTGAATGATGCCATCTTTGATTTAGGCTAACTGGTAGTGGGAAGTAACTGGAAGTATGAAATGAGATGTGTTTCAAATGAGTATCTCACTGAAACCAATAAAAGAGAATAAAAGATGTGCAATGAGCAGAGGAAGGGTGAACTTGCAGATAGTTGGAAATAAATGTTCATCCCCTTTTATAAAGGAGAAACTATGAATTAAATATGACATTTGAATGTTGAGGCAAATGTTTGATTTCTGAAAAAGACATTAATTTCAGTAGTAGGAATCTATTTATGGTTTCTCTCCTATTGTCACCATCTTGTCTAAAACCTGCCAAATTCCTGTCTGTTTTTGCAGTCTTGGGTAACTTAGATGAAATCAAACTATATCGTAATTTTTCTCACATTCAAATCAGTGTTGATATTCCAGACAAACTAATCACAAATTCCTATGATCAGAGTCCCTTTCTTCCCCACACAGGGAAACTTCAGGAACTTGGCATTATGGTGAACTTAATCACCTCTTCACAATGGCTTTGAATCCTTTAGGATTGGAAATGCTACTGATAGAAGCACCTTAAACAAAAGAACTTAGTGCTTTGATATGTTGCGGAAATTTGCAAATTAATTTAAGAAAGCAATTGAACAAATTCATGGAAGAAAAATCCGTCAGGGTTAATTAACACTAAGGTACTGCTACTTGCTCATCTGCACGTTACTGGTAGCTGGGAAGGCATAACTAGGGAAGTACTACTACATAGCTTGCCATAATATTTTTCCCCCAGTCATCCACTACAGTACATTATTGGATGCATAATGCAGATCTAGATGATTCAGTGTGACCATGTTAATAGAATCCATTCAGCTATGATCAAGATACACATAATCTTATGAGAACACAAAATGGGTATATGAGTTATTTATTTTATTCTATTGCTCACATGCCAAAGTTAAGTATCACAGAATCCTAGGTTGGAAGGGACCTCTACGATCATCGTCCAACCTTTCTGGGTAAGAGCACAATCTGGACAAGATGGACCAGCACCCTGTCCAGCTGAGTTTTGAAAGTGTTTAATGTGGTAGAGTCAACCACTCCCCTGGGGAGATTATTCCAATGGTTGACTGTTGTCATTGTGAAAAATTTCCCTTATGTCCAGTTGAAATGTCCCCAAGAGCAACTTGTACCCATTACCCCTCATCTTTTCAATGTGCCTCCTTCTAAAAAGGGAGTCTCTATCTTCCTTGTAGCTACCCCCGAGGTACTGGTACGTGGTGATGAGATCCTCTCTAAGCCTCCTTTTGTCTAGGCTGAACAAACCCATTTCTCTCATCCTGTCCTCTTACAGCAGGCTTCCCAGTCCTTTAATCATCTTGGTGGCCCTTCTCTGGACCCCCTCCAGCCTGTCCACGTATTTTTTTTGTATAGCGGGGACCAGAACTGTACACAGTATTCCAGGTGTGGCCTGACAAACACTGAGTAGAGTGGGATAGTTTCTTTACTTCTGCTGGTGATACCCTTTCTGATGCAACCCAGCATCCTATTGGCCTTCTTGGCTGCAACAGCACACTGTTCACTCATATTGACCTTCCTGTCCACCAGGACACCCAGGTCCCTTTCCACAGAGCTGCTCTCCAGCCAGGTGGATCCCAGTCTGTGCTGCACTCCTCGATTATATTTTCCAAGGTGTAAGACCTTACACTTGTCCATATTGAAGTTCAAAAGTACTTGTTAGCCCACTCTTCCAGCCTATCCAGCTCTTTCTGCAGGGTGACTCCCTTCCAGAGTGTCTACTTCCCCACTTAGTTTGGTGTCATCTGAAAACTTCATCAGGCTTCACTTGATCCCGTTATGCAGATCATTTATGAAGATAGCAGATAATGTTGGCCCCAAAATCAATCCCTGGGGAACCCCCGATGTGACAGGTTGCCAGTTTGAAAAAGAGCTATTTACCACCACCCTTTGGGTGCAGCCTGCCAGCCAATTCCCCATCCATCGCACAGACCACTTGTCTAAGTCATAATGCATCAATTTCTCCAGAAGGAGGCAGTGGGGAACCGTATCAAAAGCCTTGGAGAACTCCAGGTCACCCCACGTCAACCAAGCAGGTCACTTTGTCATAGAAGGCCACAAGCTTTCTCAGGCACGATCTGCCCTTAGTGAAGCCATGTTGGCTTTTCCCAGTCATGTTCTTCATTTGACTTGTGATGGCCTCCAGGGGGATTCCTTCCATAGCTTTCCCAGGGACTGAAGTAAGACTGATAATTACCCAGATCCTCCATCGAGCCCTTCTTGTAGGATAAGGGTAACATTAGCCTTCCTCCAGTCCTCTGGGACATCCCCCAATCTCCATGACTTCTCGAAGATCATGGAGAGTGCCCTCACAATGATGTCAGCCAGCTCTCTCAACACCCTCAGGTGGATGGCATCTGGGCCGATCGATTTGTAGGGGTCAAGCTCCTGCAATAATTCACACACTAACTCTTCCTTCACTGATGGTGTGTTTGGATCAACCTGGATTTTCATTCCCAAAGCCTGGGACCCAACAGTATTGGTAAAGACAGAGGTAAAGTAGACATTGTTTAAAGGAAATGGAATGGAAAGTCACTCAGGATAGATCCCAAATTCAACAAGTTTGAAAAAAGTGGGATTAAAGTCAGGGCAGTAGTTCAACCTTGACTGTATTCTTCATTCTGTCTACCACTGCAGTCATTCACTCCCAAGTCTTGGATGTTGGCCCTAGACTGACTGGAGCGTTAGAACTCTCACTGGGCCCCTGAGGGTCACTAGGATGAACAGTGATAAATTAAAATGTTTTTCTTCAACCAGCTGTGATGGAATAAGAAGCAAGGTTATGTACTGAACACCATAGGTATTAAAATCACATTGGTCATGGGAAAAGAAAGAACTGAAAAATAAGATTGAGAACTGAAAGCAGGAGACCAAGAGGCCTATATTTAAAGTAATCTTCATCTATAACGTAGCTTTTTTTTAAAGAGATCTCCGTTGCATTGGACTTGGAGAGGATGAAAAAAGAGAGGTGGAAGAACCAAAATGGGTTCCAGTGTGTGGTATTACTTGCTCTCTTCTAGTCCTAGTAGCTAATTGCCATACTTACACTGGGGCATGCTGCAAGGACAGCTGAAAATAGATCACAGCAGAAAATGTCTATTGCATTGTTTAGATATGCAGGCTCCCTCCACCCTGCTGTCATGTTTATCTGTTTGAAAATAGTTTCCTTGAGGAAACAGGTTACTCAAGTGTTGAATAATTTTTTGGTGTGGTGTTAAATTTTTGCAAGCTACTTGTGACATAGAAATGAGGAAGAAAAGGGAAACCAATACTTCCAAAAATCTTGCACCCAGGTGGTTTGCTTATGAGCAAGACCAATCTGTGTATGGTATCTTCTAATTCTCTCTGATTATGAGGAAACCTGAGCTGAATAGAGTGTGCACAAATCAGTAATATTCTCAAGCAGGACTAAGGTGAAGGAAAGGCAGCATTTGCATAAAGCAGCCTTCAGACTGCTCTGAATTAAGCCAAGGATTAAAGAGGATGGAAAGGCAAAGTCATCTTCAAGCACCCCAGCTCTTTTAGGTCCTGCTGTGACACCCCTTTCTGTCCTTTCTTTGCCTGGAAAGCTCCTGGAGAGCTCCAAATTGAGACAATGATGAGATAGTAGACAGGAAGCAGAGAGCTTTCACCCTTTCACCAGTGTGTGTAGGAATTACTGAGTGTTTTTCCAAGTCATGTCTGTTAGATATTTTAACATAGATTTATGATCCCAGTTTTAAGTGAGTTTAAAATGCAACAGTACTAATTTTCTTGGAAATCAAATGTAGAAATGCTGACGACGCTTGGGGGCAATAATTGCCTTCTTAGAAGGTATATATTAAAGAATGTCACAAGCATATTATACAAAAAGCAGATTCTTTTGACTGTGCATGAATGTGCAGAGATTTGGTGTCTGCATCTGAAGTAGTTCCCTCAGCTCCTTCAGTCAGTGGAGTGCTAGCCAATACAGCCAGTGGAACTGAGGACGTGATTCCTCCCTTCTTATGGGAGAAGCTGGTCAAAGAAATCATGCTTTAGACTTTGCTTTGCAGGTCTGAAGAACAAATGTAAGAGACCATGCTGGACTCCATGAGTTGGACAGGGAGTTATCACCAGAGTTGAGATATTTGCATGTGTTTCAGGTGCTTTTTTTTCATTTTTTGTCCTTTTATCCACTTGAGTCAGCAGAGCATCCTGACCCAAAAAAGGAACCAAAGAGAAAGTGCACAGCATTCCCTGGCATCCTTGTGAGCCAGGGGTTTGAGTCTTAAAGGATATTAGTGTGCTTCAAAGGCATCTGCAGAGCATATATATACTTGGGCGTGCTTGGGCAGAAGTTTTAAGCCTCACTTCTTATTCAGACCATGTACTACGAGCCAGGGAAGACGTAGATCTCCTTGCTGTGGGTTCAGTGCCACTGGGAACAAGTGGTGGTAATCACACCACATGTGCCTCTCAGCACTACGATAAGATCATTGTTCTCCTTCACTTCAGACCTCTGACGCTGTCATTACTCATATTCAGAAAGCAGTGCCACCAGAGGTCAATACAAATACAGCCTTCCCCAATACATTTCTATTCTTTCATGTAGCTCAGCAAAGGAAGATTGAAGAACAGAAGGATTTGATCTGTTTTGTTCACAATCAGGACCATAAGTTCAGAGGAAAAAATGTGACCTATTGGCTTAGTTTAGGTTGATAAAAGTGGTCATTTGTTCCACCAGATGAGATAAATTCTTCAGCCTGTTCTTCTTTTGTGAAGTGTGTAAAAACACACCAGGTTTTTTTGTGCCTCTCCTGCTGTTCTGTTGACAATATTTGCATAAGCAGAATAATGGGTCTTTACTCACCAGCCAGACTTGAAGTTTCAATACTATAAAGCCTTTTGCTTTTTTCTCAGATCTGATTATCAGCTGACACCACAAGACTCAAAAAGACAAATCTCCTGGACTAGATGCTGTGGAGAGCAGGAGGTGATGTTTTGCATATCTGGTGGTGTTTCAGAAGATGAAACTATCTAAATAACCTTTAAAGGGCCACACTAAGGACCATTGGTATTCTGGATGCAGAGTTGGTTTGAAGAAACAGGTTCACATAGCTTTAATGTCACTAGCCACATAAGCAGGGTCTTCTGTCATGTTGACAGCAAATGGCTTTCCCTAGAGTAGTAAACCTGGTGTTGACTAAAATATCCAGAACACTGTTTAGGATTATGGAAATGGTGAAGCATGGATAGGATTTTGAGAAGTGTGCTAAATCCCATAGCTATCTGGGCACATAATTCTCTCTGAAATCAGGGGAAGCTGAGGACCTAATTGACTTTGAAATTGATCCATCAAGTCTTCCTGTCATGACGCGCTTAAAATTTGTACATGTGGTAACTAAAGAATTAGCCTGTCCTGAAGACGGGTTTACGTTTAGGCTGCATAGTTGCTGGAAAGATTAAAAGAAAAAGTCTGCAGGCCAAGGTGGTGGAAGAGTGGCTGAGATACATTCAAGCAGAGCGAGAGTGATTGAAGGTAAGGAAGGTGAGAATGTAAACCAATTTGTGAAATAGGAAGGAACCAGATATAGACTCTCAGATGGGGACCCCCCTGCCCAGTCCTGGAAAAACAGAGCCCTGGTAAAGCTGCATCAATCCTGCACAGTGAAGGACTCAAAATGCAAAAGTTGATGATCTTTGGATTTGGTTTCTGACTCCTGTTCCACAAATGCTTTGTAAACTTGATGAGGAAGTGACTTTTAGGGCATTCCCAGGGAGATGACTAGAGGAATGGAGTCGTAACAAACCTTAATCTGGGTAATAGTGAATGGTGGTGTAAATTCAGCATGGCAATAAGGTGTCTCTGGGAAAAAAACTGGTGGTAGCCATACACGTCTCTAAGTTAAAAACAAAAAAAAAATGTGAAAAACATCACTTATATACGCATGTGCATATGCACATACATGTTTTAATCCCCTTTCTCTTGCAGTTTTTCCCTGGTTTAGCGTCCCTTCTACTTTTTTCTCCCTCTTTTCCTCTCTGCCCTTTATTTTTCTGCTGAAATTTTTTGCTTTAAGAGGCAAAACCTGCCCCCGCAATTGTACTGAAGTCAATAGTGAGCTTTTCCTATTTGTAGGCTGAGTAGAGATTTCAGCATTTATGCTTTTATGTTTTTTTCTTCCTTTCAAAAGGTCTAGGGAAACCAGAATGGCCTTTACTTAAAAGCCAGTAGAGTGGCTTTCATCAACAAATGAATGGGAGCTATCTGAAAGAGGTCTGAAAGCTTTCAGAGTGGTTTTATGAAAACACTATTTAGTGGGCAATTTTCATTGCCTTTATAGCAAGGCCTTTGTAAAAACACTCAGTTCACTCATGGAAATTACTTGGGCTCCTTTCAACCTCAGTTGCTGCATTTATTAAAGCCCAGCTAGACTTAACAAGGAAAAAGGAAGCACAACACTGGGTCTGAGCAGTACAAACAATATAAATGTAAGGAGACCCTTCTGAATTTAAAAGAAGAAATCACTAAGTCTTGCTGCCCCACAAGAGAGTTCAAACAGCCACGTTTCCAGTGCAGTAATTCTCTACATCTCCGGATGGCAATGATAGTTGTGTTTTAATGGCCCTCATGGCATGAGCCTTGTTGCTGTTTGGAACAAGTAGCAGGATTTATGTTAGCATGGGTCTTTTCCATGTCAAGCGACCCCTTGTGAATTTTTATGTATGATCTGGGCTGGTTCAGGGGACACAAAGCTTCATTTTTTTCAAAGGTTGGAAAGACGTTCAGGAAGCTTTAAAGAAGCTCAGTATGGAAGATCTGTCTATTTTGAATTTTCAGCCAGGTGCTAGCTTTGTAAATGAGTCCTTTCTGAATCAGAGACTAGGTAACTGTACTACTGGAGTGCTGAGCACAAATAAAAGGCCTGTAGAAGTGTAGCTCAATGCCTTGGTAAAGGAGTGAACAGAGACCTCTTTCATGAGAAGATAGTAATTTGGTAGGTAAGGTAAAGATCAGCAATAAAAACTTGCAGCTGTACTCCCATTGCTTTTTGCCATCTCGGCTGCCACAGGCATTACATCTGTTTCAGAGAAAGTAAACAGTATATTAATAATGTATTTAATGAGTCTGTCATGTTTCATCTCCTCCCTTAGCTTAGGGACTGGGGTGCTGATGGTTAAAAATTGGCCTGCTGGACTCATTCATCCCTATAATATTAGTTCCTTGACCTTGATACATGTCCCAATGTCATTTCCATCTACTCCTCAATTCCTATCACTTAGATGTCTCTATTTAGCCTCTGGTGTATCTCTTCTTATTTTAGTCACTTTATTATGAGTTAGAAGTTGAAGATATCTTGGTGTCCTATTTTATAAAGCATACCTATGACACTGCTACTAAAGAATACACCATAATAAATTTTCTGCCGGAGATTTTTTGGGGTAAATTATATCTATTTTTCCTGTACCCATCCAGATATGCATTTTTTAAAAGGGATGGCATATAAATATTTGATTTATAATCAATCTATCCACAACACTGAAGTTGAAGTTATGTGCCTAAAGTAGTATACGTCATTGGGGATGGTAAACTTTTATCTAGCACATTCGAATTCTGTAGTCCAGTGCACAGAAGCATGGTGGGTGGAAAAAAAAAAGTAGAAGTAGGTGCAAGTTTATCTTAATGTGTATTCTTCCTCTTAATGTTAATAGTGTTGTTGCATGTATACATCAAACAGTAAGGTCCCATTGTTATGGCTTTGAAACTGGAACTAGCCTTGGCTTATGGGAAGCTCTAAAGTACAAGAAAAGGCAGAAAATATTTTGAAAGGGACATGACACTGTTGCTGTATTCAGCCTATCTACTATTTCTCTGTTCTAGTAGCCTTCTACCCCATTATCACCTTTTTCCTTATTTCATTCTTTCTTAAGATCATATGGTACACTGAAATTAAAACTACTTTATTCACATTGAAATGGAATATGCACTCTTCTTTTCTTTGTAGTAGTTTTAAACATACTAACCTGGCCAGCATATCTCTTAGTATAAACTAAATGAAGTGTTACCAAGACATCTACTATTTGCATGATAGGTACTTAATATTGTCAGGGTTCCTGCCAGGTTTTATCATTTCTATGTGGTAATTTGTGTCATTTGGTGTAGTAATTTGTGCCATTTGTTATTCTGGAATAAGTCTTTTCAATTCATTGTGGTTGTGGGGTTTTTATGACCAACATAATTGAGATATAGCTGTGCATTACAAATAAGAAATGTCTATGATGAATACATTAATGAAAATAGCAATAAAAATATCTGAATGCCAGTGTCATAACAGAAAAATAAACAGGTGTCCTGGGAGAAAGTTAAAATTGCTGAGTTATCCTACTGTTAAACCTGCTCTAGGGGCTTATCCAAAGAAGAATGAAGTCAAGGAGTAAACCCACTTGGACTTAAAGGCATTTCAAATCAAGCTTCTAATACCTCTGTTAGATAATGTCATGGATTAGAACTGATTATAATAACAAGACAAAGCCTGCACTTACAGCTTCTATAATACACTTCCTCTGTGGATTACAGTGCATGTTACAATACCAATTCTCACTGTCCTGCTGGGAAAATTATTACTGTGCCCATCTCCTCAGTGAGGAATATGCAGAAGCATGTTGAGAGCCAGCTTGGGATATCCAAGGTCACACCATGGAATGGGGAAAAGTTAAGAGGGACTGAGAAGAGCTGGTTTATAGTTTATTCTGAGAAAACCTTTCGTAGTATTTCAATGGAAAAATACTAGCTCAAGTTTGCCCCTGCTCTGAAGGCAGTTTTAATTCAAAATAAAACAATTATTAGCCAATAATTCCCTCTTCCCTTCTTTTCAATAGTTGGCAGCTATTTGTCAGCATGTTATATGGATATGTATATATGTTTTGCCTCTGATCCTTAAGTGAAGTTGTCATTCCATGGAAAATGATGGTCAGGTTCATTACTGGTGAATTCAGGAACTTATGGGTAGCTTTTTTTTCTGATAGGTATTTGGGGGAGTATATGTCTGGAGGGTAGAGAAGATACTTGGTGCAAGCCCAAACATTTTCTCTGTGTGATTTGCATTGATAGTACCTGTATCTAAGAGTCAGATTCTTTGTATTACCATTAGCTGATTTTGCCCAGAGTGAATTCCATAAATTGCCAGCGTGATTGCTTTTCAACAGCCAGAATAAACTGAAAGAGAAGATAAATGCTTTCTTCTGTCACATCATATGTCCTGCACTCTGCAATAACAAACTGCTCTTCTAGGATCATGTTTACGCCCCTCTGCATGATTCCTGGTTTCCCATGAGGCTTGAAAGTTAAGCTGACATTCCCTAGGAACCAGAAAGGGAGAAATATCTGAAATTGTTATATAAGCAGGAAGATTTTTAGGTGTATTTTTTCCCCTATGGAGTTAGAAAATTTATCAAGGGCAGCCGGTCAATCCCATCATAAATTATGAAAAAAAATCTTATTTACAGAACTTTTAACAGCCATTTTTAAATTTATGAAACTTTTATTATGCTAAATCAAAGTATGAAAGCTGAAACTGTTGAAAAATGTAATAATTTTCAGATGAGTCTCCTGAATTTTCAGTGTAGGGTTGGTACCAAATAAAGATCAGTAGGAAATTGGATTCTCCTCTTACTAGACCATTGTTATAAAAGGTAAAAGGGCAGTTGCATATGTAGTGAAATGAAAATACATTCCTAAATAATTCTTCCAAATCATCCTAACACTTGTTTCTGTACGGAAAGGAACAAGGTTACTATCTATACAAACTCTATACAAACAACATACATCAGTCTTTTATTCCTAAAGGATGGTGGCATAAGAATGTTCAATTTTTCTAAAGACTCAAAATCTGCTTCAAACTAAGTTTGGTGGGAAAAATTCCTTTGCGTGCTGCATAATAGAGAAAAATATTAGAAACTGAAGAACTCCCTACCTTCATGGGAAAGGCATAGCAAGAACCTCAGTTCAGGAAACAAAGTTCAGCTGATAAATAAAAATGTTTATGACAGCAAGAATGAATGAGGAGGATGAGGAAAGGAAATCCTAACAGAAGTTCTGTCTTGATCATCTTCAGAGATGCCTTTCTGGGAGGCAGGATTGACACAAGCACAAAAGATATTGCTTGATGCAAGAGTGATGTATGTAAGACTCTCTGCCTTGAAGATTGGATAACTAGAAGGAAACTTTTTGTCTTTAAATGGCATGATTGATATCCCTGGTACATGCAGCTCTGAAGTGGAGTCTCTTTGAAACTGGTCTACCCAAACTTTCAGGCTGGAGCTGTTCAAGATGAGTGAAGCAGGGATATTTTACCGACACTACACAACCAGCTGTGGAAGAGAGGATGGAAAGTATTATACCACCCCAGATAAGCCACTCTTCTGTGGTGCTAACGACCATCCAAGTCTCACCCTTCATATCCTGACTTCGGAAGAGTCAATACACAGTAAGATGTAGTACCGTCTATTTTCCTTCAGCAAAGTAAAATGAACATGTTAGTGATTATCTGACAGCCCCATATACTGCTCCACTGAAAAATTTGCCTTTAGTGTCAACAGAAAAGAGAGCAAACCTGACTGTAACATACAGAAGGACACTGAGAAAAAGAGAAAAAAAAAACGTTCAGAAAGGGAGTGTTTTTGAGGGCCCTGTGCCTTGGCACCTTAACAGGCATGAAAAAGAAGTTACGCAGCCAGCCCTCAGAGGGGTTTGCAAGGAGGAAAATCTGTGTATGCACATAAGCAATGGGGCAGCTTATGCGCTGTGGCTGCAGAAGGACGATGCACATCATCTTCACAAGATGTTCATACAAAAGAAAAGCTGTGGTATTGTGGTATTACACTTCAGGAAGAAATTGTGTGCAAGTTCACAGTGGTAAGAGTTTTCAGTACACAGTGATAATTTAAGAGTCTTCAGGATTCAGAGAACAGCGGTACATGCTCAAAGAGACAAGGTGAGAATCTAAGAATATGTCTTTCACCATCTATTCTTATTGGATAAGATCATGGATAGAAAGGTAAAGAGGAAATCGCGCAGAGAGAGGAACCAGAGAATTTTAGAATTGGTCTGCAGGAAAAGGTGGAGTGTCATGACTGAAAAGTGTGAGTATTTGGTCACTTAAATATGTCTTGGAAGACGACTCTTCTGTCACTAAGTTGTGTCTTGTTAACGGTTCCTGGTGAGTCCTAGGGCAAAACACTTTTCCCTTCCTCATACACCTAAACCTGCTCTGACCCAAGGCACCTGGCAGCCATTTGAAACTGCATCAGCAGGGTGAAAGAAGAGTAGTAGGCAGAAAAACCCATAAAAACATTCAGGGGAAAGCAAATGTGTCACCATTAGTTTATTCTGCATTGAATTTGTATGCGAGAGAGAACAACTGCCAAAAAGTACATTCTTGTCCTTAATTTTAGCAAACAAGAACAACAGAAGAGCGGTGCAGCTTTAAGAAAATGTGTCATCAAAGATTTTTATAAACAACCCACTTACCTAATCCAGGATTAATTGGAAGAAAAAAGCTATTAAATGACTGACAGCTTTATTTGGCCTTTCTAATCAGTTCTCTCGTACTATTTGGACAAAGATTTGATGGATGAGCATACATAATCTTGCAGTAAAGTCCTATTTTACAGTGATGAGAAAGTATAATTTGTACTCACATTGCAATGTTCAGATAACCATCTTTATAACTATTTCTACCTATAAAGGTTCTAAAGAACAGCCTAGAACCAGATCCCTAAATTCACACTAAACCACTTCAAGAGGGTAGACTTCCAAATGACGCTTTTTAATGGATTAGTTTTAACGTGTTGGTGCAAGAGCCGTTTTGAATTTACAGCATCATTTTTGTTTCTATCATGAGTCCAACATAATTTTCTGTGATTTTTGTTATGTAAAGTGTTGATAATATTGAGAATTAGGTTTTAATCAAGAAAAGCTTACTCCTGGGCACTGGATCTCTGACTAATGCACCAATCCAGGAAAGCACTGAGGCCTGTAATTTTATCCCTACTTGGCAGTGTACATAAAGTCATGCTTAATTTCAAGCATGTGAAAAATTCCATTGACTGTTAAATTAAGTATGTTTATAGGTGCTGTGCTTGTACAGAGAATCCAGAAGAATCCAGTGCATAAATTAAGTAATATATAATATGAAATCAAGTATAGAAAACAGTAACGTTACTAGCTTATTCTCTCCCATTTTTTACAAGTTGCCCAAGAGGCAGGTATTCTGCAGTCATGACATTAGCATAATTCATAATTTGTCTAGAAGAAGCACCAGTTTTGTACGAAGACCCCTCTTGTGTACGGGAAGCTTTACAAACACCAAACCGTAAATCCTTCCCATGTAGTTTCAAGTCCGTTTCTATCTGATACTGCAATATCTGTTACTGCCCTTATCTGAAAGCAACTGTATATATGAATGAGATACTGGGGTGCCGGGAGCCCACTCATGGTGCCCTACCTCCCCACTGAAGGTGGGAGGAAGTTCATACATTTCACTCAAAGCAGTCCAGATTCTTTCTAAGGTAGAGAGAGGACTTTCACACAGATACTGCTGAAAACTTCATGCAAGTGCTTCACATGGACTCCCAGTGTCTCCTTGAAGGTAGCTATTTGCAAAATTCAGATCTGTGCTGTTAATACATGAGGAGCTTCTTTTTAATCCTATTAAAATCAGTGAGGATCTTCTTGTTGACTTCTTAGGTGCTTTGCTTAAGGTTTTTACAGGCCAGAGGTTGCACTGGGGCTAAAATTATAGTCCTTATCCTAGATGTCTGTCAAAGAGCTACTGCATAAAAAGAAATTACTTTTTATTATAACAAGTAATGAAGTATTCTCTAAAAAACAGAATTAGGTATTTTAAAAAGTATTCTGTGTTAATTAGCACATGACAGAAAGTATCTTTAAGGCCTTATTGCATGTCTGTATTTTTATTAATGATATATGGTTTTGCAACAAAAGATGAGTTTATATGCCACACTGTGCTCTTAGCATTGGTGAAAACCCAAACATGAAGCTTAATTCATTTACAGTGTCTTACAAAACTGATTAAAGAATTAACATGAAATTGCTAAGTACTGCCCAAATTAACACAAATTCATTACATGGCATTAGGAGACAATTTATTGCAATCATTATGCCTGCTGTTAGAGACAACCATATGCCACCTCCAGAAATAACAAGCATTCTGAATCAGGGTCATTGCTGTCATATTTGCATGTGAAATACACTAATTGATCTCCTGTGTATATTAAAATTAAACCCACACTATTTTGCTGCTGGATGGTCTCTCAGAAAATTATTGGGTGAAGGGACAGACTGAGTGGAGAGAGATGTAATGCTTTAGAGGAATACTTACTCCAAACTATAGTATATTCTTAAATAATCAAACTTAACTAACCGAGGTCCTAACCATCTTTTGGTTTCCACAGTAGGAAGTCAGGCAGTTATACATGTCAGAGATAT
The DNA here is from genome assembly GCA_017310255.1 of Butorides virescens. Classification (NCBI taxonomy): domain Eukaryota; kingdom Metazoa; phylum Chordata; class Aves; order Pelecaniformes; family Ardeidae; genus Butorides; species Butorides virescens. The sequence continues at coordinate 32,345 of JADKXX010002239.1, read as the reverse complement.
GAAATACCATGTTCTTACCTGTGTCTTGTTCTGATTGTCTTCGAGGGATGGCCTAAGGAAGCTACAGCTCTAGGAGCTAATGGGTGAACAGCAGTGCTGCAAATGGAACACTTGATTCTGTCTAAATCTGTGTTGCCTCTTTGTTTTTCCATCCTTTCAGTGTCTTTATGGGTAAGGTTACAGGTAAGGGAGTGACGGCATTCCCTGTAATGTCCAGCTGTGCCCCAGAATGGTGGCATACAGGGTCCCCATGAGACCTTTTCTCTTCCAGACAAAGGGAAGTCTAATAACCTCAACATCCCAATAAAGGGAGCTTACAATTTTCCTTTAGCCTATATTACAATCCATTCTTGATAGATACATTTTGTTTGCATAAATACCAAGATGAAATCAAGACATTTTTCAGACAAGTCAATGTACATTTCCATGTTGATTTGATAGTCTGAGGCTACTTCTGTTAGGTTATTGGAAAATTACACGAAGCAAGAGCTCTCTTAGTTCCGGAAAAAAAAAAAGAAGTCAAAAGGCAAGGATGTGTAATGTGGCCTGACAGCAAATGCCAGGGTGCTTCAGGGGCATGTTCTAGGAGGATATGCAGAGGAACGTGTTTGGGAAGGGTTATATATCTAAAGTATATCTAAAAAGTTACATTAGCTGTTAGGAAAGCTAGCAGTTGACATTGTGGTAATATTTCTTATCCTTCACATTGATACAAGCTCTGTGCTTCTTATATTCAGCTGTATTTATTTCCAGACAGAAAAGGGCTTCAGAGGTCAGGTCCCTCTTTTTGTAGGTTGTTTTCTTCTACTCAGTTTCAGGCTATAATAAGTGGAATCTGGCTGGAGGAGTTATTAAAAGAATGTGTGAATTCTTCACTGTATACAGACAGGAGTTTCCCTTTCTTGTTTCCTCAACAGCTGTGTATGGCCCTGCCTGAGACAGTGCTGCTATGTACCTGGTGCTCAGGGAGCATGAAAACAAAGGGCTTGTGCCCAGGGTTTGTACACCTTCTGCTTCTGGGAAAACAACCTTCCTTCAGGGGTGTCTTCAGAAGGCCAGAAGACCAGCATAACATAATAGTGACTGGGTAGATTCAGATCAGAGGTCTAGCTTAGTACCTTACCTCCAACAGTGGCACTAAGTAGATGTCTACAGATGAGTAAGGAATAGGGAAAATTTCTCTTTTCCTTCCCTCAAGAGGCTTGGAAAATAATTAATCCTCAAGCCTTTATATTGCATTAATGCTCCGGAAAACTGTTAGGTCCCTTTCAGCTTCTAGAAACCCACCCACTTCCACCTTTCCACACAGATCTCATATTTTAAGCAGTTTCAGAATTCTTATAACATCAGTATGTGGGAAACTGTCCTCCCACTTGTTTCAAACACATCTGGAAACTGTGGAGATCTTCCCAAGGGTCTGATTCTCACCTTACAGAACACTAGTCAAAAGTGGGGGTTCAGGTAAAGGTAGGGGTCTCTGATCAGAAGTGTTTGCAAGTTCTATAATGCTTCTGTAAAAGGGGTACTTTAAATGAGACAGTGCCCCCCAGCACTGAAGAAAGCAAAGTTACATTCTGTGTCCTATAAAAATATTCTTTTACTTGCTCTTGGTAGGTTTTTTCTTTTTTTTGGTAATATCTTTAACATACTTTTTTCACAGTTAGTTCACGTTGGATACTTTTCTGCTGAACTGTCATCTCTTCCCTGGTTTCGTGTATCTGACTCTTTAGTTTTACTGAGATGATTTTGGAAGAATCCCTCACAGTCCTTCACAACCCTGAACACATCCTCCAAATGATTTACAGCTCCTCTCAATTTCACATCTTCTCAAAACTTAATCAATGCACTCTCTGTTCCTTTAACAATGAAAATAATTAATATGTAAAGCCCAGGGTAGAGAATTCTGATATCTGTCCAGCTTAAGAGTGAAAGATGGGTACCCAATCTCAAAATTATTTTTTTATGACTTCTGCACCTGCATGATAGTATTTATATGTAGAGCATATTTCCTTAGATTGCTTATGAGAGTGTCACGTGGGACAGTATCAAAACACATACATAAGTTTAAGTAGTTCATCTCTACTGCTTTTGCCCTTATTCACGAGGACAATTACCTTGCCAAAGAAAAAATTTACTTATAAACGCAAAGAAGAAGCAATACCCAGTAAAATCTCTCATTACTGTCTTTATAAATTTAGAATACATATAAAACTAGATTGATATGTATCCTGCGCACTATACCCTGTTCTCTGATGTTGTTTAGCATACTCAGCAGAATGGGTGTTCTTGATAAAATATTAATTCCTCTCTCAAGTTTTGTTTGATGTTTTCATTTCCTCTCCCTCTGAGCCGCGATCACTCTCCCAGCCACAACCAACTGACTAACTCCCCCCGAGCATGACGTTATATGGTATGGAATAGCTCTTTGGTCCTGGAGACTACAGATTTTAGCGTTTACCAAAAGAGATTCCACTGCCTACAGATGGACTCTCTATACCTGACCTCAGTGACAGAATATAACTTAGTTCTCAACTTTTAAAAGTTTAATTCAACCATATACCTGCATGTGTTTTTCTGGGGACAAGCAGGCAAAGCACTTCTGGCATAGAATTAAAGAAGAAAATACATATCCCTTCCTCTGTGTGATTTCTCTGCTCCCAGCACTGTCCACATAGAGAGCTCTGTTCCAGCGAAGAGAACACTGGCTTCCACCTGTATATCTCACACAGACAGCTTTTCTTGGTAGCAGGTTAATGTCCTGTTAACGTCCTGATGAAGGGTTGCCAGGTTCTGCCCTTGACTCAGGCACAATACCAAAGTTTTACCATAGGTGCCCTGAACAATCTTTTGGGCAGGGCAGATGGAGAAATGGGCAGATGGAGAACTTGTGTGGCAGTGGCATAGGTAATTGCCACCCCTCCTGTTCAGGGAAGGCAGCCGAAATGAAAGAGCTGATGGAAGTGCAACAGCTAATGCAAATGTAAATCTCGTAATGTACATATTCCTCTTTTAAAGAGCTAAGAAAAACCAGACCCTTTCAAAGCAAAGGGAATATTTAAAAAAATCTAAAAATCTCTCTTGGTTGTACCTTTCCTGTTCTCACACTCTCCCTTTTCTACTGATGTTACTGGAGAAGGCCGTGTCCAATTTTACATTCAGTGTGGCCCAGTTTAGGTACATGATCCTAACCTCTTTTTTCACATTTTCCCTGCCTATAAATGCCTGTGGGTTGTTGTTTACTTCCCAGCAAACTTTCTTACATTATCGCCAAAGCATCTATGAGTTGTAGTTTCTTTGCTTTATGCCCCAGTTCTGCACATGCTTTTCTTACCCCGTTCCCACTGTGACACTGCGTGGATGCCACGTGGTCACCTAACTCCATGACAAACTTGGTGAGCCAGTTAAGGGGTGGCAGTGGTGCATCACAGGATCTATTTTTCAGCACAGGAGCCCTTCCAACAGGAAAAGCAGGGTACAAGACAACGACACTGTGATACAAATGAAGGTAGAACTATTAGAGTCACAGGTTTACAGAAATCAAGGTTTAACATTCTCCCTTGATAAAATGCAGCCTGGCAGAATCAAGAAACTTCCCTGTAAAAACATGCCTTTTATTCTAATAATTCTTAACACATCTTTATTATTTTAGTTAATAAATACATTAAAGGGTGATTCTTAACACAGCTTAATGAGTCTATGTTAATGCTAATTATCATTTTGTATTAATATGATAGTTTAATCCTCCACTCGTGGTCACCCCACCAAAAGCAGTAAATAACTACATCAGCATTCTAACAAAGCAAAAAATAAGTATCTTTATTTTCTTTTTTTAACTGTTAAGAAGGACAATAGAATACTAGAGCTTTTGCTGTAATAGGATATCTTCTGCATCAACCTATGTACTTATCTCAAGCAAACCCTTATTCTATTTCTGCAGCGCTATAGTATTTCTATAGGGTCAACATATTGCAAGAAATTTAAATACTAGCAGGGAGTCTGAGAAGAACTCACATCTATACACATCCTCGTAAACCAAAACACATTTCTTAATAAAACCTGAGAAGGCAGATCTCATAGTTATGGAAGATAGATCTTGAAAATGAAACAAATAATTTGGGTTGTTTTAAGAAATCTGCGCAACGCTTTGTCAGAGTAAAACTGCTCTTCAAACTGAGATGTCAACAGGCAAAAAGTACACTTCTAAAGAAAAAAACACTATTTTGCTACCAATGATATTAATTCCTCTCTCAAGTTCTGTTTGATGTTTTCATTTCTAAAAGTATTTGTACTTTTTTCAGGAAGTCCAGTAGGCCATTTTTTTTATAATTTCAGATATTTATTCTGCTTACATGGTACTTTTCAAGTATTTTCTGTGGCAGCACAAAATATGTTTTATAAAATCTCATTGTCATCAAATGACAATAACTTAGGTTTGGAACTTACCCTGATGTGAGGAATAAATTGAAACTAGCAGTGTTTAACAAGGCACACAGTCCAAAGCTCTGCACCAAATTAATATGAAATCTATCTTTGATGTATACTTATGCTGTTTGGAGCAAAGAACAGCTATGTTTGCTTTTAACTGAGAAACAGTCAATATTTAATGTTACCTATAATTCTAGAACACACAAAAAGAATTATTTCTTTACACTTTAACCAGTAAAAAAACTAAGAAATCACTTTGGGGTACAAATGCATTGCATAACAACAAAGGAATGAAAAGCAATTTCTTGATTTGTATAGCTTCTTAGTCTTTGTATTTTAGCCTAGTAAAATACGTTCAGGATGTGATCAATTCTTTAAATGCTTTGAAAAAATAACTTACTGAGCAAAACAGATATTTTATAGCTTCTTCCACTGGCAGTCAACTCAGGAGGGGGGTGAAACATGACAAAACCAAGTTAACCAGCTCTGCATGGGTTCTGGAGAGAATGGCGATAAAAACTTGGGGCAGTGCTGTTCTCTATTAGGTGGTTGTCCGTTGTATGGGAAGTCCACCAAAGGAAGTGTGAAGAGCAGTCTTGCAACTTTCTGAACTATAGTATCAGCTTTCAAAGCAATTCTGTCAAAGTCTCCTTGTACCAAACTCTCAAGCACGGTTGGGTCTAAAGTTGAGCAAGATCAGACTTCAGAGTCATAAAGACTTCCAGCAGGTGTTTAGGCACACCTTTCCTCTTAAATGGCAAATGTCTTTGTGTCTAGAGAACTCTTGACACAATATGTACAGAACACGAAGACAGTGGGAAGAGGACTGTAGTAAATAGCAAAAATGAACCAGCAGTTTCTTGCTAACTCAGGCCTTTCCAGAAATCCAGTAAAAAGCCATTTTTTACATGGATTGTAACACCTTTATTATGTGGGATGAGGAAGCAGATCACTTTTCACTTACAGATAATCTATATGATGATCTATACAGATCATCTATGAAAGGTCGTGGAGAACAGGAGAGGTGCCTGACGACTGGAAGATAGCCAATGTCATTCCAGTCTTCAAAAAGGGAAAGAAGGAGGACCCAGGGAACTACAGGCCGGTTAGTCTCACCTCTGTCCCTGGAAAGGTGATGGAACAACTCATTCTGAGTGTCTTCTCCAAGCAAGTGGATGGAAGTACCATCAGGAGTACCCAGCACGGAGTCACCAAGGGGACATTAAGTATTTGAAACAGAGGTGGTCCTATTGTCCTCAGGCTTCAAAGTGTCTAGCTTACACACTGTGTTTGAAAAAAGATAAGGGAGTCTCTCTGTGTCAGTTAAGCATTAAAGCTATGGTATAACGTTTCACCTAATACCTCTACTTTCTTCTTTAGATGCATGTCACAGCAACCAGCAGGGTGTTATATGAAGAACACCAATAGACTTATTGTTCAGTGAGTTTTGCTTAAAGTTACACAAGGTATTCCAAATACCATGTACAGTATCATTTTTATGTTACATGTTGGCAGCTCTGTCGTGACTGGGAAAGATTAATGCCTATTTCATCAATATTTTACAGCGTTCTGAAAAACCCAGTAGATGTGAAAACCCACACAACTATTAGCAGAGAGTTATGCTAGAATGTGTGGAAAGTATGATACACATGTATAATACTATCTTAAGATTTCTTTTTGTTACTGCACATCCAGGACAGTCATAAGGTGTCCTGTTTATGTATGAAATGAGGGTTAGCTGGGCTTGGAAATCTTGCAAATTACTAGAATGATTACCTTGAATCATCCTACAAATAGTTTTGATAAATGCATTCAATGCTCTTTAGCCTGTAGACTACTAACTTTGCCTCCTAGAAGTGGCAGATCATCCACTGCTCACAAAGATGAAGTTTGAACAGTTAATTATTCTAGTAATTTTATTAGTAATAGAGAGCCACCAATGCCATATTTACATGATGCCTGTATTTTCAGAGAGTTTACAGTGGAAAATTAGCTAGAGATGGCAGCATTGCTAAGCCGCTTTAGGGAGCTCTGGGTTAAGATCTGGTGTAGATTATATCTCGTAGTTCAGATTACATCATGGCTCATAGAGTTTACATAAGCTGCTAAACAGTCTATGTTTCTGTCTGAGTTTGAGTTCATTGACTGTGAACAACCCTTTCTAGTACTACAGCTGCAACCTGACTGTGCTTGTAAGGCCTTTTGGAGCTGAAGTAGGGAGGGAATGTGCCCCCCGGAAGAAAGCTGGTTCCTGTCCATTATACACCTTAGAGGAAAACATACCTGAACTGTCCAGCTTGGAAGACAATAAAGGACAGCTTTCAGCCACGGGTGTCTCTGTGGTCACTCAAGGTACTTTTTAGTGCAAAATCAAACTGTTCTGCTAAATCCGGTGCCAAAGTTGTTCCTCTTGTTAATGGATTTTCTGTGTCTGCAAGAAATTACCATGCTCAGACAATGAAATCACGATTGTCTGTGTTTCTGGGCAGAATGTAGGCCAATAATGCAATGAAGGTGTAGCTGAGAGCCAGAGGTCATTCTCTCCTGTGGTCCTAGAGTAACGCACCTCTGCACCGCTATCTGCCTACCTCTCAAAGTGCCCAGGTAGTCCTAGGACAGTGAAAGAAACTAAATTGCCAACTTCTTGCTGCTCATATCATATTTTTTAGGAGTTAGCCATGGAATAAATGCATAATTATGGAAACAGAAGAAAAGAAATCTATCTAAGGCTTATATGGTTTGGTATTTTGTAGCTGAGCGAAGAAAAATGAGAGAAAGTTGCAGTGGAATAATGGCATTTGAAGTCTGATCTCCTGATTGTGGAATAGAAAGTAAGGGATGAATTTATGGAGAGGCACAAAGTTTAGTTTCATATCACCTGATCTTAATGTAGTGACAGCTACTTATGTGAACTTTGCTTTTCCTTTGCTTCCCTCCTGCAAGATTGAAATCTCACATGCATCCAAGGCTTGCAGGGATTATAGGTGAGGTATGGCCTTTTCTGAAAAACGGAACTATGAAAAGCAGCAAGAGAGACTAATCTCAAGCATTTATGCTTGGGAAGTAAAAAATATTTCTGAGCAAGAAAGTGCTTGGTATCTCTGGTAATCACAGTTGCAGTCATTTGCCACCTGTCTCACAGTAGCAGAGCATGGGACTTCACTTAACCTATGGGTAGGAGGGGCCAAACAGGTCAATGAATGCTGCAGCAGTGCATTGCGGTGGCTGTGCTTTTTGCTGCCCAGCCCTTGTCCTGGATTTCCAAAGCCTGCATTTGGCTTGCTGTACTGACCAGTGCAGGTGAGGATTTCAAAACTATGCAGTCTGCCTGGTCTTCCAGGCCAGGACATTCCTACAGTGAGAGGGTAGGAATTAGGGCTGGAGGTGGCAATGTGAGAGGTCTGGCACATTTGCACAGGAATAATTCAGTTTCCTCCTTTGCCTGAAGGAATTCAAACGTAGATAGGTCGTTATCCAGGACAGCCATCAGGCTGGGTAGGAAGCAGTGCAGGCTGTCCAGGGAGTGGGATTTAGCCTTTCCTGCTGTAGCTGTAGGCCTTCTTTGAGATTCACTCACCTTCTGTGCATGGAGTAGGAGACCCAGGCTTCAACCTGATCTGATGCTGTATAGTAAGTTCTGCTGAAGAAAGCAAGGCAGTGGATTGCCTGGGGTTGATCTCCTGTAGACCTAGCAATGAGCTAAACTTTGAATATCAAGCTGGATGCAGTTTGAGATAATCAGGGGCAGAAAATTCAGAAACTTGTGAGACATTGAGGTGCAATATGAGGTACCTGTGAAGTATGCACAAAGCCAAATATGTTCAGGCTCATAACTTTTGACTTAAGCACTTAGTTGTTGCACAAATCTCACTGACCTGCTGTGGAATGCAATAAATAAAAAAATCCATTCCTACTTAATAGTCAGTGCAACTCGGCACCACTGTCCATTGCAAAGTGAGGACTGTTTTTCATTGGAAAATACTGATTTTCTGGGGCTGAAATCTCTCTCAGTAATTTCATTAAAACCTACATAAGGGAGGTTCCTTCAGTCTGGAGATGATATTTCTATTAAAAATAAAACCCAAGAAAAAAACTTGGCCAAAAGACAACCAAATATTTTATCCTTTGGGCCACTGGCTGTTAGGAGTTTGTGTTACTATGCTCAGAACATATCCAAGGTTTTTTGTGTTTTTAACCTGAATCACTTCCCAGAGCTTCTTTAGTACAGTCCCACAAGCAACCACACTGGCAGAGATAACAGAGGTCTGAAGAGCAGGAGAGGGGCAAGCTGCTGACAGAGAAAGTGAGACCCCTTCGAGCCCACTTTGTCTTTGGGTAAATCTCAATTTCAACTCCTGAATGGGAAACATTTGTGTAGCTGCAGGAAAAAGGGAGAGTAGATGTAAAAGCTCAGCATCCTCACACACTCCAATTTTTCAGCCAGCTATTCCAAAGAATAAAGTTTCTCAGGGATAAATGAAAGCATTTTAATCCTGATATGACTATTATCATTTTGATAAGTATTTTGTCTAAGCAGAGGAGCTGGCTTTTCTTTTTCACAGAGGTATACAAGGAGACAGAGAAATTCATGGCAGTTTTGTGTAATAGAAATGCAGCAAAGTGCTCAAAAGAGAAAATGTATTTTGTTTGGACTCTTGCTTATAGGAATTGTAAAAGACCATTTTTTAAAAACTTGGTAAAACCTTTGCTTTTTTTCTCTGACTTTGATCCTAGATTGGAGCTTACAGCATTTTTTAAAGAGGTTTATAATGGAAATGGTGAGACACCCTTAACTGCAGCAGATCAAGTGATTGCCCTCACAATGCAGCACAGCATAGGAAAGTAACAACAGTTCAGGAGACTAAAGGAAAGCATGAACTGTCCCCAGAAGCCATTACATTAAGTGAAGTTTACCTCAGCTGGGTAACTCTTGTAAGTCAGGAGCTGAATGGAATTTACTATTGAAGCAGCAGCGGTATACACACTGCTATTTGTGTGCTCTGTACCTAAAGGTGTTACATTTTGCTCAGAGATAAAAAACCATCTTTCTTTCCTGTGGTAGCCAAATTAGATATTAGCAATCAGAAACAATTGTTTTCCACCAGATAAATAACTCTTTTCTGCCTCTTGGCATTTATTTTCATGACCTCAGCCTCCCAGCTTGCAAGCAAGGGTCTGTTTCTCCAGCTTGGCAGGGCAGAAATGCAGGGGCAATAGCTGTGAAGCCAGCCCCTTATCAGGGATCATGGTCACCTCACTGGAAAGGAAAGTGCTGACTGCAGAGGGGCAAGAGGTGAAGGCTGAAGATGGCATTCTAGGCAGATGTGTTTTCAAAAATCTTTTGTGCAGACTACTTTCTGGAGCAATTGAGTATTTCTCTGCTGTGGACATTAATGGCCCAGCTTTGTAGTATGCCAGGAATGACAAGCATTCCTTCAAGAGAAGATAAATGGTGAGACTTACAGTGCAGCACTTCCTAAAACACTGTTTAACCATGGCAAGTTGGCAGCAATCTTCTTCTTGCTGCAGTGGTTTCAGTCCTCAAGCCAGACCATGGTTTGTTGTGTCCTGGAGACTACAGATTTTAGAGTTTACCAAAAGCGCTGCAATAACAAGTTGTCGTGGTTTAACCCAGCTGGCAACTAAGCACCATGCAGCTGCTTGCTCATTCTCCCCCTCCCTCAGTAGGGAAAAAAAAGTAAGACCCGTGGGTTGAGATAGAGACAGTTTAATAAGAGAAAAGAATAACAATAGTAATAATAATGGTAAGAGTGTTCTCAAAACAAGTGATGCACAGTGCAATTGCTCACCACCCGCTGACCAATGCCTTGCCCGTCCCGAGCAGCAATCACTCCCTCTGAGCCGCGATCACTCTCCCAGCCACAACCAACTGACGTTATATGGTATGGAATAGCTCTTTGGTCAGTTTGGGTTAGCTGTCCTAGCTGTGCTGTACTCCCAGCTTGTTATGCACCTGGCCATGCAGGAGAAGCTCAGAAAGTCCTTGAGTAGTCTAAGCACTACTTAGCAACAACTAAAAACATAAGTGTGCTATCAACATTCTTCTAGTACTAAATCCAAAAGACAGCACTATGCTAGCTACTATGAAGAAAACTAACTGTCCCAGCTGAAACCAGGACACAAGTGGTCCATTTTCAGCACAGAGGCATTGTTGAGACCACAAACCGCACTCCCTGAGGCGGCTAGAGCCTACTCATTTCTAGGTTTGGGCCACAGAAGGGCACAGGCTGCCTGTGAGATAACTGGTCTAAAGGTCTATTCAGCTGATGAAACATATCCTGCTGAGGTGGGAGCACTCATGTCTTTTTCTCAGAGGGTTTTCAGACGTACCCAGAGCTCCTGAAATTCTCTGAGACACTTCTGAGGGCTAAGAAAGCAGAGGCATTTAGGGCAGACATTCATTTGAATTCTGTGAAACAGCACTCCCTCACATGTCCTCCAAAAACTGAGAGGAAAGACAGATACTGCCAGTGCAGCTCATCAATGGAATCATTCGGAACAATGCTGCGCTTAAGCAGTGTGATTGCTCTGGACTAGATTCAATTCTGCTGTTCACTACAAATTGATATAACACCTCTATTCCCTGCTGCAAAATGTGGCCCAGGAAATTTTCTTCTTCTAGCTTATATAAGTTGTAAGTATTTCAGAAATCTCATCACCATGTACCTGTAATAAGGGGTAGCTACAAGGAAGATGGAGACTCCCTTTTTACAAGGAGTCACATGGAGAGGACAAGGGGTAATGGACACAAGTTGCTCTTGGGGAGATTCTGATTGTGTAACCAGGGTGATGGAATCAATCAACCATGGATGCTGCTATACTTCTTGTACAGCCCTATCCAACTGGACAACAAGTCTGGGAACATTGACTATATGAATCAGCATATTCTTTGATATGTATTTTAGTCTTTAGGTAATCATTAATGCAAACGAAATAATAGATAATGCGTTTCTGTCAGAAGAGGATGATGGAGTGTGATTTTGCACAGTAGACTGAGAAAACTGGCCAGGACTGCCAAGATCAAGAGCTGACTAGGTAAAAGGTAATTCCAGCAGGGGGAGATCATGACCACCGAATCACTGACCACCTACCCAAATGATACCACCTATTCAAAAGAGAACAATGGAAAAGGACAACTGAGTCTGCACAATAATTTACATGTGAAGCGAGTAAATTTGCACCAATCACCAAAGAGAGTAATATTGAATATGTATGACTAGAATAAATATGTATATACTTGATCTATATAAATCATGTGGAACAGGTGCAAGGTATGCACGTTAGCTGGAGCGAGCCCCCGTGCATCTGGTGCCGTGAGTAAAGAAGGCCTGCCTTTTAACACTACATTGGTGTTACGAGGTTTATTCTTCCCAATTTTGGTGACAATTGGGCATGAGAGGGAAAATTTTCACAATGAGAACAGTCAACCATTGGAATAATCTCCCCAGGGAAGTGGTTGACTCTGCCATATTGGACACTTTGAAGACTCAGCTGGACAGGGTGCTGTACCGTCTTGCCTTGAAAGGTTGGACCAGACGGTCCTAGAGGTCCCTTCTAACCTAGGATTCTATGATTCTATATGTGACTTTCTCCCATAGCCTTTCAACTGCCTAGAGGGTTTTTTTATTTTTTGATGTTGTGGAACCAGCTTGGAGAGAAAGATTTTGTTCTGAAGACTGAGGATGCTTTCTAGAGTTCTCTTAAGGTATTGAGAAGAAAAAATACCTCTCATGAGTTCATTCATTAGCTTCCATGACATCCTCAGAAAGTACGTTTTAGCTAGATTAGCAGCTAGGCCAGCAATATATCCGGAATTGCTTCATCCACACTGTTTAGATTCTGCACTTTCCTGTCATCCTGCCTCCAGAACAAGCTATGTAATGGGAACTATAGATTTCCTCTGTTCCTTATCTGTGTTGCAAAGAAAAATGCTGAACATAATGTTAGGCATGCTACTATAGACCTGTATAAGACCTTGGGCTTGCATAGTGTTGTTGCTAAACAATGGGTCATTCAACCTAGCTCATTCCAGTGGTTATGAATATCTGTGGAATAAAGCAGAGCAGGCAGCAGGCTGCAAGCACTGGTTTAGGGAGGAATTGGGAGAGGATGGCTGTTCTTTAGTACTTAGTGTGAAAGCAAGTTAGCTATTCAAGCTTTCCTGGATACCGAGAGCTGGATGTGTTCATGATGGATATTTCTTTAGTTTCTTCATACTGCTGAGTCCCCATACTGCTTCTATGTTAGTGCTGTGTTACACTGTAACACTTATCACTATCACAGCTACCACGTATCACACTCCGTGCAGTCCCATTTTGGGGGGGGACGTGGTAGCTGTGCTCTCCAACCCCCCAGGAGATTTTCACATGATGATCACTGGTTTTTCGTACCTCATTTTTGCAACTTTTGTTCTCTGCCGTCCCCTCTCATGCAAGTATACCCATCTGTAGGGGGGCAGGAGAAGCAGGACCCCTCAACCAACAGAGAGAGTCTGCAGCCAATGAGGCACCTTGGTTCGGAGAATCTTCTGGATCATGACCAATTATGGCAAACAGACAGGGTTCACAATGAATGAAGTGCCTTGGCTCGGAGGAGCTTCTGGATCATGACCACTTATGACCACAGCTCAGATCCAACCCAGGGTATAAATGGGGCACCGCTGGAGGGCCCCTTTGAGTGGTCGTCTCGGAGCAGCTCGTCTTTGTTCAAAGCCTCTCCCCTTGGTTTGGGACCGCCACCTGAGGAAAATTCCCTGGGATTGAGTGCCCTCACCTCCTTATAGTGAGCGATTTCTTCTGGCTATATCCTTGAGTGAGCCCTCTGCCCACCCCCCTCCCAAAGTGAGTGATGAGACTGTGTTATCAGAGTGTTGACTGATTTCAGTTTATACCTGTTTCTCACTGGTTGGAGGGGAGGGGAGAGAGTGTTGTGAGTGGACAGGATTTCCATGCAGAGATATGGAGTCAGTTTCAAAGCATGCACATGGGGAAAGCCATCTATGGCATCTGGGAATACACGTGGACAGAATCAGCCATTCAGCTGCTGAATCCTCCAGTGTAGGTGTCTGCAAAGAGACCCCAGTCAGGCAATTGGTGGAGCAGGGGAGGGGGAACACTTTCATCCAAGCAAGTGATTCAGAGAAAACATCAGAGATTTTTTGGTAGAAGATGGAATAAAATGGAAGTAAAGCAACTTTTTAAAAATACTTTTACACTTCAATAGACTGAAATCTGGGAGCAGAAAGTCCAGAGCTGGACCTGAGTATTTTAATGGTCTTGCTTTTCCATGGGGAGATCAAAGCTCTGACTGAGCCCTTAAGTGACTGATTCAGGAAAGGAATCTGATTCAGACTACCAGTAATAAGGCTGTTTGCTTAAGACGTGCCTCTCAATCACAAATGATCACTCCTTATGCCCCTCTTGCCCTGTTTGCAAGATTGTTTATTTACATATTTATCTTTTTATCTGCTGTTTATCTGCTGTCTTGAGTCCAGGTTGTGAGCTTTCCAAGTGGAACAGTCTGTCCTTGTTTCTCGCACCTATAGATGCAGATTTTAAATGCTTAGATCCTGATTTTCCCTTGCCAAGTTCATGAAACCTGACTTGCACTCCTGCACATTTTAGAGATATATTTTTTTGTATTTTTTGACAGCATACCAAACAGCTTCATAATTCTTCATTTGGGATGCCACTTCCTGAGGCGAAGCTTGAATTAAAACAGAACTTCTTGTTAATTCTGTCTTAACTCCTTCCTGATCTCTAGTTTAAATATTGAGGCGTCACCCTAGTTTGATGAGAGCAAGAAAAACATCATTTACAAAACAAAATAGCATGTCTGGGTGCTTTGATGAAGTTAGTTTGCTCATAAGACCAAACATTTATTTATAAGACCAAACACCTATTTAAGTTTAATTGAAGATCTTTTCGGAGATAATTTACAACATAAACCAAGTACAAATAAAAAGGCCTTAAAAAATTAAGTAGACTTGTGAAACTGATCTGTTTACATTCCTGTAACATGAGTAAATAAAACTGGTAGTAATAATTTGGAGTCAGAGTGGGTCTGCACTCTTAGACTCTTAATTATGAGACTAACAAGATAAATATTCCTTCCTCTTTTTAAATATATAACTCCTTTAGAAAACAAATCATATAAGATGCTTATATGTGTTAGTTGCCAAACAATTTTGAAAAAACATATTCTGATTACCACCTATTTTGCCAGACCTGAAGTAAGCAATCATGAAGTAAAAGCTATAGTTTGTCCTCAGTCACACTGTGCTTTCTTTATGAGCTGTGCACACGGTTGGACAGACTTATATAGCAGAGCTAAACAGAGCCACATCCTCTAGTACATTATTCAAAGGTGCAATAAGTCCCACTTCAGGTCTGGGCTAAAATGAAGAATATGACCTGCAAGTTTCTGTCTGTTTTTCTTCACAGTAGCTCAGTTTTTGTGACTCATGCAGGATTAGCTGTATTTCTAGCACTTGCTCATTACATTAAACATTAAGATAACTTATGGTGTGGCAAAAAAGCCCTGGACAGTTAGTGTGCTCATGGGGAAAGCCATCTATGATATCTGGTTAGTGTGGTAGTGTTGTTGTGGCTATGAAGATCTAAGAATGTAAGAAAGGTTTGACAGAGAGGCAGCGTTCTTCACAGTGCTAGTTAACATAGTCGGGAAAAGCAGACAAACTAGTGGACACCCAGGCTTGTTTTCAAGAGAAGAAAATAGAAGCATCAAAATTATAAGTCAAATAAAAATTGAGAATTGTGATACTCAGGTTACTGTCTGAGATAAAAGGAGTAGATAACTGAAGACCAAAGGAATTCTGGTGGTGATACCACAAATAATCAACTTTCTCCAACATAGACCTTACCAAAGGGTTCACCCTACCTGGATGCACCTCCTTAAGGGACTGATTTGGCTACTGACTCCACTCAGTGGGCTTTGCTAGGTCCTACCTTTCTCAATCCCCAGATAGATTTGCCCCAGTAGAATGAAGCTGTGAAAAGCCGACATCAGAACTTAATAGTCATGGTGACTATTAAGCAGATATTCTTTATTGCAGCACTGGACGCACAGGGGATGTCTGCTCCTAATGTACACGCCACACAGGGTTAATTGCATAGTTCATACACTAATTTTACATACATATTCATTTCATTACTCAGAAAAGGCAGGGATAGGTAAACTAATTCCTGGAAATAATTTACATATTCTTCTCCCGGTTGCACATGCTCAGTGGTCTTCAGGGGTCATTCACTTCATCCTCTCCTCTTCTTCACCTTGTCCTTTTGGTGAACTTCGGCTTTTACCGTCCCTTATTCTGCTGTCAGAACAACACAGCCGGTACCTTGCCAGCTCCCCATTCTTGAAACATCCCCCTTTACCACCGTATCTCATGGTTCCCATCCCTGGCTATCCTCATATCAAACAAAATGCTAGACGTTTTGTCCCTTACATGCCTTCCAGAGCCAGCAACAAAGATAGGCAATTTACTAAAAATCTCTTTTTTTTCTAATGATGCACATTCCATACACTGTTAATTTCTTATCTACAGTTTCTTACCTCATATGTTTAGTAAATTAACCTAAACCACAATGTTAGTACTTTAAGCTGGATCCTACTCAAGGATGTTCTGTTTTCTCAGGGCCATTATCACATTCCAGCTATGGTTGGCTTCACAACAGTCTCTTGTTAACCCTTTAGCACTCCTTCAAGAGAGAAGTTATTTTGGACTGGAGTAGCAGATCCATTACAACCAATAGAGATAATTCCTCACCTAGTAGAAACTCCCACCATGACATTGAAATTCACAGGATTAGGACATTTTGCACAAACTGGAAACTTGGCCCTAAGGTTTGTCATTTCTGAGAAGAAAGGGAAGAGTAGTCTACAACTGAAAATTAGCAAAATAAGTAGAAAATTTGCCTCCTTCAGAATGCCAGAGCACAAGGGAAGCTTTATATTGGATTATGTTTGGGAGGTGAATTATTCAGAATTTACAAATATTTCACTGGAGTATCTGAAAACCTTTCTATCTGTCTAAAATAGCTAAAAGTTCATGGCATAATATTTAGCTGGCAGAGGTAAGAAGCAGAGGCAGACAGTGTGACTAGTAAGAGCTGGCTTAATAACCAGCATCACTTTTCAGCCTTGTTCACTGCAGGACACTCCCTGCCTTCCACTGCCATCCCTGAGTATGTTCCAGTGAGAAATGTGTGGCCAGCTCCAGTAGGTACTTCTCAAAATGCCACACTGAAAATCTCATCCATCACTTTTAAAGTCCTTAACAATCACCTGCTTTGTCCTTGGTAAAACTGCCATGGACCTCAGCAGGAGCAGAGCATCACCTAAGGTAGGACTCTACTGACTATGCCAATGATACAGGCAAGATTAGTCAAGCTAGTGTTTTTCAAGACAAAAAAAAGCTAAAGACAATAAAGAAAGTAATCATGATAGGCAGCTATTACAAGATTTCTTCTATTACCTTAGTAGTTGCACAATGACTTTAGGCTAGTGCCAATGTATTTGGGGCTGATGTCTGTGTGGCCCAATAGTGTTGCTACTGCACAAAACTAGAATGTGACTAATGATTCCAGATGGCATTGAAAAGGAAACTAAAAGGTTGGTTTTCAAAGCTCCCAGACAAAAAAAGTCTTCCTTCCAAAGTCTTGGTTAGCTGTCTTTAATCTGAAGCAAATTTTGTTGAGAGACATAAACTCAGCAAAATACCTTTCAGTAGACAATTTAGCATCTCATTCACACGTTTTTCATACCTCACTCATTAAAGTGGTAGAGACTTGGCACATCTATGATCTCACATTTCAAAATATGGAAATCATTCAGTGGTTATTAGAGGAACATTGTAAAATACATTAATTAAACTAAATTACATTTCACAAAATCTGTTTCAGTACCTGCACTTTGATTCTGAGTTTAAAAAAGAACTATCCTTCCATTAGAAACAGTTGAAAAAAATTAGCACATAGATTACTCACAAGGTACATTTTGAAGAAAATTTAATTAAAGATGACAGCAATAATAGTTCATGATTCTGAATATTAATGAACAAAATCAAGAAATTTGTGTTCTGCTTTCATTGTATTTGTCTCCTGGAACAAAGCTGCTCTCCTCGTCCATGCAAGAATGCTGTAGCTGTGAGCTGATAAACATTCTCCCCCACCTTCCTTTGAAAAAGACAGAAGGAGGCGCTCACAGCAGGGCAAGGGAGGACAGTGGTTCTGAAACTCTCTTCCCTTCATCCAAATTTTGGCATATGAAGTTTGAAGGGAAGGATGAGAGTGACTATACTGAGTCAGAGCAAACACCCTTCTAGTTGAATATCCAGCCTCTGACAGTGGAGAGAGTCACTGTTTACTCCTGCCTTTCTCGAAGGGAGCATACAGGCAATACTAGGCTGAATAGATATTTACACAAATGTGTATGAAAAGGTATGCAAGTGCTGGTTTTGGCTGGGATAGAGTTAATTTTCTTCCTAGTAGCTAGTATGAAGCTATGTTTGGATTTCTGCTGGAAATAGTGTTGGTAATACAGGAATGGTTTAATTATTGCTGAGCAGTGCTTACACAGAGTCAAGGCTTTTTCTCCTTCTCACACCACCCCACCAGCAAGTAGGCTGGGGCTGCACAAGAAGTTACGAGGGGACACAGCTGGGACAGCTGATCCCAACTGACCAAAGGGATATTTCGTAGAATCACAGAATTGTCTAGGTTGGAAAAGACCTTTCAGATAATATGACATCATGCTCAGCACTAAAAAGCTCGAGAAAGAAAATGGAAGGCTGGGGACATTCAGAGTGATGGCATTTTTTCTTCCCAAGTAACCATGATAGAGCCCTGCTTTCCTGAAGATGGCTGAACATCTGCCTGATCATGGAAAGTAGTGAATTAATTCCTTATTTTGCTTTGCTTGCATTTGTGGCTTTCGCTTTACCTATCAAACTGGTTTTAGCTCAACCTATAAGTTTCTTCACTTTTACTCTTCTGATTCTCCCCCCTATCCCGCCTGCAGGGGGAGTGAGGGAGCAGCTGTGTGAGGCTCAGTTGCTGGCTGGGGTTAAACCATGACACAAGTATAATCAGAAAATGTCTGTAAAAATGTTGGCTGATGATGCTGTCTTCCAACAGAGCCGACTTGTGGGTTAGTCTTTCTAGATCAGCTGATACAAATGGATGTGAGTTTCGAGATTCTGAATTCCTTCATCAGGGCCTGACAAAGAGTGTAAGTCAGGCTAAAAAGCAGATCAAATCTTGGTATTATATGACTATATGAATATATTAGACTCCTGGAGACAACGTGATAGTTGTGCCTGCTGATCTGGAAAAAAAAGGCATGGTAGGCACCATGTATAAGAGAGTAACAGGAAAAACATGATGAGGTACAAAACCCATGCCCCTGTTCACAATTTAATTTTAGCATTAAATAGTCATGGATTTTAGTTTCCAGCTGGAGGATGAAATAATTTTGTATGTCTCCCTTGAGGCTGAGGACTGGGAGATCTTTTAACATGTTGTGATTGTTTAATGACTTCAAAGGTTTCAATATAGGCAAGTTAAGGCCTGTGCCATGCAATAGCTGATTTCTTTTTGCCTTATAGTACCTGGTATTTGTGGTAATCCTTCAAAGATTCAGTCTATTTCTCAGAAGAAGTATTATTTATGGGTTTGTGGTCAGCTTTAAGTTACTGAGATAGATATCAGGAAGGATTTCCTCAGTGCAGTTACAACAATATCGAAGGGTTTGGCTATACATTACGGCTTTCGAGGATGTAAAGTTGTTTGCTGGTGTTGTGGAAGCAATTGTGTCACTTTGCAGGTTTTCTGTGTTCAATAATTTATAGATTTGCTGTTGTATTAAGTCAGATATAGAAACTTGAATATAGATATCAGTTTTATAGCATTCCAGAGACACTTTGCTGAAGTCTTCTTTTTTATTAATTTTTTAGCAGAAATTAGTGAAGTAGAAATGTGTTTGTGCTTAAGTATTATTTGCTGGTGGTACACGCTGGTGATAATGCTTCCTGACTCTTTCTCTGTAGCAATTCTCATCATGCTGTGCTAAGTCTGTGACCCTTTATATGTGTCTCCTCGGTGTTTTGGCAGTTACCACAGATGAGAAGATAAGTAAATGTCTTCATTTTGCTAAAATTATTTTAAGCAGTCAGAGAAATTCTACAGCCATTAGAATGTTGAATAGCTTTTTCTGAGAACAAAATTTAGTATTTTGGAGAGGACAGAGTAGTGCCAAACCAGAGCTCTAGCTGTTTACATAAATTCAAATATTGACCTGTTGAGTGCTATCCTTGTGGAGAGCACTACAATCAAGACTGTTCATGAGTTCAGTATTTTTGTGTTTGAAGAGAGATTATTTTTGTGTTAGTCAATTCTTTTTCTTCTTGAGTGTCTTCTTTGGTTTTAGTAGGATTTATTGCACAGTGCTTAAATGTATTCCCCTATTATTTTTCTGTAGCTGTTGGAATATGAGAACAGTTCATTGTTAAATTGGTCTATTTTACAGTAGAGTAAGTGAGCTAAATAAACACATGGTTTTTCTGACATCCTCCTGCATCGTATGTTTAAATGTGTATGATGGCCATAGAACAAGGTGATTGACATTTTTCATGCAGAAGCATAGGACACAGATGTCTTGTACTTCTTTTCCCAATTTTGCATTCTGTGAGTCCATGTGTAAGTTCCTGAAAGGAGATTAAAGAACAGCACTTTGGAGTTCCACTTAAATCCCCTCAAATGTCAGTCTGTGAAGGCAAAAACCACCCCTGCAGAAGAGAGGATATTGCCAGTGCTCTAGAGCATAGTACTACAAAGACGTCATGCACTTGTATGTGAGTGTCACTCTCTGCCCTTACCTACAAGAATGTGATCATGCTTGCCCCCTTTTTGCCATAAAATTCTCCAAAAGCAGACAGATCCCTCTCTGTTTCTTCTCTTCTCACTTTCTTGTACCCAGGCAGTCCTCATAGACCTAAAGTTAGATATGCCCTGGTTTTGCATAACTCTAGCTTAACTTTTCTGCATGAAATAACTGACTGCCAAATATTACATCACAGCCCTGCTGAACTGCCCAAGGAAGACGTAACATGCTGGCATCGGCAGGCATGCAGAGGTTAGGCAGGACTGACCTTTTCATTCCTACCTTACTGGTTTCATGCTGGCTACTTGACACTCAGTGAGCTGGCTGGAGGTGTAGATTTTCTTGAATGATACCTTTCTGAGAAAATCAACATCTTTGGAAGACTGCTTTGTACAGAAGGAAATTATGCTGTTTGTGTTTTATTCCTCTGGGTTGCCATATTGGTCTTAAATAGAAAGGGACTATCTAAAACCAATAGTATAGCTCAAATGTACAATGAATACAACCTGTTGTCCAAGTTTGTTTATTTTAATCAACATGCACAGTAACCCTTTCTTGCTGTCTGCTTAGAAAAACATGTTGCAGTTATTACTTTCACCTCAGAGATCTGACCCTGTGGATTGCCTAAATGGGACAGATGGAGCTTGTCTAAGGCTGTGTTTCATCAGCCCTGTCCTTGGTAGGCCTCCCATGAACATCAGAGCAGACAGCCTGATGCTCTGTGTTTTTGTGAAAAACGAAAGAATATTGAATTTCACAAAAATAGTATTGACATTTTTATACATGGAAAATAGACTGTCAGATTTAGTAATAAGGAGGTTCCTCTGACCTCATAAACCTTTTGCTGTGAGAGACACCAGCAGCTTACACAACAGAAATACAACTTAAAGTGACAAGACTTCCATAGAAAGAAGCACAATGTGAAATAATCACTAGCATTGATTGTCAGTTACGGGGCTTCATTTTTGGACTTCAGCTCAGCCAGGCTGATGTGGTGTTTCTTGTTTCACACATATATGAACTTCACAAGTTAAGCACCTAACCCTCAATATTTTTGCTTGAGATTACATAATCCATTGTGGAAAATTATGGGAAAAGTAAATTTTCTTTCTTTACAATGATTTTTAAAATCAGAAATAAATTTGAAATGTGTGAGCTCTCATATTACACTACGTACACATAGATCCTTGTTTCTAAAACTACTGAGATCTCCTGTCACATCTTATTCATATTTTTACAAGAATAATCTGCACATCTTGAGTCTGAATCTTATTTATAATAAAGTTTCTTTGTACTCTGATGGCTAATTACAGAATACACTTAGAAAGGAGTCTTCATTGTTGCCAGAATTGTCTGAAAAGGCCTAAGCAAAAATGAGAATAGGCTATTTTCAGTTCATCCTTGAGCAAATTGTTGTAGACCTGAGAAATGTAGGGCCTTCATCAAAAGTGATGGAAAAGAATTATGCACTTTTATAAAACTATATTTCTGCTTTCTGCTATCTTTACTCTCTAAGTCATATTAGTGATTTCAGAGATTAAACATGAATGAATGAAGCAGAATATAGTGTGAAGACTTGTTGTTTTTCAAAACCACAGTCATATTCCAAAGCTGTAAAATTTCTTCTGGATCATACTTTTATGAGACCAGAGGCACAGGAGGGAAGCAAGGTTTAAGACAGAAGGTGGTACTGGAATGCCATTCAGGTCCTCTTCCAGAAGAGAGAGATAAGAATATCAAACCCACAGACCCCTCCATTATCCAGTCTGTCAACTTGGTCTCACTCTTTAGAAGAAAGGAGATCTTTGTGTTAAGAGCAGATAAGCTGGATTGCTGTGTATGGTGAAACAGTGAGAATGGTGCAGTAGCCCTTCTGCAAGAAGATGGCTGCATTGTAGTAGGCGCTTGTACCTGTATCTGGCAAACAGTATGTCCTCTGTCTTCAAGTTCTGTCCGTAGTAAGAAGAAGGCTGGGAAGAGAAAATGAAGATTAAAGGACAAGAAATGTCTTGTCTCATGACCAAGATTATATACAGATCAGTGATAGAATTAGTTGTCAAACACAAGCCTCACTGAAAATGAAGGAAAAATAAACAATGGGATGGTTTCAGTATACAGAACTGGTACAAGTGAAGAAAATGGTGATCATAGGTGAGGTTAAGATTCCTGTTGTTTAACTTCTGTATAGGCATATTTTCCAAAACACCTATGCAAATCTCTTGATCCTAAAGGCCTTTAAAAACCTGATGAAGAGCTATATCCATAGTCACCTTTTTCTTTATATTAATTAATTTGAAGGGATACCGGATTTTAAAGCAAGAGATCAAGATCTTGTATGTTTAGATGTACAAGGTACATCCCACAGGCAAAGTAATTTACATGATTTCACTGTCTAATTCAGAGAGTGCTGATACTGTTTCCATGTCTTGGATGCATACTTTATACTGGATGGATTTTTTTTTTAACCTGACACAGCACACAGTAAGATATAAACAGTCCCCAGTTCTCAATAGATTTTACTATAAAAATCATATACTATAAAAATATGTACCATACTTTTTACTACAAAAAGCATATACTATAAAATGAATATAGCATAAACTGCCTGCTGCTTTTTTTACCCCCCAACACTAACATAAACCCTGCAGAGCACAGGGAACAGTTTTATTTTAAGGCAATGAAACAATATGCAATAAACTAGAAGGCATAATGTGTTCCAGGGTTTGTAATCAATGCATCCTTGTTTACTGCCATGCCCTTGTCAGTCAAATTTTTGTTAGTTTTCTTCTAATGGCCTCCAATATGTGAAAATGTTTAAAAGCAAAGAGGTGCAATCTGATGTAAAAAAAATCTGCACTTCAGATCTTCATGTTGGGTATGTAGTTTCATTGGAATGGAAATTCTCTGAATGGTAATGTAACTTTTGACAATGTTTTGGTTAATTTTGATGAGTAAAAATGAATAAGCTCATTTTACTTCCAAAAGGGCATAGCTGCTCACTGGTTTTGCACTTTGCTGATCAGGCGGCAGACTGAAATATTTTGTTTCATAATGGAGATACATTTCAGTGAAGAATTAAATCTATACCCTTGGGGGAATATCTTCTCCATAAAATTGACACACTTCATCTTAGGGAAACAAAAACAACTGTTAAGACGGTTGTATTTCATGCAAGACATGCAATGTAATTTTCATGCTCTTTCCCTTTCAATAAGATACATGAATGCCCACTTTCTAGGACAAATTGTAAATGTGTCAACTGAGGCCTTGAAAACATCAGTGAATTACAGTAGCATGAAATATCTGTTTAAAAATATTTTTGTATCTTCATCCATCTCTTCCTGGGTTTTGTAGCTCTGCCACTATAAATTGTCTGGCTGTCTGTCCTGTATATGAAGTACAGATTTCTGGAAGTAAGACCTCTTCCTTAAGTAAATACAGAGAGGAACATGAACACAAAATGTTGAGCTGATGTAAAGAAAGACAGTTGCATTTCCTTGAAAGACAAAAATGGGCTTAGTTGTTTCTCCATGAATTCTGGTCTGACCTCCAGAAGCAGATTTGCTTCTAAGTAATAGATTAACTTGCTTATTGACATCAGACATCACACAGGGAGGCTACTCAATCTGAATATCTAGTGCCTGTCTTTTTTTGACGCCTTCCGTTGGCTAGAGAGTTGTGGAGTATTCTCCCTGGACTTCAAAAATGCATTGGAAGCCAGGAGATAAAATGATGCAGTGAATCTCTTAGGAACAGGGTAAAACAACAGATAGTAATACTATTTTTATTTCACCTACATTTTTTGAAGTGCCTTTCAAATAACTGGCCACATTATTCCAAGCTGAAGAGCTCCATTGTACAACAGCCTTAGCAAGAAACTGGGAACCTTAAGAATCCCATTAAGTACCTAAATACCTCTTAAAGCATGTCCCTGTTGGTCCTTTCACAGGTTTCTCTGAATTTCTGCAATGCATATGATATGTAAGGTTAGTTAGAACAATGCTAGTGATAAAATCCAAGTGTCTAGTTTTGAATGTCTCTGTGGGACAGCAGCTTTTTGTTTGCGTCATTAAAAAAAATACATTGGGGAATAATCAGAAACTATTAAATTATTAAATTATTAAATTATTAATGGTGTTTCTTTTAGGAAATGCCAACTTGAATTTAATAGTTGTGAATTGTACTGTGTACGTTTTTCTTTTTAAAAAAGACCCCACAACAGTTTAGCTATTTATCTTTAATATTCATGCTCAGAGTATTTTTCTCCCGTATCACCAGACATGGATTCCAACTGTCTTGGGCCAGCAGTTCCTAGGTAACAGAGATAGTAAAACTTGCCCTCTTTTATACCCACTTCTCTAGTTCAAGTGCATTGTTTTTCACAAACCACTGTGGGGTTTTTTTTGACAACATACCTACATATTATAAAATACAGACAACAGGTAGGATCAACAGTTTGTCAGAGAAACACAGAGGACTCCCACAAATCAACCGAGAGAAAAGAGCTACTTTATCAACCTGGGTTCATTTACCCAGCAACCTGCCTCTGAAAGTGGGCAGTAGCAAATGTTTAGGGAATATCTACAAGAAATGCAGCATGCATAAAGCATTTTTTTCTCCAGATCCTACTTTTCTATGGTGCACCAGTCTGCCATTCACATACGTCCTTGATGAAAATGTGCATTTGGATCAGTGGGTATAACGACAATGGGTGGACCAACACATTGATAATGTATGATTTGGGAAATCTATTTTCTCAGTCTTTATTCTTACACTTTATTCTCATTGTGCACGGTCTAGATTTTAAGCTTTGCTTCTAAACTAAACACGAAGATACTTGTACATGCCACCCGAACCTATTGGGAAACTCTCCTACCTAACCCGCCTAGGTCCACAGAAGTATATTGCCTGGTATCTAAACAACCCTGACCTAGTTTATGAAGACAAGTTGACTGTTCGTTCTACTGTTCCCCTATCTTTTTCTTTTTTTCTTCCATCTCCAAAAGTGTCAATAAAATTACTTTACATGCCTGAAGAAACTGCTAGAGATGTTTTTACATTCTCTTTTTGTATAAGGAAGTGAAAAATTATGTGCTTCCTTGAACAATACAGTAAAGAGCACACTTAGTAATTTACTTCTGCCTGCTAGCTACTATTGTTCTACCAGACTTCATCTTTGTTTTGGTAAAAACTTTCTTCACAACACACCTCTTAGTTACACATAATCTTAAAAGGAAAAGGATTCCAAATTCCTATTATTATTGACAGATGCACTTTACAGTTTTCTCTAACCAATTTTCAGCCTGTGTAAGTTACAGAAGCTGCACATGGACAACTTCTGTTTGATTTTAAAGCACACAAGCAAAGCATGAACCTGAAGGTCAAAGTGATTTTATTGCCATATAAAAGAAAACTGAAATAAAGAGGCAAGACTGCTACTTTATTTTCAAAAATAAAATTAAATTACACAGAAGTGTTCCCACAATACATCACTGCCTTGAAAGCACAAAGCCTTTTGTAGCTGTATGATAACAACTTCTGGTAATAAAAGCAAAAAGTGTACTGCTTTTGCAGATGACTTTAAGCCATGGTCACCAGATATTAAAAATACAAAAAAACCTGAAAATCCCTTATTGTGCTAACAAGTGGTGATTCATATGAAAATGACATTGTTCATTGTTATCCATGACCAATTAATTTTCTGATGCTAGCACACAGTGTCTCTGCGTAGGAGATTCAGTCAATGCCATTATAAAGTTATCCAAGATCATTACTCATTTCCTAATTCTTCTTCTCTCAGTACACAAAATGCTCCACTACATCTTAAAAAAATAAGTAACAGGGAAGCAAATGTAGGAAAACATATTTTATTTCCCTATGATCTGTTATTGTACGACCAGTCCTCAACTCAGAGTCCAGAGCAAAATCTATCTATTTTACAAGGCCTGTTCAACATTTGTCTGGAATAGAGGTGTGCAAAACTTTTGTTGTAAAACCTGCAGACTTCAGCAGAGGCTGAGGTTTCCAAGACCTTTGTTTTGGATGCCTGATGTAGGAATTTTGTGCTCTGGGAAAGTGGATGCGATGAAAAGACAGGCAGTCACAAAATTTCTGGACATGTTCAGCAGCTAAAACTAACCTCTGCTCTCCTGGAGGCTGGAGATTTCTACCAACTCGCCAAAGTGGAAGTTAAACACTTTTCAAAATGTGCTTGAAACAGAGGACTAGAATCAACCTTCTGGGGGAAGGAATTCATCTTCTTAGGAGCCGAACCAGAACCACAGTGTCACATCTGGTTAGCCAATGCAGAGAAGAAACTGTGTTTAAGCAGCACCCTGTGTGACAAGGGGCAATATTGAATTTGGTCTCAAACGCCATGAATGTTTCTAGCTCTTTCTGCAGAGAAGTCTTCTGTTTGCAAAGTTACAAGCAGTCAGGAGTGGAGATTTCAAACTGCAATAGCAGTTATGGTTTGGGAAAAAATACGTGTAGTGTTAACTTGCCTTTTAAAAAGGCAGATTATTTAATTTGGATGGGCAAGTCACACCCTCTTTCCAGCTCACACATGGTGGGAAGGATTTAATATAATTCTCATGTACTCCTGGCTGATTAGATCCATTTCAAAGCAAACAGTATGTTTTCATTTAGCAAGCTTACATTACCCAATTTTTAATTGTCTCACGAGAGCTACAAGAAAAGAGTGAACTGGGTCTGTCTTGTAACAAAATACCTCTCCTACAGCCTTCTTTTCTCCTGCCCCTTCAGGAACAAAACAAAGGCAGGCAGGACACTCCAGCAAAGGCAGCGTTAAGGTGATATATGTTGGAAAACCAGTTGGAGAGCCTCTTCAGTTCTGAGTTTTCTATGGCAGAGCAAGCCATTTTGCAGTATGGCATTCTACTGTGAATTCTTAAGGCTCCACCGCCATCACTGGGGCAAGGATTACAAGTTTCCTGTTGTTGTCTTTTCCAACCTAAATGATTCTATGATTCTAATTGTCACCAGTCTCCATCTTTACAAAATCTAGAGCTTTTTCATGCTTCCATAATTGTTTAATGCCTGTTATTACATGAAAACCAACTGAATCTCATGACAATTTTAGTATAATAAATCAAGATGTGCTGGTCAATATTTCCAGAACTATATATCTCAGATTACCTTTTAAATATGCACAGAGGAAATGAAGACATGGACTACAGGTGATAAATGACCCCCAGAAAGTGTTCCTGTAATTCTGCCACAATATTGAAAGACCAGAAAACGGTGAGGATTTTCTTCTTGCTGAGTCTGCATGTAGTAATGAATGTGTCACCTTCTTTTACTCTGGGTATATCATGCAACATTTAGAGAGGGCAATGTAGTGTTTAATGGAGGATGTAATTAAGGATAAATCAAGCAATTCAGCAACGTTTGTTGCTTGTGTGCATCTTGAAGATCTGACAATAATGCTCAGGTAATGCAATTTGCTTTTCCCTGTGATGCTTTCAGGAGCTTAAAATAGCTCTGACTACCATTTTAGGACTTGAAGGATGATCAGGGATACACATAATTGTCTTACAATCCACACTTTTGATAATTAATTTTTATCAACCTGCAATTACAGCAGCAAAATTGTCAGTACCTGTTAACAGCAAACTGTGGACCTTTTGTCTAGATTAAAGCATAATACAGAGCCCCTTCTTTGGCAAGTATATGTGGGAATGATCATCAGTTCCACTTCAATTTTGGCCACTTGCCCCTAATAGAATTCTGTGTTCAAATAAATACCAAAAGCTGTTGTGGTTAGGTGTCTTATCCCCTGTCCTGGTTTCAGCTGTGATAGAGTTAATTTTCTTCATACTAGCTGGCATAGTGCTGTGTTTTGGATTTAGGATGAGAAGAATGTTGATAACACACTGTTGTTTTTAGTTGTTGCTAAGTAGTGCTTACACCAGTCAAGGACTTCTCAGCTTCCCTTGCTCTGCCAGGTGCACAACAAGCTGGGAGGGGGCACAGCCGGGGCAGCTGACCCCAACTGGCCAAAGGGCTATTCCATGCTATATAGTGTCATGCTTACTGGGAGTTAGTTAGGGAGAGAGTGACCACTGCTCAGGATAGGCTTGGCATCGGTCAGCAATTGCATTGTACATTACTTGTTTTATATATTCTGTATATTCTTTTACCATTCTCATTATTGTTATTATTTTCTTTTATTAAACTGTCTCTATCTCAACCCATGGGTCTTACATTTTTTCCTGATTCTCCTGAATATCCTCGGGATTTTCAGACCAGCATGGTTCTATTGCTATGTCTCCTGAATGCAGTTCAGGTCTTATTCAGGGTTAGACACCTACTTAATACCATCCAAAGATCAACTCCTGTGACAGGCATTGCAGCTACTCCAACCCCCGCGACAGGCACTGTAGCTACTCAAACCCTGGCAACAGGCACTGCAGCTGAATCAGTATCAGTTGCCCCTACACACCAGAAGAAAGCTTGGAAGCAAAAGTCAACTCATTTAGAAAGGGGGATGAAAAAACAGGGCCATCACAAGGAGAGGAGGAGGAAGAGGAAGAACTCATAAATGAGACAGAAACCACCCAGTCTCTATCCTTGAGTGAGCTGTGAGACATGCAAAAAGATTTCATCCATCGTCTAGGTGAGCACCTTGTCACCTGGCTGCTCTGATGCTGGAGTAATGGGGCCAGTAGCCTGGAACTAGAGGGTGGGGAAGCCAAGCAGCTAGGATCCCTTTCTAGGGAAGGGGGCATTGAGAAAGCGATTGGAAAAGGGGCACAAGTCCTCAGCCTCTGGAGGCGACTACTATCAGCCAATGAAGAAAAGATATACCTTCAAGGAAGATATCATATATCGCCCAGGCAAACGGACCACCGTGGAGAAATGTATCCAGTACCTGAGGGAATTAGCCATCCTGGAGGTGATTTATAGTGACCTGAACAATGAGCCATTTCCCAAAGATCCAGATGGTGTCCAGTGCACATGACCCATGTGGCGGAAGTTAGTATGGAGTACACCAGCATTGTATGCCAACTCATTGGCAATAATGAACTGGAAAGGTGAAGAGAGACCAACGGTGAATGAAGTGGCTAGCCTACTCTGGGAATATGAAGAAAGTATTTCTTCTTCCATCATCTCTTCTGTGGAGAAACTGTCCCAGGAGGTCCGGAAACTCTAAGACGATAGATTGTACTCCCAACGAGTATCTCAGCCATTAGGAGTAAGTGTTCTTCTGCTCAAGAGAGAGGACATCGAGGGTACACACCATGGGGCACCCTGTGGTTTTACCTGCATGACCATGGAGAGGACATGAGGAAACGGGATGGAAAACCTACCTCAACCCTAGAGGCACAGGTATGCGAGTTTCAAAGGAAAACGACCACAAAAGGGTTTTCTTCCAGGAAACTTGCTGCTACAATTTCCACAGACAGAATAAATTGCTGTTTTTTCAGACAGAATAGAAGGGCTGATCTTAATTCTGATTGCAGTGAAGGAACTCCTGATTCATGTATACAAAACATGAACAAATGTGACCAGGACTAGAGGGGCCCTGCCTCCAACCAGGTGGAAGAAAGGGACAACTGGGTTTATTTGACTGTGTGGATTTGATGCCCTGGCACATCAGACCCACAGGAGTATAAAGCTCTAGTGGACACCGCTGCACAGTGTACTCTAATGCCATCAAGTTATAAAGGGGCAGAACCCATCTGTATTTCTGGAGTGACAGGGGGATCCCACCAGCTAACTGTACTGGGGACTTCTTTCAAGGGAAATTGTGCCATCACAGACAGTTGCGAGTACTTGGAGAGTGCTGGAGGGAACTTCTAGTTTTGGAAGGTAGAAATTCCCAAATGAAATTGCTACTTTAGATTTGATACTAATGAACAGGGACGAACTTACCGTGAATCCAAAAAAGACAATTAAGAAGGATGAAAGCGATCATGGGGATTTACTTCATTGCTTTAAAGACAAGAAAGTGCAAGATAATTAAAGTTAAGCTTAAGGAATTGGCAAGGACTTAGGAAAAGCCATTCATTCTGAAGAAGTTAATGGCAAACTGCTCAGAAGGGAGAATGGTTGTGTCTACAAGAGGTCTTCTGTGACCTAAAAATGAGCAAGGAATTGGACAGAGTGCAAAAATAAGGTTGCACACCAGATGACTGTAAGAAGAATGGAAGCATGAAGGGATCATGGCAGAACATTGTTGCACAGATTAAGAGTTTCCATTAGCAAGGGACACTAAAAGAAAGAGGAAAAGGTTATACAGACATCCTGGGAATGAGAGAAAAGCAAGCTCAGACATGGAACAGGAAAACTAAGGTTTTCAAGATCTGGTTCTTGATCACCAATGATGGACTCAGAATCCTTCATCTTGCCTCAAAAGAGGATTGGACTTGGAAGGTCCTTGCAACTTCCTTTACAGCTCACCTTTCGCTGATCTATGTGACAGGGCAAATCAGGATTTTTGCTACTGAATCACAAAATAGAAATAATTATATCATCATCCTTTTTACAAATGAGGTCTTAAATGACTTTTAAAAAGATTTCTTTGATTCTGAAGGTAGCACTCCTGACTGAATAGCAAATTTCTGCAAACATAAATCAGTATGTTAGGTAAAATGCCCATATTTTAGAGGGAGGGCAGGAGTCATAGTTTTGAACAGAAAACACTGATCAAGTCAGATGTGAGTGTGAATTAATGCCTGTTGCTGTGTTAAGTAACTGAGGTAAATTTGCTGAATCAGAATGAGGGAGCAGAGGAACGGGGCTGCATATGCTAGGAATGCATATGCTAGAAAAAGGATATAATATCGGTTAAAACCAGCCCTGTGGTCTGGCGTAAATATGCCACATAGCCCAGCCCTGTGGTCTGCTGCAGCCAAGGTTACTCAAGATGATAAAGAGGGACCCGCGGCCTTCCTCCAAAACGACCCCTAACGACCACCACAGCGCACACTCAAGAGGAGGAACATCTGCTTGAAGAAAATTTGAATACGAGACGACAAGGGGTGATAAATATTCATGTAATAATTGCGAAACATGATGAATATGTAAACTAGCTCTGTATAAATAAAGGCCAAAGGATGTGACCTTGCGCGCCTAGGTGGAGCTGCGACTCCCCGGCCGCCCAGCGCTGTTTTGCTCCTTTACTTTAAATAAATTCTTGATTGAACTTATGAAGTAGTGGTCTCAATGTTTGACCATAACAATACCCCATGGGTTTCTTAATTCCTGCCCAGTCTTGAGTAAGGACTCCATATGCTGTCTGGCTTGATGTATTCACAAAGAGATAGAAAGGTTTTTCCCCCTTTTTATCTCCTCAAATTTCTGATCATCTTCTATAAACCCCTGAAGTTGATTATTAGTTAATTTCTCATATAAGAATTTTACCTTTTCACCGTAGCTTTTAAGCCACGGCCTACAATATCCTAATAATCCCAATATTTGCCAAATTTCCTTTTTAGTTTTTGGGGGTCTTAAGGATAGGATCCCAGATACCCTGTCAGGATCTAACTTCTTCTTTCCCTTATTCAGCCAATGCCCTAAGTATTTTACTTTCTGTTCTACAAACTGCAATTTTGACTGGGACACCTTTAATCCCTTTTCTCCTACAAAATTTAACAATTTAATAGTAGCTTCTCGGGTTCCCTCTTCAGTTTCTCCCGCGACTAATAAATCGTCCACATATTGCAATAGTTTTACCTCCCTAGGTAACGTGAAATCTTGTAAGATTTTCTCTAAAGTTTGCCCAAATAGATTTGGTGACTCTGTAAACCCCTGTGGTAGCACAGTCCATCTTAATTGTTGTTTTCGTCCCGTTTCGGGGTCCTCCCACTCAAAGGCAAAATAATCTCTGGATCCCTCATCCAGAGGGCAGGCCCAAAAAGCATCTTTCAGATCCATTACACTATCTTACATCTGTGGTACTTAGTGGGACCGGCACAAACCCGATACCTCCTTGACTGCCTCCGAGGGGCACCCCTCACAAGGGATACAGAGAA
>JADKXX010002234.1:0-12812 GCA_017310255.1 Butorides virescens | reverse complement strand
GCCACCGCGCTAGCGCCGCTCCCCACCCGCAGTACCCCACTTCGGCCGCACGGGGGCACCGCACCCTCACTCACCCCGCGGGCAGCAGCCCGCAGCAGGAGCCACGACCGCTCCCTCGCCCCTCGGCACCAGCCAGGGCCCGCCGCTGCTCACCGCCCGCACGGGGCTCCCATTTCTCTGCCCTCCTCCTCCGCCCAGCACCACTCATCGCCTCCCCACCAAAAAGCAGCCCCCGGCCTCCACCATTTCAGCCCTGGCCATTTGCCTGCTTTAAAAGCCCCGTGCCTCCTCCTCTCCCTGCCCCGCACCGCCTTGCCTCGGCAGAAGCAGCAGCTCAGGCAGCCTCTGCAAGGGCCTTACCCCCGCCACCCCCCACCCCCCCCGGGCTTGCTGTAGCCATCTGCATCTGCCAGCCAGGGGCTCAGAGCCACACCAGCCAGGCAACTGCTGCTGCAGAGACTTTAACAACAACCACCACCACAAAAAAAACCCAGCAATTCTGGCAAGACAGATGGCAGCCTGAAGGCAGGCGAGAAGAGACCAAAAGCTGCTTTCTGCCAGGGGGGCAGCTACGTGTATCAGGAAAGAGCACGGCCCAGCAGAGCAGACGCAAGCGGCCGCTCTGAAAAAGAGCGAGACCCTGGCGCTCCTCGGGCTCTGCTCGGCTGTTGGCACCTTTCCTCCCCTCGGGGCTAGCGGTGCTCTGCTCTCCCCATCCCGCCCAGACACCAGCCTTCAGAGAAAGAGACCCTGCGCCACGCCACTTACAGCGCGCAAAGCCCTTAGGCGCCAAGCAGGGAAAGCAGAGAGCCACGTCGGGGTGGTCCCTGTCCCCCCCGGCAGGTGACCCTAGAGCCCTGCAGGCGCCACCTTACCTTTACGCAGGAGCCTAGCGCCGCGCTCCTCGCCGCTCCCGCCGCCCAGCGTGGCGCTTGCCCTTTGCTGCCTGCAACGCGCCCGGCGCGCTGGGCTGGACGGGCTGCTCTGCCGGGGCCTCGGGTGAGCAGCTCGGGTCCTCTGCCGGCCTCATTTGCCTCCTTAAACCCACCCCTTCGACACACCGGCTGCTTCAGACCCCTCCAAAGATCGCCTGGCCTGCAAGCCCCTCTCAGCTAGCGACACAGCTGAAATGCGGCTCCGGTGGGAATCCAGCTGTCCTCTTGCTTTCTGCAACCACCGCACTTTCCAGCCGAGCCGCACAGAGGAAGGGGCAAGAGAAAGGGGCCTGCAACCGACCCTGGGCCGTGGTTTAACCCCAGCCGGCAACTCGGCCCCGCACAGCTCAGTCCCCACCCGTGGGATGGGGGAGAGGACTGCAAGGACAAAAGCCAGAAAACTCGCGGGCCCAGGTAAAAACGGTTCAACCACCCGTAAGGAAAAGAGGACAAAGAAAACAAACAAACAAACAAAAAAAAACCCAAAGAGAGAAAACACCCCAGGGCGAGGAGCAGAAAGCGCCTTGGCTCTGTGCAAGCGCTGCTCAGCCGTCACCAGCGCAGCCCCGCGTGGCCAACCCTGCTGCCAGCACAAACCCCAAAGGCAGGAGGAGGGAGAGGCGGGTGGGAGTGGGGTGCAGGGAAGGGGGTGGGGGGTGTCAGAGTTTGGCTGGGGGCGATGGGAAGGTGAGGGGTGCAGGCAGCGGTGGGGGGGAGTGGGGACACAAGATAGGAGGACAGGGGATGAGGGCTACCCGTCACCGGGAAAAAAAAAACAACTCGCCTGGGGGAAAATCGCGTGCAGGGGGAGATTTCTGTGGAAAGCGTTTGGGAAGGCAGAGACGCACAGAGGGCACGAGGGAAGGCAGACGGACGCGGACGGACAGACGGGGTCTGTGTGTGGGCAGAAGGGGGGACGGGGTCGGGACACGTGCGTGGGGATGACCTACGCCGGGGGATAGGACACCCACAGCAGGTAACTCACCTGGGATACCCCCGCAACAGAGAATCCACCGCCAGCGTTTCACCCCAAATTGGTGGGATTGCTTTGGGGTTTTTTCCAGAATACAAAAATTGGGTCTTTTTGCTTTTCCAAAACATTCAATTCTGTGTTTCTTTGGCGCTCTTCCACAACGTAAGAATCAGTGATTTTTGCTTCTCGTTTCTGGGGGGTTTGTTTGTTTGTTTGTTTTGGTTTTTTTTTTTACTTTCTGGCTGCACAAATCCACAAATTGGCTTTCCTGGAAGTGACAATTTTTTTTTTTTTTCTTTCCCCCAAATCGGGGGGAACACAGACATTTACACTTCTGGCTTTAAACATGTATCTAATTAGGGAACATCTCTGTTTTCTATTAGCTACCCACACTTACATACAAGACCTGTTTAGACTTGCACATGAACACTTATTACACAGAACGTCTGTTTCGACTAGTTATCTGCCTACTTACGGAGTCTGACACTTTAATATCTTTTTAGACTTCTCTAGTTAGACTTGGAGATCTACTTACACTTACATCGATCTAGACTCAGTTATCTATTTACGCTTACGTATCACCTCCCAGATTACCTCTCGTATCTGCTGAGCCTCGCTATGGAACGCGCAGCAAGTGGCCGTAGCTCCATCTAGTCAGGAGTTTTGGTCTATGTTTTTTTCCTTTTTTCCACGGCGCCACCTCTCTTGCTCAGGCTCTGTGCCTGGGCCGGGACGTGCTCCCCAGGCAACCAACGACCACGGTCCCAGTCCACCCCGGACCCTCCCACCAGAACCCCCCTTCCTGCCGCACCTGCGGGGGGGGAAGGGGTGTGCGGGGGGGCCACCCCCCTGGAGACAGAGCCGGGAGCCTCCAGGCACAGGGCTGGCCTCCTCCCCTCAGGACGCTTAGCGACCGCTTAACGGCCGGCAGGCAAACCCGGGCTGCGGGGCAGCTACCCGGCATCACCAGACCCTGACCAGAACACAGTTGCAAAGCAAAAATCCCACGTTAGATTCCAGCTCATAAAAAAAAATAGCAGGGAAGGAAGCAGAGGAATTCCGTCGGCGTAAGGGACAGGGCAGCAGGCGAGCTCCAGGAGCATTCGAGGGGAACAGCTCGGCTCCAAACACAACACGGCCTTTCCGAGCCAGAGCGATCGGAACGCTTCAAATACGTATCAAAGGTAATCGATACGATTTTGAGAACACGTTCTTAGCAGAAAAGCCAACGCTCTTGCAGGTGTTGGAAATCGTCTCGTCCCTTCCTTACAGCACCGCTGCAGACAGCCCCGTCAGGCTGCAGGGCTCGGCTGTAAGCAGAATCCACGCCGACACATCCACCGCAACAGCTACAGCCCTTGCGCTGCTGCTGCTGCTGCTGCACGCCTCGCTCCCTCGGTCAAGAGAGCTGAAAGGGAAGTGAAAAATTTAAAACGGAATGTAAAAAACATAAAGAAGAAACCTCAGTAAGTCACTTTATGCTAGGAAGGTGTGCGTATGCTTACAGACATCCAATAAAAACACTTTACTATACAAGGATTTGATTTTCCTCGTGCATCAATTTACCTTGCACAGCCGTGAGTCGATGCCATTAGATTACCCGTCTCCACAATACCGTTATGATTTGACGGGGGGGCCAGGAGGGGGGTTGCATGTCACATAATTAGGAGGGACACCGCCCGAGAGAGAAGCTACTGAGCTGCCAGGGAAACGCACCGTGGAAAGCGAGGCAGAACTAAAGTACTTCGCAGCACTCCATCGGAATACCGGGGGAAAAACCCCGTAACATTCAGTTGCCGCTCCGTTTAAATATTTAGAACAAACGCCAAACTGCTTCGACACACCTCAAGCATCGTACGCTGGAGCTCGTCGGCCGTTACAGCTCAAACAGCGCAAGTCGGTCTGTAAATTACACAACCGTAACTTTTTTTTTTTAAAAGTTTAATTTATTATATAAAAATCGGTGAGAGAAGAGATTCCCCGTTCGGTTCTGCAGGCTGCCCCCAGCCAACACTGCACTCTTAAAAAAACCCAAACAACAACAAAACAAAATCGTGACGCCGTACCTTTTTCTCCACTTCCCGAGCTCATCCCTGCCTCAGCACGTTGTCTTGTCGGAGCATGACGTGGGGATCATCCGTCTCCTGATGACATGCTCAAAAAATGAAGTACACCGACGCCACAGATTGCTAAAAATTTAGTCAGGCGTATAAAAACAAAAGGCTATTTCCAACCTGCCCCTAAAATTAGGATGAACAAACAGAGGAGAAACGCTCGACCCTCAAGAAGGTAGCAGGCAGCTCTCCGCTTACCGCAGAGGAAAGTTCCTTCTTTTACCTGAAAGGAAAACATTCCTAGCTACCACGGGACCCGTTCAGCAGCGAGGCGTGCTCTGTAAACAGCAATTTCTCATCAGCTTTTCTGCACTGGCAGCACATTTGCCTTGTCTCTGGGTCCGATGGGAAGTACCTGGAGCACCCTTGAACGGGCAAATGCTTCTCCCATACGTGCCACGACCCGAGCAGCAAGTGGAATCAACCCTGCGGGATTTCCTTTCCATGACGCAGAAGGCGACACTGGGAAAAGAGGAGACAGAAAATGAACCTGTGCGTCCCACCCAGCCAACAGTGAAAACACAGGGGAGGATTCTGCCAGAGGGACCGTGCAGGGCCGGGCCGGGCCCCCCAGGAGCTCCCACCGGCCCCCTTTCTCTCCCCTTTGCCAGGTACCGGGGAGACACCGCTGCCTTGTGCCGCCAGGGACACCGCCCCCCCACGCTTCTGCCTGGGCTCTTGTGCTCACTTAGTGCCCATTTCGGAGCCCCAAAACCCAGCTGCTGAGCCTGCTCTCAAGACCCAAAAAGGCAGCGCTTGACCTTGGTGCCTGAGCCCAAAGCCACGCGACTCAGTCTCCTCTTTCAGGTCCTGAAAACGCACGACTCAAGCTCTTTCTGAGACCCAAAATCAGCCTCACGAGACTGTTGTCCACCCCCAGAGGACCTGCTCTGCATTTCTGAGCCCCAAACCAGCTCACCCTGCCTGCTTTCTGACACCCTGGACAGTCCCCACATGTAGCCACCCCACAGCCCTGCACCCCCAGGGCTCCACACCCAGTTTTGGGGAGTGCTTGGGAACTGCACAGGGCTCGGCCCCTGCGGGGCGGCACTGGCACAGGCAGGGCATCACATTATCATTGCTGCTTCAGGCATTAATTCTCTGGCACCATCAGCACTGCACCCCAAACCCTCCAGGCTAAAAAAAACACCACGGGGAGCAGGGCCTCCAAGAACCCCCGGTCATTGGCAGTAAGGGGCGGGGGCCGGGGCCCTTCCCCACCAGTGTGGGCACCGGGACCCAGCCGGCACTGCAGGAGCCCCCCCAGGCTGCCGCTGCCCCACAAGTGGCAGAGGCTGCCCAGCCCCAGCGAGGAGCAGCCGAGAGCCGCACGGGGCTGCCTCTGCTCCCCCCACCCGGGCCCAGCTCGGCCTCGGCCACAGACCCCACAACAACCCCAGGGCAGCATTTGTCCCAGGGCCACTTCCACCCCGGCGGGCCCCGCGAGGGCTGAGCCCACAACCACCTGCGGAGCCTGCACCTGGGGGACCCCACATCCAAGCCCCGCTGCGCCCACCCCGCCTCTCACCTACCCCAGCAGGGCTCCAGCTGCCCCATAGCCTGGAGCAGAACGAGAAAGAGATGGACAAACTACTGAGGAAGAGAGAAAAGAAAGAAAAAAGAAAAAAAAGGACTGAAAGGAAGATCAACACGGGCAGGGAGCAGGACAAAGAGATACGGGAGGAAAGACAGAGAGAGGAGGAGAGGTGGGGGGGGAAATCACAGCAGCACGCAAAAGACAGGGGGCCAGGGATGGGGCCCTCCGCGCCCGGGACTCACCGCAGCTCTCGCTCTCAGCGCGGCCGGGACAATTGGGACGCTTCAGGCGCTTCTTTCTCCTTCTCTCCTCCCTCCCTCTTCCCCAACTCGGGCCGCGGGGCTCTCCTACACCTAGGAGAATACAGGGGCATCTCACAGCTCTTGCAAGACCAGCGAGACGCAGGGCGGGATCGGACAACCGCATCCTCAGCGCGGCCTCTGCCACAGGGAAAGGACCAGCGGCGACCGCTACTGCCACGCACAGCCCCCAGCCAAATGCCCTCCTTCCGCAGCAGGGGCTTCGGCAGACGCCGCTCCTTCCCCACGCCCCTGCTAACGGCACCCACCTCCCAGCTCCAGCCAGCACAGCCCAGGGCCAGCGCGTGGCCTTCACCACGGCTCTTGGCGGTGACCCGGGGCTACGGCACAGCCTGCGGGGGAGCTGCTGCAGCCGGGGGCAGCTGCGGGGGGGGAGCGGGGCCGGGCCAGCCTCGGGGGAAGCTCTGCCCAACTGCGGAGGCGCCCGGCATCCCTGCCCGGGGGGCGTCCCTCTCCTTCCCCTCTCCCCTTCTCTCGGCTCCCGCCCAACTCCCGGGGGGCCGCCCCGACCCGCCTCCCCTCCAGCCCACCAGCAGCCCGCCGCAGCGCGCTTTCAAGCTTCCCCTCCCGCCGCCCACGCCACCCGCCTCCGCCTCCACACAGACCCTGCCGCCGGCTCCGACGCGCCCCGCTCCGCCCCGCTCTGCCCAGCCCCAGCCCCAGCCCCAGCCCACCTCACCTCACCTCACCTCACCTCACCGCCGCGCCGCCATGCTGCTCCCCCTCACCGCTCCCGGCATGCCCCGGGCCAGCAAGATGGCCGCCGGGAAGCCCCGCGCCCCAGGACTACAGCTCCCGGCATGCCCCGGGGCAGCCTCCCCGGCCTCCTCACCTGCCGGGGACAGCCTGCCCCCTGCGCGGCCTCGGGCCGGTTCCAGGCCTCCGACACGGATCCTGCTTCCCATCCCCTCAGGCACCGCCGCCACCGCCCTCCTCCTCCGGCCTTTCCCCGGCACCCGCCGGGACAGCGCCCGGCCCCCGCTCACCTGCGCCCTCCCTGCAGCCGCAGCCCGGCCACCGCTCCGCTCCGCTCCTCGCCTGCCTCACACCGGCCCCGCCATGGCCGCACGGCAGCACCGGCCCCGCCACCGGCAGCGCCCCCTCCGCAGCCCGGGGCCGCCCCCGTTACACGGCAGGGCTGCGCCAGCAGCCTCGATGCCCGCACCTGGGGCTCTGCCCGCCCCGGCCCGCGCCGGGAGCCCGGCCGCGGCAGGGGCCTTCGCCTGAGCCCCCCGGGCCTTCACCTCCTACCCTGGGCTCCGTCGCAGCCCCTTGCCCGCTGCAAAGGGAGCGCAAGCACAGCCGGGAGGGCACCGGGGACGGCGAGTGTTCATTCAGTCACACGCGTAACGAGTCCTGGGAGCGAGTCTGCTCAGGGGCCCCATGCTCAACAGAGAGAAGTGGGGGGATGTAAATTGTGAAGGGCTAAAGGAGAGACGAGAAGAAATTTAAAACATTGGGTAGCAAGACAGACAAATACAAATACATGGAGAAAATCAAAAATAATAACGGGTTGCAGGACAGAAACCAAAAATGAAGAGGGACAGGGAACTTACATAATGTGCAGTAAAGTTGGGGCATAGAAAGAAAAAAAGATGTTCTACT
Organism: Butorides virescens; assembly: GCA_017310255.1. Taxonomy (NCBI): domain Eukaryota; kingdom Metazoa; phylum Chordata; class Aves; order Pelecaniformes; family Ardeidae; genus Butorides; species Butorides virescens. The sequence goes on along the minus strand of JADKXX010002234.1, from coordinate 5,328 downwards.
GAACTATGTAGGAAAGTAGCTCATTAAATGTAATAATGATGTTATTATAAAAAATTATGTGCTTTAGTTGCCTATAAAAAAAACCCAAAATGCTATAGGGTTGTGTTTCATTTTATAGTGAGACCACGCGTGCTACCTAACTTCTACCAGAACTGCCTTCTGGGTAGGACTGAATGACAAAGAAGAATTAGAGCCTGTAAGAAATCCTCCTCAAAAATACCTCTGTTGCAAAGTAAATTATGTACTGTAAATCGATGATGATTAAGTCACCTTAACAGTCTCTCCGACTGACTCCCTTAGCAGAACAAGATGAGTCCCAAAGAACAGAAAGTATGAAAAAGCCATTGAAATACAATAAATTTATCAGAAGCTTTGAAGCAGCCTGATTAACACCTAGAATAAAAACGAATTGCAAAATACAAGAAAAAACACCACAGGAGATGATTGATAAAAATACATGAAGGCCTTCTCCAAAAAACTCGAGAGGAGATCTGAGCGGACAATAGGCATCCTTGGGGTACCAGCTACCAGACGGACACGTATTATAAGGCAGGAGACACACAGGCTGCTGTGCAGGAGCACCAAGAGGGCTTTGGCACAGGTTCTGGCAGGACGAGAGGCATCATCACAGGGATCAGAGAGGTCCCAAAGGGCCTGGAGAGACTAAAGACCTCTCGGGGATGCAATGAGCTCAGAAGGGAATCTGACAAAGTGCAGATGTCCTCAGGGGACTGAATGGAGGCGCACCAAATGGACAGGAGGGAAGAGAGGACAAAATGACTGAGCTGGGTTACAGATACAGACTTGGGAAGTCTACTGAGGGAATGAGAGGGGTGCAAGGTCCTCTACAAAGCTAAAAGTGTGCTAAGAGCAACCTCGAAGGCATTGTGGCACCATTAGGGGGGTCCTGAATGGGCCAGAGAGACCAAAGGCGGCTCAGGCACACAAGGAGGAAGTCTGGAGGGGATTAGAACAGAGCACAGATGTCTTGGTCAACTCCAGTACTTAAACTGTATGTCAAAATCTGTTGTATGCTTAGAATTATAAAAGACTCCAGATCTTTGATACCATTTCCAAGCACATGACTTGGCAATGCGGTAAGTAAGAACACAGTAGCACAGAGCTGAAAATCTGTTTATTGGACACATGTGTGAAGGTCCTAATGCTGCTTTGTAGGAAAATATGACTTCTAACTATTCCTTTCCTCCAGTTGTCTCTCTGTGGTCAAAGCTGGCAGACTATTTTTAATTAGCACTACAAATATTTAAATACTAATTTCCTTAAATGAATTTTAGTACAACTTGCATCTTTACAGAGGGGATCTAGTTTTAAATCTGTCATTTTATGTCCCAGACTCCGGTGGTGATTCCGAGCTGTTCTTACAGTGGGAGCTCCCCAACCCTTGCTTCTCTTTACTAAAGGGAAGTTTGGGTTTTTTTTGCTGTACGTCTGCCTGGAACTGTAGACAATTAAGAATAAGAACACAGACCACGTTCAGGACGAGCACGGGGAGGGGGTCACGTTGGTGGGAAAGGCTGCTGCTTCCTCTCCGGCAGGGGCGCGTGGTTTGGCTGCACCGCTGCTGCGCTCCGGCGGGGGGGGCTGCCCGCGGTGCTGCGGCCCAGCTGCGGCCCAGCTCCCAGCGGCCGCCGCCTTCAGCCCGCCGCTCGCGCGGCTGTTGCCTGCGCTCCTCGCCGCTTCCTCCGCGCTCCCGGCTCAGCCTGCCCGGGCTGCGCTGCCGCCTGGGCCCGCCCGCAGGAGCGGCGGGGCTGAGGCAGCCGCAGGGCACGTCCTCCCGGGCCGCGCCGGGCGGCGCCGAGCCCGCCGGCGCCTGAGGGCCGCCGCGGAGCCTCAGCGGCTGCTTTCCCGCGGCCCCTGGGCGGCGGGAGCGGTTCCTGCCGGGCCGGGGGAGCGAGCGCGGCCGCGGGAGCGCAGGCGTAAGGGGCAGCGAGGAGTGCGCGGCCCCTCCCCGGCTGCTACGGGCCTGTGATGCGGGGCGGCCCCGGGCAGGGTGAACGCGCCGGGGTGGTCTGCGGCCCTTCAGGTACCGGCGGGGGCCGGGGGCGGGGCGCGGGTCTGCGGCCCTTCAGGTACCGGCGGGGGCCGGGGGCGGGGCGCGGGTCTGCGGCCCTTCAGGTACCGGCGGGGGCCGGGGGGGGGGGCGTCTCGCGGGGGCGGTGCGGCCGGGCGGCGGTGGGGGCGCCGCTGACTGGGGCCGCTGCTGCGGGGCCGGGGGTGCCGCCGGGCCCTAGCGCGCTCGTCGCGGTGAACGGTCGCGGGGGAGCGGCGGGAGCGCGGAGGGGGCCGGAGAGCTGCGTGTCCGCCCGCGCCGTGGCGTTGGTATCGGAGGTGAGCAAGGCGAGAGCGGAGCGGGGGAAGCGCACGGCCGGGCCGGTTTCACAGTTGTTGCGGCGCTTGCAGCGTGCGGCCGGGGAGGAGCGGCCGTGCCCCGGAGTCGGCCCGTGCGGGGCAACGGCCCCGGGCAGGCAGCGGCTGCGGCCGGAGGGCGGCGGGGCGGGCGGCCTGGGGCCTGTGGGAGCGAACGCCGCGGTGACAACGCCGCGGGTCCCGGCCGGGCCGGGCAGGGATGTCCGCGCGGCCTTCGCAAGGCTTGCCGTGGGAATTCCTGCAGTGGCAATGGTGCGGGACCCTGGTCTCGAAGCCCGGAGGAGCTCTGCGCTGGTTTATCGTATTTAGCAATGCTGAACTCTGCCCTACGCCTGCTGATAACTACCGCTGGCTATACCGACCCGGTCATGTAGCGCAGTTTAATTGTTGCATGGTTTTGCTAGTGTTTTCTTTAGGGGAAAAACAATTATACAAGTGAAGTTTAACCTGCTTAATGGAGAACCGAGTTTTTAAACAACACTGGAGAATACTTTTTTTCATCTTGTAAGATTGTTTCAGTTTTTTCGTACAGTGTGTCACATTCTGAACTAAATATTTGAATTTCTTCTTATATTTAGTGATACAGGATGCTGTTTCCTTTGGTATTGTGCGCAGTTGTGCTAACAGGGAGTGGTAAAGTTCAAGGTGACGAGTGGATTGACCCTACGGATATGCTCAATTACGATGCAGCATCAGGAACAATGAGAAGACCTTACAAGGTAGGAAAAGAAAGGATGCGTGAATACGCGTCTCTCCCAAAAAGTCCTTCAACCACTTGCCTTTAAGTCGCGACATTAGAAAACAAGAGAATTATGGTCTTTTTAAGGTCTTACAAGGTTACATCTGAATCTCTACACAGAAAAGTGTTGTGTGTCCATCGTTAAAATTTCAAGAAAAAATAGCCCCGGGCCTTTTACCGATGAGTTTCTGTTGCACCCTGATCAAGTCACAGGAACCATGCTTTTCATCTTTTCACAAGTGGTGGTTCATTTATGTAGGTTGTAGGTCCACAAGTTATTTCTCTGAGAAGTACTGGGTTAAGCAGCTCTTGCTAGTTTCTGAAGTATAAAGTTAAATATCTTGAAAATTAAGTTCCTAGCTGATAAAAGTTGGGGGAGTTAAGGTTAATGATTATATTTTACTTGAATTATCCAGTTCCCCAGTAATATGGAAGTAAAGCCCCTTTATTGTGTGAGAGTATTATGAAAGTCAATGGTGTTTTGTAATGCTGGGCATCAGACTTCTCAGAAGGAAGATCAGAAGAGGGATTGAGTGCTGTACTGTTAATAATTCATGAACATTGACGAGAAGATGAAATACGAAAAGCTAGTTCTAACAAGGTGAATCATCTTCGTTGTCTTGTATGAAGGGGTGGACGCTACATATATCATGAGATGTGCGTTGTTTATCCAGTACATCCGTGCACATGTGGCACTGTAAACTGTGGCTGGTTATATGAGCACCCTTGATTTTTCTCGTTCTTCTGTTTTAACGCTTCAGAACATAATTTTCTGAAGCTTAAAAATGCAAACTGCATTATTTTTCTCCTCAGCCTCCACCTGCCCCAAGTCCACCAGTCTTTGGAGTCTTTAAACTTGGTGCCCAACTGCTTCATCTTTTATTAAAAAATATTAGGAGTTTCACTGTTGTCTCCCATGAAAATAGAACTGCATCTTAAAGAAGAAAAATGACTGCTTTGCGTTACTCCATCTTTTCAGGATTTCTTTTCTGTTCTGCAGTGAGAGGTTTTAGGTGGGCAGGCTGTGTGAGCCGCCCGAGTCCTCAAAACCAAACTTTGTATCAGCGTGAGTTCACTGATTTAAGTGACGCTGCACTTCCTTTTGGAGACATCCCTCAATGTGCGTGCCTGGTTGTGTAGAAGCAGCACTGCTAAACCTAAGTGAGCAATGAGCAGAAAACGTCTTCAGGGTGAAGAGGGAACATGAAAGGAAAGGCATGCAACCAAGAGTGGGGCTTTGTGTTTGCTTTCTGTCTGGCTGGCTGCGTGGCCGGCGGGACTGGGAATTTGTCTGGCTGAAAACTGCCCCTTTGCCCGCTGAGTCGGTTTTTAGCCAGTCTGATTCTCTAATCCGAGGCCCTGCGTGGCTCACCAACACTCAGAGGAGGTGAAAGAGCAGGTGGGGGAGGAAAGGGCAAAACCTCACCTTTTGGAGGCATCATGCATTTAGATAAAGCGATGGTCTGTTCCGAACCCAAAATAACAGCAGAGAGGCAAATGGAGTATCACTGGGAGAGCATTAGCAGCGAAGACCAACACAGTTTTTAGCTCCTTTGTGCCTTTTAGACTGATTTTACTACAGAAGTGAAACATGGCATATTGACTGAATTCTTTGATTCTAAAAATATGTGTTTTTCTGATGTAATTTTAGGCAAACTATCATGACTCTGAGGATAAGACTGTGGATATAGTCAGTACTGAAACCTTATCAAGTTGTTCCAGGGCGGTAGATTCTTTGCAACAGAAGGTTTGTTACGGAACTTCAGAATGTTTTCCAGCCTTTTATAGTTTGTGCTTTCTGACGATGCTTTTCTGGATAGTGTACAACAGGTGAATTGCTGGCATAATTTGTGAGAGACCGTGCATTATGTAGGGGGGAATCTCTTTATTCAGAGGAGAGACTGGAAGTGGTTTGAACTCAATTACAAATTGGTGCTTTGGCTGCCAAGGTCAGTTTTCAAAACTGTTTTGTACTGTAACAGAAGTTGATAGGAGCCACCTGCTTCTGTCCAGTGGCAGCAGTTTAAACATGCGGTGTTGACGTTATGCCTGCTGCCAAAAGCTAAGAAACCTTTCATTTTCAAGTTGTTCAATTCTGTTGGATTTTAATGGGTGGGCTGTGAGTGGCTGACTGATATGCGGTGCCGCAGCTCTCAGAAACCACTGTAAGCCCCCCACGCTACTTCTTCCTCTGCGATCAG
>JADKXX010002233.1:0-150337 GCA_017310255.1 Butorides virescens | reverse complement strand
CCCCCCCCCCCCCGATGTAAACTTAACATTTAAGGAGATCCAGATCTTTATTTTTTTCTAGTCTTACTGAGGTTGGTATTCAAACCGTATTATTGGCAGATCTGAAATCTCCAGTACTGGCCAGTTCATGGAAAGTAGTATCTTCAGCAACTGCATATGCTTTTTATCTGGTGGACTAATCATGGGATTATTGCTAACCTAAAGAAACGTGCCTCTGTTAATCCCGAGTTTAATAGGTTGGTAGGGTTTTTTTTCTCCTGTGAACAAGCTGGTTTGAGCAAGAAGTTAATAAAATGTCTTTACATTGCAGATTGCAGAATGTGAGAATAGGAATGCCAAATCACATGAAAGCCGTAGCTTTTATATTTTGAAGCGATACTTGAATAAGATTTTAAATGAAGCTGGAAAACTTGGCCTTGTAAGTATTGAACATTCATTAAAAATAAATTAGAATTCATATTACTACTTTATGTGTTTTTCAGAGTTATCAAGTATTGATTAATTATTTTGGCATACTTTAATTTAAAATGAGGGGAACTGAATTGCAAAGGAAAAAATGGCAGACATATGTGCATCCAGTGTTGCTGTTAGTTAGCAGTGATTGCTCAGGAGAGACAGTTGCCATGTGGTCTGCAAAGCATCCAAAGGACAACTATGTGAATTCAGAGTATGTGGCTAAATATCTACTGCTCGGATGCAGCTATAGCAATAACACTGTTCGTTTCCTGTGAATGGTTGTTGAACTTGAAAGAGACAGATTCTGTTTGGTTGGTTGTTGTTGTAGACCTTTTAGGCCTTTGCTTTAGGGTCTAGCACATCAACCAGCTAAGCATAGTAGCTTATTAGAGTCTGCATATAAAAATTACCTTACCGCTTTCTTTATTATATTGTCTTTGGAGATTTTTTTTTTTCCTATTCAGAGGTAGAGGAATACATTTTTAGCAATAAGCAAGATCAGTATTTAACAAAGAGCATCATACTTAGCAATGTAAAATTACTTATTTCAGTATTTAATAGCTTCTGTCTGTATTACCCAGCCACACACAGCACATTAGTAATTACTTGTTAATGAGAAGTGGTTCTAAAATTTTAATAACAGGTGAGATAACTCAATTTTTTAGGTTTTTGCTGTAGAATTAGAAGAGTACAAACCAGCTGAATTTGTGTTTTATATAATTTAGAAGAATGAACAAAAAGGTTATAGAATCATAGCATGCTCCCTGTCCCAGGTCTTCCTCCTGCAATCTGCCTCAAAAAGGTGATGGTACATAATGAGCGTATTTTATGAGGTTTTTGCTTAGGGATACAGTTTTTTGTATGTGCTCCAAATAAGCAGATTTTAACCATTGTTTTGCTTTGCTTTTAATTAAGCCTGAGGAAAATGTGGGCCATGTCCATTACGATGCTGAGATCATCCTTACAAAAAAGACATACTTGGAGATCCTCAGGTTTCTCAATGAGGAAACTTGGCAGTCAGGTGCTGTGGATGATGCACTTAGTGATATTTTGATCAATTTTAAGCACCATGATTATCAAGCTTGGCACTGGAGATTTGAAGACACTTTTGGAATTGATCTATATAACGTGTTTCTGGTAAGAGAAGAAGAAATGGCTTTTGTTGGTTTTTAATTGCTGTTTTCTCCAGGTTAGCCAACGAATCTTACCATCTTAACTCCACATGTAAAGCAGTTCTTCCCATCATACTTACAGCAAGTCACTCTTTTTGTTTCATGGTTGCTGAAGGTAGAGGCAATGTATTCACTTGAAGTTTTTTATTGCCGTGGTCATCTTTTGTTACTGTACCTTCTAATTTTTTTTCTGGTATGCTTTCTTTTTTCTCTTCCTTTTATATCTGTGTTGCATGACTCATTAGACTCTACTACTTTCTTGTCACTTAAGGAGACAACTTGTGCATTATAAATTTTCCAGATTTGTCTCTTGTTCAAATAGATGCTGAAGCTGTTGGCTTCTGCAGGAGTCGGAATATATTTATATTGATACAAGTATATATTTGAGGTCTTAGATTTTATAGGTTAGAGGTTTTTGTGAATTTTGTGGAAAAAAATTGCATAGTGTTGGAGAGAAGAGCATGATGGTGTGAATATGTTATGTTCTCTAAAATGGAATTACAAAGTGCTAAGCTGATGATCTAGAATCATAGAATAGTTTGGGTTGAAAGGGACCTTTAGAGGCCATCCAGTCTGACCCCCCTGCAAGGAGCAGGGACATTTTCAACTCGATCAGGTTGCTCAGAGCCCCGTCCAACCTGACCTTGAATGTTTCCAGGGGTGGGGCATCCACCACCTCTCTGGGCCACCTGTTCCAGTGTTTCACCACCCTCGCGGTAACAAATTTCTTTCTTATACCTACTCTAAATCTCCCCTCTTTTAGTTTAAAGCCATTACCCCTTGTCCCATCGCAACAGGCCATGCTAAAAAGATTGTCCCCATCTTTCCTATGGGCCCCCTTTAAGTACTGAAAGGCTGCAATAAGGTCTCCCTGCAGCCTTCTCTTCTCCAGGCTGAACAACCCCGACTCTCAGCCTGTCCTCGTAGGAGAGGGGCTCCAGCCCTTGGATCATTTTAATGGTCCTCTTCTGGACCCGCTCCAACAGGTCCATGTCTTTCCTGTGCTGACGGCTCCAGAGCTGGACACAGGGCTCCAGGTGGGGTCTCACCAGAGTGGAGGAGAAGGGCAGAACCACCTCCCTTGACCTGCTGGCCACACTGCTTGTTGATGCAGCCCAGCTACGCTTGGCATTCTGGGCTGTGAGCGGACTTTGCTGGCTCATGTCCAGCTTTTCATCCACCAGTACCCCCAAGTTCTTTTCCACAGGGCTGCTCTCAATCCCTTCATCACCCAGCCTGTATTGATACTGGGTGTTGTCCCTACCCAGGTGCAGGACCTTGCACTTGGCCTTGTTGAACCTCCTGAGGCTCACATGGGCCCACTTACTGAGTTTGTCCAGGTCCCTCTGGATGGCATCCCATCCCTCAGGCATGACAACCACACGACTCAGTTTGGTGTCATCTGCAAACTCGCTGAGGGTGCCCTCTGTCTATGTCATTGATGAAGATATTAAACAGCACTCATCCCAGTATGGACCCCTGAGGGACACCACTTGTCAGTGATCTCCATCTGGACATTGAGCTGTTGACCACTACCCACTGGATGCGACCATCCAAACAATTCCTCATCTACCAAACAGTCCACCCATCAAATCCATCTCTCTCTAATTTAGAGAGAAGGATGTTGCAGGGGACCATGTCAAAGGCCTTACAGAAATCCAGATAGATGACATCTGTAGCTCTTGCCTATAACCTTTCAACCTGCTCGTGGCTATTCTTCAGAGACAGCTCGTCACACTCTATCCATTTCTTGATGTAGAGGGCAACCCCATCGCCCCTACTTCCTTGCCTGTCCCTTCTGAAGAGCCTGTAGCCATCGACAGCCACACTCCAGTCGGCTGAAGCTTATCCAGTCGGATAAGCTGAAGCTCTCAGCATAAATCTTTACAATTCAGAATATGCTAACATTTTATGCTAACATGATCTCGAAAGTAGCCTGTCCAGTTTTGAGGGGATCCATGGAAGCCAAATGAAAAAAGCAACCTGTCGGAAGTGTAACCTTGTGGTAGACTCTAAAATGCTTTTCTGAAGTCTTGCTGCTGGTAGGCAGACTATAACTCCGTCCCTTAGCCGAACTGCAGGAGTTGGCAGCAGTGGTTATGTGCTTCATACCAGGCACAAACTACTCAAGCACTGAATTACATCCATTTTGTAATTTTAAAGTATGGTTGGTAACATAATAAATATTGTAAGGAAGCAATAACTAAATATCACAAGCAAGAAATGAGCAACTGCAAGGTCAGGCTGTGATAGGAATGACTGCCAGTAGTACCGTGATGCTTTCCTGCCCTGTACTGCTGCAGATACACTGTGAAAGCAAGGAAAAAGTCTCTTAACTGTTCTGTGTAAATGACGCTAGTAAAAATGAAAGTTGGAAGTTCCTTCATATGTATTGGCAGTAAGCTTGGAAAATTCTGAATCTAGATTGTAATTTTTTCCTGTTTTCTTTTTCAGATACTCTTGTGCTTAGTGTGCATTGTGACTGTAATAGCTACAGAGCTCTGGACACGTATTCATTGGCTTGTTCAGCTAAAACGTGTTTTATTAATAAGTTTTCTCATTAGTTTTGCATGGAACTGGCTTTACTTGTATAAGGTAAGTTGTTCTGAAATCTTGATGGCTTTTAGGCTTCAAATTTTACAGCTATGAGGGAGTCAATGTTATTTAGTTCCTTTAGTTAGCTTATATAAAACAGTAATTGACCACAAAATAAATAAAGGGATGAACGTTCTATTTTGCATGTTGACAGGTGGATTAGGCTTAGAGAAGAACACAGGAAACCCTGTCAACATCTATCCTGCCACAGAGGTGCACAGAGTTCATAAACCAGTAGAACTGGTTCACTGCATGGTCAAGGGAGACAATGAGCTCTGTCTAAAGCAGTTTGGTAGAAAAGTCTTAAGAAAATACATTGTGGGATTTTTTTCTTTCTAAGGGTTCCCTAGCTGAAACTGAAATTAACACGATAGACCAGAGATAAATGCTTCATTACTGGTGACAAAGGAGCTGGTTGTACAATGGTATTGGTTTTAATGAGGAGGAATTTATGCTGCTAGGTCATAGCCCAGCCACAGAATCTCAGCCCTCACATCTTGACATTGGAATTTAACTGCGGCTTGTCAGACCCAGGAATAGCGGAGTGCCAGAGCACAGGATGGCCCTTGAACATGAGTGGACTGCCATGCAGAGGACTTACGTTGAGTCAGTGAAGAGTTATCAGTTGTTCAACAGATAATTTGACCTAATTTTTTTCTATTTGATTATCAGTTGCAAACTGTAAGGCAAAATTTAATGAATACGGGTATTTGTTAATGGGAATTAATTAAAAAATAAAAGAGAACGTCTTGATCTTTGAATTAGCAAAAGCATGGCAGCTGTCTCTATTTTTAATCCAGAAACATTTGAAGGAAACAAGATGTCAGGTTACTTTTGCCCTGAACTATGTCTTTGAATATTGAAGTTTGGTCTTTCAGTGATTCAGACTCCATTTGGAGAATAACTCAAGAGGTAGCCATCATGGTAGTTTTTATCCATTCCCAGGAAGTACTTAAGAGTTTAACTCTGTTAAATTGTTTAGGTAGCAAACTTTTCTTAATACAGATTTACCCAGCTCATTATCCCAAACCTGCTAAGAGCCAACATCAGGTGCTGTGCTGCATGGATGCAGGTGTTCTGTTCCAGCACTCCCTTGCTTTATGTTTTACAAGCAACTCTTACTCTCCCGCAGCTGGCCTTTGCACAGCATCAAGCAGAAATTGCGAAAATGGGGCAGTTTGATAACGTCTGTTCTGAGAAGCTGGACTGGGGGGAAAGTCTAATTGGTAAATACTCGTTTCATTATTTTCTAATAGTTTTTAAGATCACAAAATACTCAGCAGTAGAATACAACAATACTCGATAATTTCTTCATGAGTAGTACATTGAATCTTCTAGTGAGACCCTACCTGGAGCACTGTGTCCAGTTCTGGGCTCCCCAGTTCAAGAAGGATGAGGAACTCCTGGAGAGAGTCCACAGGAGGGCTACAAAGATGATGAGGGGACTGGAGCATCTCCCCTATGAGGAAAGGAGCTGGGCTTGTTCAACCTGGAGAAGAGAAGACTGAGAGGGGGATCTCATAAATTCTTACAAAATATCTTAAGGGTGGATGTCAGGAGGACAGAGCCAAACTCTTCTCAGTGGTGCCTAGCACCAGGACAACGGGCAATGGGCACAAACTGAAGCAACTAACGCTAGGACAACTGAATGGGCACAACGAGGTTCCAGTTGAACGTGAGGAAGAACTTCTTGACTTTGAGGGTGCCTGAGCCCCGGAACAGGCTGCCCAGAGGGGCTGTGGAGTCTCCTTCTCTGGAGATCTCCAACCCCCACCTGGACCCTGTCCTGTGCCCCCTGCTCTGGGTGAGCCTGCCTGAGCAGGGGGGTGGGACTGGGTGATCTCTTGAGGGCCCTGCCATTCTGGAATTCTTCAGCAATACATGATTTTGTGGTTTTACCATTTTTCTAGTCCACAAGACTTCCTTTTCTAGGCCTTTGAAAGAGGGCTGATCACAAAACTGTGCTTAGAGCATGTCATGGTATTATTCTACATGGTATTTTTCCTTATAACTTACCCTGTGTTTCCCCAGGTCCCCTCCCCCAGCACCACGTAATGCCACTTATTGAAGATAAGAGGGCAGAATTCAAGAAAAAGTTGGGTTTTTTTAATCTTTCAGGCCTGCAAGTACAATGGAGTTCAGAAATTAGATCTGTAACTACTTCCTCTAGTGTTGTTATTTCAGAGAAAGCTAAATTTTTTTATTGGCTGTTTCTTGTTCTCCAATGCTATAGCAGGTAAATTAACGATGGCATCTCTTAGCGAGTGCTTCTTATGGTCTTCCCTTTAGAATTTATTGGCCGATTGCTCTGTTTACGTCAAATTTCAATGGGGACTGCACTAAAATCAAACTGATGTCATAAATTACTTGCTTATAACTTAAAAGTTCACTTAAGGAGTAAGACTTTCTGCTTATAACTAAAATAGTCTCTTGAAATCTAGCTAGCAAAAATACATGTTTTTAATCTACTTGCAGCCTGGCAGATGAGTATTAACAGTCAGAATTACTTCTGTTTCAGTAGCTGTGGACAAGATGTACTAGATAATACTTCCCACAGACAAGACTTATTTTCTTCTCAGGCTTCTAGGGACTAGCTTCATCTAATAAAGAGAACGTTCTTGACTAAACATGGGAAAACCTCAGCTTCTTCTCTTTCTTTCCAGCCTTCCCTCTCCTTCCTGCATCCCCATGACTGGATAAACTACACTGCCAAGCTAATCTCAGGGTTTTAAAAATAAATCTGAGCTTTGAACCGTATCTAGAAGAGTTCGCTTCCATCTATGATTGAACTGCTACTTTCTGTATTAAAACTGTGTCACAAAATATTTTTTTAACTATTTGGAAAATATGTCTCTGCTTTGACCACAGAATGGCTCAGAAGTAAATGGACGTTTCAGGATGATCCCTGTCAGAAGTACTACGAAACTCTACTAGTAAATCCTGTTTTGCTGGTTCCACCGACAAAGGTATAGGCCAAGCCTAAAGAGATTGTTGATGTTTGTGTTTGCAGCCAGTGACAATGCTATTTTTCTGTTTGTGTTTTCCTAGGCACTGGCAATTACTTTCACCAACTTTGTAACTGAGCCTTTGAAGCACGTAGGACAAGGTATTGGTGAATTCATCAAAGCACTTATGAAGGAGATACCATTTATTCTGCAGGTTCCAGTGCTAATTATGATGGCTCTGGCTGTTCTGGTTTGTATATGTTTACCTTATATTTAAAAGCTCAGTTTTATTTTTTATAGATTAAACTTATTTATATTTAGGTATTATTACCTATTACAGTATTTATTTCTTATTTGTACTACTGAACAGATTTCTTTAGCCCACATGAAATTCCCTACAAGGTCATCTTTTCCTTGACAAAAATCTTCATAGTATAGTTGCTTAGCAATTAAAATAAGTTTATATTTAAACTACATCCACGTGGGATGAAATAGCATTTCACTGCTTAAAATCTTAGGGACTCTGATAGTTTATTGCAGCTTAGTTCCCATTTCTTCTCTGTGTCATTACACAATGATGCATATAATTGGCATTTTGTACTCGAAAGCACCTTTAGCGTAGCACCAAAGATGAACTACATCCAGTCTGGCAGTTCCTGCAGTGTGGTCAGACTGCAGAAACCTTGGATTTTATTGTAGCCGTTCTGATCACCTGAGCTTTTCTTTCAGTGCTTTTCAGATATGTGACTTTCAATTCTGTGTGAAAACCACAGGCTGTAAATATTTGGTGTTTTGTTCTTCTTCCACCACTTTAGGCTTTCTGCTATGGTGCAGGATCATCAGTGCCTATGTTAAGATACTTAACATCTTTTCAGAAGAAAAGTCTTCCTCCACCTGACAGTCAACAGGAGAAAATAGACTTTGGGCAATACAATGGGAGTAAATCAGATGGCTATTATTCGCAGAGGCTTCCTTACATTTATAGAGGACCTTATGACAGAGGAGATGCTCCTGTGAGACCAGGAAATGGCAGCAGAAGTCCTGACATCATGCATAGAAGCAAGGAGACAGATACACAAGTAGAAGACTCTCACAAACCGGAACCTGGTGTATGTTAGTCCTGGTGCTCTTTGAGCTGAGATTAAATTTAATAGATTTCAATGTCTGCTTAACCCAAATCTTGGGGAGAAAGGAGTTAAGGAAGTACCTGTTCCCCTAACAGTTTGGTAGAAGCAGCTTGGGCATGTTTTGTTCTGGAAAAATACTGTGCAATGGCTAACTGTGGCAGGAACCTAGTGAATTAAAACTTTTTATAGTAAAGACTTAAATAACTTCTGTTTTGAGAGAGCAGTACTCTTGTCAGCCTGGGCAATAATGATTACCCATAGAGGAAAGGCAGAGGGGGACAAAAAACAGTGCTGATTTTTCTGTAAACTATAGAAAATTAAAAGACAGACTTACACTCTAGACAGTACGTGTAAATAAGCACAGTTTCCCCAAGAAAAAAAAAAGTCATGCTTTGGGGGAGTTCTGCCCTGAGCTGAGATGCACCTGAAGCAATAGATGCCATCACTTTGGATTGCTTGATTAATAGCTTATTATTAATTTTTACAGAATAGATTGCACACTGAGTCTGAAGTTTGTAGACTAGAAACTATCACAGCTGAAAACCTTACTGAAGAACATGCCCTTGAGCAGCAGAAACAGGAGCCAGGCAGAGCAGAGCGAGAGACTGGAGAAAATTGTGATCCTAGTAAAAACCTAGAAAGGAGAAGTTCTGCAATGGAACCATGTGAAGAAAAGAGCAGATCACGTGACTCAGGGGACAGCGACTAAGGACACCCCAAGATCGGCTGTAAGTTTTGTCTAATCTTTAGTTGTTAACATACTTGCTGTTTCTGCTCTAATTCTCAAATGTAGAAAAGAGTATCAGTAAGCTGATGGGATCTCATCTTTGGTCAGAGCATTAGTAAGCATAGCTTTAAGGTGGAGTTTTAAAAACTGAGACTGAGTATATGTACTACTTCTGGAATTTGAAACAAACGTGTTAAGATAATACAACTTTAATAGGCCAAGAAAACAGGCTTGTGGGCACTGCTGCTTGTTTGAAATTAAGTTTGTGTAATAAGTTTTGAGTAAACCCAGATATTCTGTGGTGGGAAAGCACTGCTACTGTGATCTAGCAAACATAAGCCTAACCAGGTAACTGTCGAACAGCCTGAAGAAAGTTGCTGATACTCATTTAATTCACAGAAGACTAACTGCAGCTCAACTAGAAGTCTCAGGACTACCTTTGGTTTATGTTCTTTAAAAAAATCACTTGTAAGTAGAATTGCTGCTTGTCAGCTCAGTTTTAGGCCAGCTTGATGATTCTCTTCTGGTTAATAATTTGCAGAGGAGTGAGAAGCTGATGATGTATCAGATTTTTTTTTAGGGCGATTCAAAGCTGAACAGGGAATAGGAAGCACTTAGCAAAAGTACTGAAGATCGGCCTTGTAAAGTGATGGTAACACATGGTTTTGGAAGAATATTTTGTAATTTCTCCTTAAAACCCAGAGGACAGTTTCAGTTTCGTTAAAAAACAATTTTCAGTGCTAAAAAAGCTGCAAGAGAATGTTTGTAAAACTTCAGTAACTAAAATAGTTTGAATTATACGGAGCCTGTGTCTGTTTATCTATTCTTACATGGTCATTTTACTCTGAAGCTAAAATTAACTGTAGATTCTTCTCTAGGGGTATAACACTTCAGTTAAAACTTTACATCACTTAATTTATAAATACCTGAAGTGGACAGTTTGCTACCTTTGGTGTTAAAATCAGTGGTGTCTAACTCAAGATACCTACCCTTAAAACAACATATAGCCCTCAGGGTTCCCAAGAATTACCTCAGTACAGGTATTGTACCACGGAGAAGTCTTAAGTTACAACTGTTGTTCCCAATAACTGCTCCAGCATAGCACACCCTTCTCAAGAGAAGGATAAGTAGTTGAGGTCAAGTACTAAGTAGCATACATACATTTACTGTTTGTAACATTTTAAATTCAATTACTGCAGGAATTACCCGACGTCCATGGTGGTTACCTACCACCCCTGTGATCCCCTGGTACATGGACCACTACTGGTGAGGGACATGTACCACACAAATCTATAGAACAGCATTGGTTGCCAGCTGTTACTTAAAGACAAGTATATCTTCCTAAAAAATTCTTGATTGTAAAACTGCACTAATACATTAAACACTTAACTAAATATTACCCAAAAACCCCAGCATGTTTTGAAATAATCTTTTTGTATTAAGCAGAATTAAAACTAGGGTTTGATTATTTTTTTAAATAAAAATGATTGCAGAAAAAGAGTTTGGAAGACACAAAGACAGACTTAAGTACTGAAGCTATTTATCTTTTTTTGGTTTTTAAATTTTTAAAAAAGTATAAAAGAAAACAGGACCTTTTCCCAGGGAGGTACAAATCGGGGGTATGGGGGGGATATCAAGTTTCCTTTAAAAAGAACATACAAATTTAGGTCTTACACTAGATGGAGACAGCGGTAGAATCCACACATCACCAATGAGAATACCCTGACAGGGACAAAAAAAAAAAAAAAATCATATTAATGTTCATAGACTAGAGGCAGTGAAGAGGGAGATGCAGTAATCAGTATCTCAGACGCTGCTAAAAGCAGCTGCCAACTGCAAAGAGCAGCGACAACTCTGGTCACAAGTGTGCTGCTGCTATCTACAGAAAAGATTATTAGGGGACAAATCTACTAACTGCAGTCTTCTGTAGAAAGGCAAGTATGTTTTTCCAGAGAACAAAAGCGATACCCAAGATGCTACTGTACAGTACGTGCCTGTTTCGTTCTTCAGCTTGAATTTTGTCCCTTTATAGTTGAGGGTAAATGGACCCTTTGTTCATCCATTCTCTTAGCTTGTGATCGTAAAATCAGGCTGAAAAAATCCTCATCTGGCACAGTTGGTCCTTTTGCAGATGATGGAGGAGCACATCTTTGATCATCCAGTCTGGAACCCTACAGACAGACCAAGCAATAAAGCTGCATATTTACAGGAATATACATCATAATATAGATGAAACAATACTAAATTACTACCATTTTCAGATTTAAAGGTATTACAAGGATTTAATTTGTAAGCTTTGTTTCAAGTTAAACTACTCAAATTAAGTTGTTAAGACTGCAAGTGTAGTTAAAACGGTGACACCTGTCCATGTGTACCTGAAAATAAAACCCCCAATTTAGTTCTTGTTCATATTGCAGAATAAGACTTGCGTGTCCTTTGTACAGAAGAATTTTAGCATTAGTACATAGTATTTCTAGTCTCATACGATAGAAAATATGTTTGTCTTCCCTTCCTTATACTTCAGAAAGGCATGGCTTTCAGTGTTCACTACAAAGAGAAGACGGACCTTGGACAGAGTCATTTTTGAGACAAAAAGTCTCAAGAGTCAGCTATCCTTTTGTGCGTCTGTTTAAAGCAGTAGCTTCCATCAAGACTGAGAGGATTTCATTTTTCCATTCCTCTCTCAGTAAGCAGTCTTTGTGTTACATTTGCTACATAAAGTGCACATGAAGAGACAAAATCTATCATATTAATTTCTATGTTCTTTGCTCAAGTCAAAGAAGTAAACAGACAAGCTGCTAAAACAGAACATGGTATTTCATCAGGTTGATGAACACTGTCATTGTAGACTCGATTCCAGGTGCTGCCTCCCACCCAAGCTAACATACTTACTTACCTTTGGAGAACTCAGTATCTGAATTTTGTATTTTGAGATGCTTATCAACCCACCAGGTAAAACACCAAGTCTTTTTAATCAAATTCTCTTTGGTCTAATTGGTATATATACCATGCTCTAACAGACACCTCACTTTGTGTTTTGCCATGAACCATTACTTAAACTTAACATAATTGGAATGATGATCACTATCAGCACTAAACCTTTGATACTGAATTCTTTCATTTGATAAGTTAGGATTCCTGGTATACCAGGTGCCCTCCTAAACAGTTTTTCTTAAAATCATTTTACATGCTCCTTTTAATAGCCTCACTTGTTTTCCTTCACCTTTTCAGCATTTGTTACTTTAAATGGTTAACATGGTATAAATACCAAAATTACACTTACTAGACACTGGATAATCTGGGGGAAGAGGGATCAAAACAAAAAAAATAAATTGTGAAAAAAAAATTCCTAATTTTTTGTTCTCTATGTTCTTCATTATCTGCCAAATCAATTTGTATCTTAAAACACATGATAAACATAGTGGCTTACTTGAAGAAACTAAATAGCAGGATGCACAAATCAAATCCCCAAAGACTCAGAATCTTAAGATTTTTGTAAAAAAACTTGCCTGGCATTTTATCAATATATCAAAGAAGTCATCATCCAGTTCTCTGTTGTTACTTGCCATGAGGTGACCCAGAACTGACTGACTGTTGTGTTGATTAAGACGAAGTCCAGGTAGGTTACTAAAGCTAGCGCGTTGGTCATCTAGCCGGCGGCTCTGCGAACTAGCAAGTAGGTCTAGAAATTCATCTGTGTGGGGTGAGACTAAAGAAGTAGAAAAGGCTGGGAAGGAAGAAAACAAGTTAGCCTCAAAATAAGGTCCTTTCCATTGTAAGTCTTGCATGCAAATACATTTCTAAAGTAGTATTTGGCAGGAACTGAAGTCAGATACCCATTTTTACTTTTAAAAAAATTACATTTTCTCATTGTCTTAGGTGGAGTAGAGGATGTGGCCACTGAAGCAGCTGAGAATCTGTTCTTCTCCTGAAAGCAGCATCTCTGATCATCCATCCTGTTACTCTGGAATCGACTCAGCAGATCAAAGAACCCTTCATCTGCCATTGTCTCTCGACTGTTTTTCTGAAGAGGAGAGAAGAGTTAGGGGTATTTTGAACGGAAGAGTACCTAAAACTAGGACAACTGCATCACAGTTTCAATCCAGTAATATGCTTGATATTTGCGTATCTAAAATCCATTAAATGAATTTTTTTAGTCATCCGTTTCTATACACAGAGATTTATCATAAGAGGAAATGCTAATAATATGGCAAGCATTTTTGGAAGGTAAAAAAGATTAGAAACTTTCATTCTCTGAAATGGAAAGAAACAGTACTCTGATCAGTACAACTGGAGTTACTGCTCCTCAGCCATGAATCCACCAAAGCCCCAAATGCCCACTGAAGAAGAAAACAAGAGCAGCAGTGAACCGTTCCCATTGTCTCCCTCAGGTCTATGGTCTCATCCATATCAAGTGTTCTTTTATTTTTACCTGACTTCTGTCAAGAGTGCAATAACCTAAAAAATATGTCAAAAATATCTCCCACTGTCTGAATCAAAAAAACTGTTTGTTTTTTTTTAAGTTTGGAGAAGCAGGGTCTAGAAGAGACTAGAAATAAAATATATGTGCAAAGCTGTAACTTTAGAAAATCCACCAGGAAAAAAGTGTTCCAATAGTAGGAAAAGCTTAGAACCAGCACCACCCATGGGACAGCTGTAGAATGTTAGATCCTGCATCGTTTTACAGAGCCACAGTGTTTAAATCAAGTAAAACTGAAATGGACAGTTGCAGGAACGGGTTTTCCGTAATTTTGATCAGACAAAGATTAGTAAGGCTATGATCTCCACAGCTCGCCAAACCTACCCTCTGAGAGTTTGGAAGTCGATGATCAATAGAATTACTGGCATCCTGCAAAACTTTGGAAGCGGTGCCGTTTTTGTACTTTTTGCCTTTTAGTCGATTTACAAAATGCAGTTTTGCTGAAGGTTTGGCAACCAGTGGTTTCTGTTTAGCAAGAATCTCACTGTTCCAGTTCTGAACCTAAGAAAACAAGAGTCATGAAATTAAGCCTTCTGATTTTAAATCACCTATACTTTTACCTCTTATTTGCTGCTGCTTTTCCTCCCCAAAATGAAGCAGCTTCGCATTATTTCATTTATCTAACCATAAGGATGTGAAAACCTAGGCATTTGTTCTGTTACTTGACATGTAATATTGAGCTCTTGCTACCGGAAGCAGGTTAGTACTGTTACTGATCAGTCTTACAGCTGAACTGTAGTGTGACGCATGATAGATTAAAATGTGGTCAAACAGTACATTCAATCAAACACACTGAAGTTTCCCGAGTGCAGGAAATATAGTTAATGTGAACGCTAAAATACAGACACAGCTGGCATTTCCAACCTGACATTCTTATAATTGGAAAGAAGAAAAAAAAAAAAGAAAACAAAAATCTGTAGTTTTACGGAGGGTTAGAGCTTTCTATGAAGTCCTTGATACACACAAAATTCCCAGAAAATATTGAAAAGGAAGAGGGAGAAGAATGCCAGCACAGGAGCAAACAGGAATAACCATCTCATTTCACTGAAGAACAGAATGGATAGCTTTACCAACGTGACAGATTTTCCCCAAATTCTCTTCTAAAATAACAGAATTTTCCACAAAATTGACAGCTTTATCTACAACTGACAAACTCTTATA
Source organism: Butorides virescens (assembly GCA_017310255.1). Taxonomy (NCBI): domain Eukaryota; kingdom Metazoa; phylum Chordata; class Aves; order Pelecaniformes; family Ardeidae; genus Butorides; species Butorides virescens. The sequence goes on along the minus strand of JADKXX010002233.1, from coordinate 135,674 downwards.
GTAACTGAATAAAACCACTTTTTTTTTTCCTCGACTCAGAAATTGTGAACAGTCACCAATCTTGCAGCAACACTGCCTACCTAGATGGATTGCCTTTCAAGGGCTTATTTACGATCAGCACACAGATTCCAGCTCTGAGAATACAGCATCCTGTACAATCAAACCATAATGCTGGTGTCATACGTTGTACTATATATCAAAGACATTTATAGAATGAATTTTCAGAGCATACTCAATGAGTATCTTGAAACAAAAGCCCACTGTATGAGCTAAGCTGCAATACTAGGTTAATACTTTATTACAAAATCCACATGAAACATTTTAGTATATTTAGGGCACAGACTATGTATTTTTAAAAGGTACCACAGATAAACAGATTTAGGGGGTAAGAAAATACAGCTGATACTGGCCAAAAACTTCAAGGTTCCCTGCAGAGAAATCACCCTGGACTAAGCCCAAGATCTTTTAAAATCAGTACACAAAGAGGCTCTTGAGCATCAGTACTGACTTCAGCTGTACCAACTGTCCAGGTGTAAGCTTTGAGATTTAATTTCTTATTTGATAAACGTGACAGCAGGCTTTGCATCACTTGAAGAGATGGGAATTAGCTATCCCAGTATGGAGGGAAAAATAGCAATTTCAGGCTGCCACCGGAGTCATTTTTGTAGAACTGCCAGCCCACCGTTTACAGGCAGACAGAATTTGAGAAAGTCTCTCAAAGACTAGTACAAGGATCTTAATCAGGAACTCCCAGCTCCAAGAGATTTCTCTGAGCTTGGGGGCGCAGTTACTTTACCTATCTATCTGTGACTCAGTTTCAGCATTTCAGAAATGGCATCCTTGCTCAAGATGGATGTTGAAACTCCTGATGGCTTGCAAGCTGGTTGAAATCCCAAAGTGAAAAACATAACGTGTATTTTAAGTGCCTATAAAATGACTGTAACCAAAGAAAAAAGTGTTCAGAACAGCTGAGCTAAAGCTTGGGAATTTTACTCTGAATGACTTCCATGCTGCACCCTCAAACCACTTTTAAAGAGGAGATGGAAGGCACTCCTTTGACACACACTACAGAACCCCATTCTTTCTTATTTGTGAGGGGAATAAAGCAAGCTTTCCACAAGCCGCTACAACCATTATATATGACAGAAGTATTACGTGTTAGAATTGTTAGAGCTGCTTTTACCTAACTTAAGATCAACTCAATTAAAAAGGGATGCGAATAACACATTAACATTTTGCTGAGTTCTTTCAAAGGTGTTAAGTATAAAACTCCTAACTGTTCATAACTGTTGAAGTTAAAAACCCTTGGAAACATCTTGCAATCTCACCAGCAGAACAGAAAGAAGGAAAGTGCCAACCTTTTCTGGTGTTAATTTCATAAGTTCCATGTTCTCCATACTGTGGCGGCGTCCTACTCTTGGTCTGGTACCTTCAAGGAAGAATCAAGTTCATCTTTTTATCATTAAGATTTATGGTGTCACCTTCACAGTTGTGCCTGTACGCATCTAAGGTCCAAGGTACAGCAATCGAGTTCCAAAACGGTGCAGTTCAATATATTAGCAGAGAATAAATAACCACTAGTAAAAGCAGCCTTCAAAACCACACCGATGTAAGCTGCACAAGTTGCTTTCACGGGACACAAGGGAAGGACCATGGATCTTTGAACAGAGAAACATCAAATGAACTGGGTTCTACTATATAACCCCCTGTGTCGCTAAGATGGTAGGAAAAAAAAAAAAAAGGAGACATAATTTGGCAGCAAATAGATAAATCTCCCTCATTTAAAAAAAACGGAACAATTAGAAACATCATATGAAGAAACTAAGCATTAGCCTGTGATTCACAGTGTAAATCCTCTAGAAAAGGAGGAGCTAAAGAGGTCCAACACTGCAAAAACCCCTTTTTTGCTGGTGGGGAAAAAACAACCAACCCATGCATACTCAACCATCTATAGTCAGAAAACAATGCAAACAACAGATTATTTTTGAAGTTCACTGTTAGAACATACTGCAGAAATAGGCACATACCATTCAAGCTGTTGTCTACCACATGGCTTTCTGACATCATGGAGTTGTTTGTGCTGTAGCTTAATCCAAGAACCATTTGAAGATCTGAGAGATTAAGTCTAGCAGTGAGTTCTCCACTTCTATCTCCTACCTGCAACCAAATAAAATAAGCAGTTCTATTGCTGTAACAAACAATACACATATGTAAATATAAAGCAAACCTCGTCCCCTAGATTTCTGGGGAAAAAAGGCTGAAAAAAGTTTCCCTGGTTGAAAACTGAGAATCCTATTTTTAATGAAGTATGTATAAACTAAAAGGTACACAACAAAGCCTACAATAACCTCTGCTAGGCTATTAACTTGAATTCCATGCTGGCGTTATCAAAGGTGGCACAAGAACTAAGGAGTTAGTTGCAGTGAGACATGGCAGAAATAATTTGCAATCAGCTATCACTCAAAATCCATTCCAGTATTCAAAATGACATGCATGGAGACACCTCCACGAATCACTGTGTAAGCAAGAGCAAAAACCCACCAGCCAACATATGCAGAGTGAAAATCCTACCTCTCTTGAAATCTCCAAGTGCCTTTCTGCAAAATGCATAGCTTGGTCATGATTTCCCAGAGCAGTATATGCGTTCCCTAAACTCCAGCACGCTCTTCCTTCACCAATTCTGCAAAAAATAAACCCATTTTCAATTATACCTTTACTCGCTGAACAGTAGGGGTCAGGTTTTCATAATATTTCCACAATAAGATCGCTGTGCCAAGAAAAAGGCTATCATCAGAAACCATTCCAACACCAACAACATTAAGTATTGCATTTAGAGGAGTGTCATCCGGGTATAACCATGAATATAAGCAAATCTAATCAAGATTTTAATTTTTAAGTTCACGGAACATTTTATAACATACTTTGCTTTTCCTCAGATTGCATGCCTTATTATGCTTTGTATATTCTGCTTATTGAGTTAGAAGTAGTGTATTTAAAATTGTAAAAAACTTTAGTTGTACCCAACATTAAAAAAAAGGCCTCAGAAAGCACAATGAAACACGCATTACTTGCTACTGTATTATTCTCCTTTCCCCATCCCTTCCCATCTTCTTAATTTGTGGCAAAGTAGGAGATGTATTCTTGTGAAGGTATGCAAAATTATTATAATGAAGTCATGAAAAAGAGAGGTTTTCTTTTCCTTAATTTACAAAGAAGATGCTGACAGAAGAAGATACAGACAGTCATTCATCAGTTCCTCTTCCATCTCAGACTTATTAGCTGCAGTACTTTCATGGGTAATTTTTTTCTCCCATATGAAAACTGGAGCCCAGCATTGCAGGGAATTCACATTAATTCAGCTGTCATGTACAGAACAATGACAGCAGAGTTCGAGGTTATAGGATTTGGTTTAAGTGTCATACATACATTAAAAAAATCTCTTGGGGCTTACTTATCATTTAATTCCTGAGCAATCACAAGGTGTTTCAAATGATAATCAATTGCTTTTTCATAGTCTTGAAGCAAAGTGTATGTGTTCCCCAGGCTGTAGCAGGCCTGTGCTTCCACAGCTCTGTCTTTAAGCTGTCGAGCCAGCTGTAACGTCCTCCTGAAAGAAAGGGTTAGTCACTGCAAACATCACCATAAGGAAGCGTTCTTAAAAACGTACTTGCACAACTAAAAGTTAGTTATACAAATTAAACAAACTAGGACACCAGGCTGGCAAATTAGCTGCTCATTAACTACGGTCTTGCAAACTCTTACAGGATTTTAAGTGTCTGTCTACCACTCATTCCCCTCCACTGCAACCTATTTCCATTTACTTTATTGGAGAGCAGACTGATCCCTCAAACAGCACCTTCTAGTTTTAATTTATTGCTTTATCAATAATTTATAGCAGATTTCCTGATGGTATGCACTTGAAACAGTTTAGTACCAGCACTAGAATAAATACTGTATATTCTTCATCAACATGAGCAAGACAGACCTGTAACCACCAAGCCAGCCTGCCCTTGCTGGGTAAGAAGAATTTGAGTGCTAAGAGGAATCTGCTCAGTATTGAGGCTTTTTTCCCTTTTCAAAAAGAATGGGTAAGCTCTGGAATCCACGCAGATACTAATAACAGCTACACTGTATCTTTGGTGAGCTTATATTTTCCCAGGTTACAGCAGCAACTGCTTAGTGGTGCAGAGATGAAGAAAAAAAGTCGATTGAAAATACAGACAAAATATGTAAAATCATGCTGACGTGCACCACCTATCTCAGCTAGTGAGGATACCCGAGACAGCTGCACATCGCAGGTGTATTCAGGTTACTCAGATCATTCGAGAACTTGCTAAGAGCTAAGGCAGTAATGGCTTGGTTCTAGAATAAAGGGGAATAAATGTGTATCAACAGTAAGATGTCTACAGTGCTGAGAAGAATCTATTTAAAGTAACAAAAAAGTTAAAAAGAGATATTAACACTGCCCCTCCCTCAAAAGAACTGGAATAGTTAAACAACTAGGGAAAAATGGCATTTTTGCTAAACAAATGCAGCTCTTTTCTAAGTATATTTTGAAGAGAAGGCTATTCTACAGTGAGCTAAAGTACCAGGCACAACAGAAGTGAACTATACGGGAAGAGTATAAATTGTATTTATAAGCAGTCAACTAACTTGTAGTATTCAGAAGCGGTTTCAAATTCACCCAGGAATACGTAGGCATTTCCAAGATTGCTGTACGCTCTTCTTTCCGCTGATCTATCACCAAATTCTTTTGCAATTAGGAGACGCTTGAAAATGGGAAATAATTGCATTATTTACTCAATTTTGTACTTTGTAACATATATTTCCATACAGAAATGCATGCTAATGGTTTTTCTGCTGTACATCTACATCTGTTCTTTCGGCCAACAAAGCTCAAGAAGAACAGCCAAACTTGAAGCTGTGCCATTAAGATTCAAAACTCGCATTAAAAAGCTTGTAACAAGATCCAACACAATACATGTACTTAAGATGAGAAGCAACCGGTGATACTTTGCTAGAGCAGAGTTCCTTACTAGGACATTGTTGTACCTGTTCGTGGGCCAAAACCGCACTCCTGAAGTTGCCCAGAAGATAGTGTGTGTTTCCCAGATTTCCGAAGGCACGTCCTTGTGCTGCTCTATCACCCAGCTCTGTTACTATTGTCAGGTTCTCCCTGGTTTCGGGAAAGTGAGAAGGGGAAGAACAGTGACTTTAAGAGGGTTTTTTTCTCTTTTAAATAATAATTTTAAAAAGTCTTTCCATTTATATAAAGGCAAAAGGTAGAGGTATTCTACTTTGGCCTATTTTAATGGCCTTTATGCAACCATGAATCTCCCACTGAGAAGGAAACATTTCCTGTGAGATACCAAACTTCACTGCATTCTTGCTTAAGCTGATGTGCTTGCTTCTAATTATATGAGCTACGTTACATGCAAGCATCCTCAGGTCCTGTTGTTGCCTCAGTCTGGTTTGAAGAGTACTACTGGATTCTAGCGTAAGGGAAGGACTTGGCAAGTAATAAGAGGTACACTAAAAATGAGGGCATAACAAAAAAAATAGCGCACTCTCCAGTTTAAAAGGGAAAAAATTCACAGGTACCACTGTTCTGAATAGAAGCGTGCCACCACAAATCTGCCAATACTGTTACAGCCTAGATAACCACATCCTTTCAGTCCACAACACTTAAAGCTTAAACTACTTACTCATAATAATTTGCAGCTTTTTGTAAAGCATTTTTCACATCATCTGGAAGTTCCCCTGGATCATGAGTCCCAGCACTAGCTACATTCTTCCCTTTAGAGTGATATACGTTTCCCAGATTATACAGTGCTCTGGCTTCTCCAACCTAACCAAAAGTAAAATAAGGCATTAAAATTTTATGCTTCAAAGTCTTGTGTTACAACAACTATTAGTACAATCCACAGTTGGGAAAAAAATTTTGTTAACTAGTTGTCAACACGTGCTCTGCCCACTCTGAACATGTTATCACCCACCCACCCACTCAAATTGTTTTGCATACTACTTCCTTTTGAGGTGCAAGATACATAATAATTCTGAAGACCAATTATCATTAAAAATTAAATTTTAAAAAACCCTAACCCACATAACAGGGTAATATTTATTAATCTGGATCTGCAGTCTTCCAGGTGCAAACAACTCTCTCACAACTATCTTACTGTCTAGAAGAAATAATTGAGTATTCAGTATTTACTTCCCTCTGCAAGCTGGCACACTCATTATCCGTACAACAGGGTTCAGTAATATGTATTAATAGTTTAATTCTAGATTCCTAAGTAATTCTTACCTTATCATTAAGTTCTCTGGAAATATCCAGATGTCTCTGACAACAAACAATAGCTTCTTCAAAATTCCCAAGTACCTTTAAGGTGTTGCCCAGATTTCCACTAGCTTTAGCTTCTCCTAGTAGATCTCCAATTGTCCTAAAATTGCAGAAATAAAGCACCGAGTAAGCAGTGTGTAATTTGAAACCAAGCAGATGATCAAGGTGTGGTAAACAATCGGAAGAATTCATGAAAACAGATTACAACCATGTAAATGCATATGTATTCATTTTATATCTAAAATGTACTCAGATAAACATTGTTCAATCTGTGGTTACAGACATTTAATTTTGCTGGTGCTGTTTGTACAACTGCTAGTATTCATGGTATTGATCAGCTATTTAATATTAAAAAAAAAAACCCAAACACCAAACCAAAAAACCTCACTTCTTTTAGGAAGAGAATGAAAATTCTTAATGACTATGTAGAAAGACAGTCCCAGCATTAGACAGAGAGGTTTAACTGTTTCTGCACTTTACTTGACTATCATAGTTCTATATTATTAACAAGACATACTGCTCTCCCAGAAAGCTCAGAGGTAACACCACATGTCTAGATTCTAAACGAGACTATCGCAAACGACCGCCACCGAACCTCTCAGACTGTGATACTTGGGGAATAACACAACAAAACAAGTTTCCACAAGATTACAGCACTTGAGCAGTTTAAAGCAGGGTGAAGACATGTGCCTAAACTGAGGTTAAATACATTAGGTGCCTCTGTCTTTTCTTGGATCTATACCCACTCATTAAAAGTCAGATGCATAAATAGCATATGAAGTGCATAGGGCTTTAGATTTCACAATATTGTGAGTTTCGCAGCAAGAAACATGAACGAGTTCTGTCTAGTTAACAGGAGAGCCAGCTTAACATTCTGGAGAACCAGAAAGACTGAGTTTTAGAAACAGGAAAGGGTGAAGAAAGGGTGGATTTAAAGAAGCCAGTTAATTACCCACAGACCTGTTGAGGCCTCGGTACTAGGATTATGGTGCTAGACCAAGTATTTGCTCACAGGTTAAAGGGCAATCAAGCTACCTGCCAGACCCCTCTGCCATCACCACATTCACTCATTATCCGGTATTAATAGCAGGGTTTGGTAGGAAAACGAACAGTCAACTGCTCGTCTCTACGAGAATGGGATAAGATGGAGAACACGGTTAAAGAAAGACTCAAGATTACCTTGCAAGAGTTAAATCATGGTGATGGTATTCCAAGGCCTTTGCATATTCATGCAAGTAGAAATAGGCATTGCCTAACTGGCTGTAAATAGCACTGAGTGTTTTTAAATCTTCAGTTCCAACCTGAACAGCTGCTTCAAAGAAAGATACCCCAGCTCGGCAATCTCCTGCTTTACACAGGCGCTCACCTTCCAGAGCCAGCTCTAGGCAGGAAGCCTCCATCCTGCACAATTTAAGTAAAAAGAGGAACAGTCACTAAATATAGCACTTTGTCCAACAACCCCAGTTCTGAGGAGGTTATTTTACTCAGAGGATCTCTGTTTAGGACAGGGAGTCAGCACCACAGTGCAAGCGATGAGCTTGGTACTCGAATATCACAGACACTAGTGCTGAAATGGAAATTGCAACTTCAACAGTGATGAGCAAACATGACATTAGAACAAACAGCTTCAACTTTTCTCTCTCTTTCTTTTTATGTCTTGGGGAGGAAATCTAAACACTGCTTTGTCCGTATATAGCACATACAGGATTCAAAAATGCAAAGTTTTCACCACCTAGATAATTTCAGAGAAGTGACCTAAAAATCAAGCTATTCTTGGCAAATACTGATTTTGACAAACGTAAGCACTTTTATTTTTAGGTTGATACCATAGTTACCTTCAAAATGTCTTATGGAAAAAAATACTAAAATTCAAATATTTCTGTGTATCAAAGACCATGCATATTTTTCCCAAACCTGTTTCCTATGGAATTCAGTGCTCCTTGGCACTTCACTGTTTCCTATAGTGGCACTGCTATGAAAATTCTGAGTGTAAAGAAAAAAGCTCTAAATTGAATTAACAACAAAATGTCAATTCAAGTTACTTAACTGAGATGACATTGTTCCAGAAGCCACTGTAATTTTTTATTATTATGAGAACATAATTGTGTAATTATACAGGTACAAATACTGCAAGCAGCAAAGAAGATACTCATGAATGAATTTATAGCAGGATGTGCAGATTACATTTGGAACAATGAACAAAGAAGCTGTTGGAGAACTGCAGCTGCCAAAACCATTCATATGTATTTTTTCTACTGTGAATTCAGGTGCACAAAAGGTAACATTTTATTAAGTTTAACATTCAGACATTTCCTACTTTCCAGTTCAGAGATGTGAGGGAGGGAGGGGAGAGGAGAATGAGAAGGAAGACAACTTCAGGGTCTCAGTCTTGAACCAATATGGTTCTCTATTTTTTTCAAGACACGTGCGTTTTAAAAAGCTCACAAAACCACTATCATTCTAGTTTTAAAAGATTTTTTAAAAAAGAAAACTCAGTAAGAGACATTCTGTAAGTGTTTAAAGAGCATGTGCTAATACTGCCAAAAAGTGGACATCAACTTTGTAAATTTATATATTGTTTTGAATTTTTCTTCAAGATGGATTACACAGTAAGTACAAGGGCTTGCTCTCCAAACCAGACCATTTTATGTAATTAAAGATATCTTCGTTACATCAACATTTGATATTTACCTGGATGTAAGAATAAACCCTTTAGAAATCTATTCCTAAACCATTGCCCTTCACATGCACAGATCAGTAACAGCAACAATCAAATATTTGCTGTTCCAAAAGTTATCTTAATGGCAGAAACCAGCTGTTTTGACAAGACATAGTGATGAAGTATTTAACATACCTTCAATGTTTACATTTCTTCATTTTTCTAAATTGGGAAAAAATAGGTTATACAACATTCTACTCAAATCTGAGCAAGAAAGAAATATATTTGAAAAATCCAATGACTTTCAAGGGAACTAGAAGGATTTGGATCATAAATAAAATAAGCTACCAACACAAAACAGTACCGTACCTGCTGGTCTTCGACATTCCACAACTTAAGCACAACGAGATAACAGACATATTTAACTTTGGCAATTAAAAATACTGTATGCTTGGTAGTTGGTAAAGATGCAGACAGCAAATGATAACTCAGGCACGAAGTTCTTCCCAGGCCCAACTTCTCAGGCTGGATATCCATAACACATGCAGTATTTTTAGGTGTGGAAACTCTTCTCAGAGAAGTTAAAGTATTCCTATTTGCTAGAACACACAGCCTGGTTTTTATTACATTGTGCACGTGTTGAATGTAAGACAGAAAAAGGCAGAAATGATTAAGTACAGTTAAGTACAGGCAGAAATGATTACACCATCAGCAACTGAAGGTTTAAGACTTAAAACACTTCATTAGGTAATCTTAATCCTATCCAAAGAGGTTCTCTCCGGGCACCTCATGTTAACTGACATGTCCAATTAAAGTGACGGCTAGGAAATATGGTGCTCCTTAGTGCAAAGATTTAGACTATTACACAATGTCATTAATTTCTTTAGATTTTTAGCTTGAATGGCTAAAAAGGGTAGAGCTTTCAGTAAAAGGTATAAGTGACAGAGTCATAGTCAAAATGCTATACTGGACTCCAGTTTCATAAGGGAATTTATCCCGTTAAAAAAAAAAAAAAAAAAAAATCATGTTTTGATTTGCAACTGTGATGCCTCAGCCACCTAGTATATGAAGAACAGACACAGTTTAAAGAGGCACAAAGACAGTATCAGAGAATGCTATGGACCAGTAATATTCTTGATATACTGCCTTCAATTAATTTCACACTATGCCAAAGGCTGCCAAATGCCAAGGCAGCATCACCATTTCATTAAGGAACTTCAAATGTAATCTTTCAACTTTGCAATCCCAGACTTAATATAAAACTTATAAAAATGAAAGGTTTGGGTTTTTTCATAGAGAACGTAAATAACTATGAGGCTAAGGCTTATAGCCAGGCTGATGCGTATCAGCTGTTATTACATAGTGTTTTAATTCAACCAGAATTACAGGAAGTAAATGAGAATGGGAATTAGTAACTGTTTGAGTAAAAAAGAACCCAAAATTTAGCAGTACTCGAGTGCAACTCTAGAAAGGTTGTGTTAACAGGTTGCTAGAATCTGTAGAGCAAATTAAAGCTATAATTCCATTTGGATTCCATTTGGATCCATTCTTACTGACCTACAATTTTAAAGTCTAAATAAGCTATAAAAAAGACTAGAGAAAACGAAATATTTATTTCCCCAGTTGCCTCTATGCAATATTAATACTGTATTCACGTTACATAAGAGCTATGAGATTAGTTAGTTATTTTAGAAGTTTGCTGGGCTTATCCATAAAGTATCAAAACTGGACTCAGAGAAAGTTTGGGTTTGGGTTTGGTTTGGTTCCCCCCCCCGCCTTACTTAAAGGACTGTTATGAAAATTAACACAATTGGGCTTGGGGGTTTTGGGGGGTTTTTTTGTTTGTTTGTTTTAAAAGAGATTTACATAGGTGTTCAAAAGAACAAAGTCCAAAAAAGGAAAAAACCCATCACCTCTTAGGAATGTTTTAACCGTCACTACTGATGGTTAAATAGCATGGCAGCAGGCTGGGCAGGGCTAGGTTATCAATGTTTTAGGAAGTCATCAAATAGTTACAAGGAGAATATGAAATTACTTTCTCTGTTCCCAGGGCTGAACTGAATTATTTATTCAACACTCGATGGCTAAACAAAAGACACATTGACTCTGCAGAAATGAGAACAGAACAAGGCCCATTCATCTGTGTACTTCTAATGAAATTCTGTTCTTGCTGAACAGGATAACGTTCTTCCAGATATTACCATGGAAATACGCATACAGGGCTTCATTTTGTTAGTCTGTTTATAGTTGCCTGGACCCGTTCTCTGAGAGGTTGGCATCTCCTGAATAATTTCTCATTTGTAAAACTACCTCGTCCTTATCTGTCCCTCTAAGCTTTTCATCTTGCCTGGCTTCCTTTTCTCCCCCCCCCCCCCCCCCCCTGTTTTTTCCCCCCTTGTTCTCCTCCGACCTTCTGTACATTTTCTTTGGAACCTTTATACTTACAAGAATATAAACGCTAGGTATATGCCTAGCCTCCCTGTTTTTTTTCTCCCATTTTGGAGTCTCCCTTCCTTTAGCTGTTCTCATCTTACAATAAAAAACAGAACACTGGTAAGAAATAAGGCAATAGAAGGCAGGAATACTCGATTACTACAGTCTTTAAACACATTTAATTTGGTTCTACTCCGTTCAATTCTCACCAAGAGAATTTTTTGCCACCAAGGGGGAAGGGGGCTGCCGTGCAATTTGCCATGAAACATGTCGATACACGTACCAGTACCTAGATACCAATCAAAAAAACCCTATTATATCTCTAATTTCTGTAGATCACTTATTAGTCCCATTTATTAACATCAGCATTGTATTTTCAGTCACTAAAAAACCTAAGAACAAAAAATAGTCTCCTTACACCAACATAAGCATTTTTATAGCTGCTAAATGATACTGGTAAACTACAGGGGGGAGAAAGAAACAGCTTGCACAGTAAGAAACAGACCCATAGTAAAGCCTTTCCTCAGGAGCAGGCCACCAGCTTATTTTTAAAGTCAGTTCTATTGGAACACCAGGAAGGGAAAAAGCAGCCTGAGAGCCAAACGAGCCTGGGACAATACCCATAGGCAAAAAATTTTAAATATTGATAAATAACACCCCCCATTCCCCCCAGTAATTTATGACCTATTCTTTCCTGCATTAAATTTTAATCTAGTACCAAATAAAATATTTCCAAATTATAGCTATTAAATTAAATCATCATAAAATCCCAGTTTGAGAAACTGAATTAATTTGCCGTTTCTCTAAGTTTTAGGAAAGTTTAATATTTAAAAAAAAATTAAAATAAATACACCTTGATGGTTTTTAAATGTTCAAAGTTCTTTCTTACAGAAAGGTTTTGTAAGGCCATTAATATTTTTATTGTTAATCAGTATCACTCAAGCCTGTACTGAAATACAACGTAAAGTAGTAAGGCATTTTGTCCTGACTGTCATTGCCCATTTTTCTGAAGTTATTTTTGGCTTGTCGATTTAAACCAAAACAATTGGCTGTGCTGCTTTCTTCGTCCACTTACTTTTACAATAGGACCCTGAACAGCTCCTGCTTTTATTAAAGCGTGAGCAAGGATCTTCTGTAGTTGCCTGGGGAGGACCAAGAGCATCAGCAACAGCGTGGGTAAACAAGTAGCAGGAATGCTGGGAGTGAGATACATTCGAGAAACACTTAGCACAGATGAAGTATCATGCCCACACACTTTGGGATTTCTGCTGTCAAAGCCACCGTATAAGGATTTCAGCAAAGTAAAGAGAGCAGAGAGTACATTACAGTTTGTTTGCTCGTTTTCTCCCTACTGACCATGAAAAGGCTCCTCCGGCTGACTGCACTGCTAACCAGAACTAACACACTGCTCATGTGAAACAAACTGCAGACCAATCCAACGGCAATCTAATGCTGTCAGAATGTTTTCAGAGCCAATTTTAAGCTGTAGCATGTGCTGTCTTACAAACAAGGATAGCGCTTTGTTCCTGTTAGCTAGCAAGAAAACGGCCTGCAAAGCAAGGATGAACGGGGGAGAGGGTGGGGGGAGCACACAACAAGAATCATGCTTTTGATTTGTGTTTAAAACAATCGTTCCAGTGTCCCTTCCTATTGAATGAGCTGCAAGATTTACCCTTCCAAACACCAGCCGTCCAAATACCGTGCACTCGCACAATGCTGCTGCTGTTCAGGGTCATGAGAGGGAGTCTGCAGTGCTAGCAAGTTGTCCCACGTCTGTAAAGGGGGTTCCAGAAGAGTAATTATAAAAGCGCTCAGAAGGGAAATCACAAACCCTCTTGACTTGCAATAACAGTACTTTTTAGTCCAAGGTATCAAAGCAGTCTTTATCTATCAATCAAATCTCTTTTAGGCAAGGAAAATACTGCTCTAGACGACAGCACACCTAAAAATTCATCATTTATAGAAGCAACAATGGGACAAGTACAGAGAACTTTAGCAGACAAAATTCAACAATTTGCATACACAGCCCTAAAGCTAGAAGAGGAGACAGCAGGTATTACTGCGCAGGGATCATACTTCATATCATTCTAACAGAAACACGGAGAAACATAGACAATCATGTACTATTCTGCAATGGCACACAGTTCCAATACCACACAATCATGTAACTATATTAATACAATCTACTGTGTAACAAAAGTGAGTTTTCATAGTTCAAATGTCGAGAAAAGCAAAAACTTAGTGATTTTCTTTTCTGTTTCAGTAACAGAGATACCAAACTATTTGATGCAACTTGTTTAGTTTTATATTATGAACAGCACTTATTCATCCATACTAAAATTAATACAGTCTTACCTGTATCGCACATGAAAGGAACGATCTTCACGCATGCTTATCAAAACAGTACTTTCCTCCATTGAGCTGCATTATCAGTAGAGAAAATAATACTGTTCTGTAGTACGGTAAGTACTTCACTGTGGAGAATTGTTGTCAGAACACCATTCCAGTTAGTATATTAATAAGTTGGGAGTAAAGTTATCCTAAGCTCCTGTGGAAAAACTCTTCTTTATTACTAAGGTAAGGAGGTCACTGCCAGACACATCTTAGACCTTCAGAAACGTGTTCAAGTTCTTTCATCTGTGGCCCTTTAAGTTCCATTCAACTGCGTTTCTGCAAAGGGAACACAAGATGCTTGGCTTGAAGTCTCATAGTCAGTTAATAACACATAACCATTTGCAGCTGATGTAAAAGCAGAACACTACTCCTACCGAGCAGGAAGCGGCAGGCAACTTAAAGCCAGAGCCAAAACATTCTACATACACATGACAATTCCTGCAGGCAAGCGAGAAAGCAAAGAAGGTTTAACCGAAAACAGCGTGCTCCTTCTGTTAGCAACTTTGAGTAATTTACCCTTGTTAGTACTCTTTGGCCTCATGAAGTTCCAGGCAAAAAGCTTAAAGGATGAAAGCCATAATATAAAACAGATCACAAACTGCTTTACAGATAAACAGTACTGTTGAAACCCCGACAGCCTGACGAACTGACTGACACAATCCCATCTGCAGATCATCCATTCCAGAGATCATTCCACCCAGAACATTACGAGCACAGAAGCCAGGAGAGGTTTAGCCTCTATTCCCCTTTCCTCTCCTGGCTCCCAAAAGAAAAGGGAGGAAGGTATGGGGGTTTTTGGTCTTTTGGTGTCTTTTTTTGCATTTTTTTCACTAGCTTCACATTCCAAAATGCTGCAGCACTGTCATATGAGATCCAAACTCCACTTCAAAGGGATTGCAGCAACTAGCACTTAGACATGATTAGGCTGGCAGGGAAAAGATGAACAGAAAAGAAATTCTGCATTCAAAAGTTTACCCACTTTTAAGTATATTTTTAATAGAGGAGTTGACATATTTATTGCTCTGTACTAACATCACCTTCCTTTGCAAGTAAACATATAGTTGTATAATTCACAAATGCATATTTCGTCAAGAGACTGCAGAGATGTCAAAAGACAAGAACAGAGCTCAGGTTTAAAGCTGTCACCAGAAGAAAATGCAACCCCCTCTCTTTTTACTTGTCCATGTAGGCCATGCCTTTTCCTCTCATTAGTTTTATCAAGTACCAGCTGTGAAGATTTATGTGTCCTATCATACTCTACCTTGACAGCCCTCCTCAAACAGACCATCCACATTCTTCCAGTCAAACAACTATTTTGCCTTTCCGTGCTCATCATTAGAATTATTTGGCACCAACAAGTGGGCGTGGGTATATTTTTGCAATTACAAAGTATGACATACAGTTTACAATACCATTGCAACCCACGTACCAGGAAGACTGCATTACAGGTATTTTCTCTCTGGAAGTTTGTCCGAACCTCAGATCGGATAACTCATACAAGCAGATAGCTGTAAGCCACCCAGGCTACAGCAATCACCCATGAGCATTCCTGCTGCTCAGCAAATGCAAGGGAATTGAAAGTTCTCTTCCACAGATCGATACACATGCCCATTACTACATGCCACAAACGAAAAAGCGCTGTACTTTGGCAACTGCCGTGGATCATGAAATGATGACTGTGGTAATTTGTCTATTTGTACTGTAATTGTAATTAACTGAATTATTTGTTTTAAGAAGCTTTTTAAAAATAAAAAGCCAAATTAATAAAAACACTACAGTTCTATTTAGAAGTACATCTGAGTGACTCCATTTATTTAAATACCAGTTATTATTAGCAGCACATTTCACATCAGCTGTTGATAACCTCATTTTATTTGAGCTATGCTTCTGTCCTCATACTTAACCTCATCCTCTGACCGATGCTGCCATCTCCCACTAGCTGGGACCACTGTTCCTGCTTTCTTCCCTCCTTACTGGCCATACGGCACATTCCTGGTCTTGGGAGGGTGATACGGACACACCCAAGTTGGCCAACACATCATGATCATAGATCCAACAAAAATTACTGGGTCTGGTCTTCATACCTCACTTCCTTCACCCATGACTCATTAGGATCTCAAGTTGTACCTTCAGCCATGCCAACATGTAATCAGTAAGCAAACTCAAGCATATTAATTAGAGCGGTTAACTCAAAATTCAGCAGGTGGAAACTGATTAACCCTTCCACAGACAGTACCTCTCGGGCATAAACTGGCAGGATTATACCATAGCAGGTAAACCCTGCTCTGATGCACCTTAACTGTTCCAAATATCTCCAGGTATCAGCCTCTCCGGAGCCAGTGATCAACAAGAAGCTGACTCAGAGGACACAGTACTTCGGCAGAACAGCCTCGCGAATTAGCAGCATGCAGGAGAAGTTCTAACAGTTCTAACAGGGAACTATCTAACAGGGAAACGCTTTCTCCTGAACTGGCGTTTTTAATTAAAACTTCATGTAGCATGAAAAAAGCACTTGGTGCTTACTAGGAAAAAAAAATCTGTATTAATGCAAAGCAGCAGCTTTAAACTTATTCTCACCTTTGAACAATGCAAAATCCATATCCATGTTAAAGAGCTGCCTTTCAGGAAAGCGTAAATAGAAAATTGAAGTTGTATACACACCTTTAAAGTACACAGTTCTACTAATCCACCTATCAAATGCAGGAAGACCTGGCTTTCTTGTAATTTCAAAGTACCAGAAAAAAAGTCACACAGAAAAAAGATGGGGCCTCCTTCAGAAGTGGACAATTAACTGAACTGCTGTTTACGAATTACACAGCAGTACGACACGAAAACCAACACCCCCATCCTCCCCCCCCCAAAATCAAATAAAGCAAGGCAGAAGTTAGGCAGTCAGATGTGGTGGCCAGCTGATACCCCACAACAGACAAAACACGCACTTTATCAACTTGCTAGGAGCAAATGGTGAGCCATACCTAGGGCTTACCTGCCTGGTCTAGAGACAGCTAAAGGATCTTCAGTTAAACCATCAGTAAAAAGCTACCTTAGCCTCAGTTAAAGCTTCATCTGAAAAGTGTTCTTATCATTGTCAAAAAGTCACTTCCTGTTCTTTTCTATGTAATCACAGATTTATGTAGAAGCTATATAGATACAGAAGCTTGGGGTTTGCATGGCATGAGGTTTTAAGACTGAACTCCTTACTAAATTCTATGATACTACTTTTAACTCAAGTCTCTGAAATGGCATGAAGTCTATTAACTTAGTTTTGGCAAATTTTATGATTAAATAAAAAAAAAAATCACGGTAAAATACTAATGCTGCATACTGGAAGGAATCCCCCACAAAAACGCTTTAAAAAGTGAAACCCCACCATGCTGGCGCTTATTCAACCTTTTTCATAAGATTATTATCAGTGTCCTCAGGAAGGGAACCAAGGCCTAAAGGCTGACATTCAAAGAAAGCACACCTAAACCTTCCACTAACGCCGCCCAACTGAAACAGTGAAGTGTATGCTGAAACTTGAATGAGGCTTGCTCACTCTCAAGAAAAATTACAGAAGCAGCCAAGACTCCCCCATCTTCAATTCTGATCAATGTATTTCAAGTCCCCGGCAGCAATAAAACAATAGATGCAATTTCTTTCTCAAAAGCCTGTTATGCAAGCTAATTGTCCAGTTATTACAACTTCCAGACAAGCGTTTAATATTTTAAGGCATTTTCCATTTCAGGAAAGATTCGATCACATACTATGAACTTTATCACAATGGTAGGCAATCACTTTAATCAGTTTGCAGTTCCCTGTTACGCTGAACGTTTATGATAGACCCCTTCATTTTAACTTTTGCTAGAATACTGTATTTCCACACTAGAGAAAATGAATTGGCAAGCAACAGAAAGCCAATACTGCTATTTATTAGCAGTATATAGAGCCAATAATCACCGTGTAGTTGGAGACGGAGATGTTTTTTTTCCCCGCATCTCCTCAAAACAGTACATTTCTGCAGCTTCACCGGCTCCTTCCCTCAACCCATACCTTCTTTTCTGGAGTTTGTCAGATCATCAGAAGCGTTGCTTTGCTCATCTACTATTACATGGCTGGCATATGCCGAACGGTCACTGGGGGGCTGACAAGCAGGGTATCTGATGGCTCAATTCTTTCTGCCTCTCCCTAAAGAAGACAACCAAGTAATGCCTTCTCCACCCATCTGCTGTATTTCACAAAGCTATACGAAAGGAGCATCTGCCAAATGAAATCATCGTTGACTAAGAAATTCAAAAGCTACTAGAGGAAAGTACAGATAGAGGTAGACCAATTGCACAAACTGCATTTCCTTAGAAAAAACAGCTACAGAGATTTGTTGCTTCAATATTAAGGTAAATTTCCGAATGGTGAACTAAGTCTGAATTTCCTTTCAAGGAAGGGGCTATAGCATGGGTGAGAAAAAAAAGGAAAAGAAGCTTTGAACTGGATTATCTAAAAACAAAACAGAGCTTTGCATACCCTATGGAGAAAGAGGCAGACCAAACAACAACAAAAATATACTGACAATTCTATTACTGAAACATAGGTATTAGCTTGGTTCCTGACCTTCAAAATATAAACCGGCATATAAACAGAAATAGTGCAACAAGTAACACTCAGAAGTAGACAAACCATAATTTTAGTCTTCAAGGCTGTCCAAGGATATTTTTAAAATTCACCTGAATTAACAAATAAGCCTAAAATAAGGCAAGAAAGCCCTTAAAATTCTATATCAAGTTTAATATTGTATCTGCATAGTAAACAGCATCATCATTAGCATTTCTGTAGTAATAAATATTCTCCTGGGAATGAACCTTAAAATAACTGTATGCCACGTTGGAAAAAAGCTGTTTTTTCCAAACCTTCAGCATGGAACAATACAAGTGACTAGTCATGACCGTGGATTATGCAGATACAAGAAACGCTACTAAAACCAGCGTGGTTACTCTTGGAAGCTTAATTTTAAGCTCCTCTCTGCATCACTAAGGCTAGATAGGCATTTTATTACCAACATTAAAACACAAGTCTTAATGACACGAGTTGTTTCTGCCAGATGATAAAAAAAACTATTCCAAACAACCGTAATAACTGAATCCAAAAGCATCTTCCTTCTCCGAGTCAGAAAGAAGCTTGCTTGCATTCTTAAGGGTTATTTTCTTTTCCTTCTATATGAAACACCCAAGCAGTAGATAAAAACCTGCATATACACTGTGGAAGAGAGAAACATATATCACACCAAAAACTAAAGAAAAATTTTAAAACTTCAGTTAAGGAACATTAAAATTTCTGGCCAGAATCCAGTATCTCTGCTCCCGCTAAATACCCTGTTTTCACTCAGCAATCAGACTGAAATGTAAATACATTCCTTAAAATGGAATAATTAAGAGCAGAAAGATGCCAGACACTTAGGAGAACGACACAATACGTAAGTGACAAAACACATATATCCTCAGTGCTAGTATATTCTGAGTACTGTCCTAGTTCCAGGCCAACTCTGTTAACTTTAGTAAATGTGAAGGTGCCCTATTAGGCATAGTAAGGGTATAGTAAAGGTTTTTAAATAGATGTGTTTAAGGCACCTGGCAATGATGCAGGCTATATAGCGACTTAGGTGTTTTAGAACATATTGTAGACAACAGCAAACAAACAGCAAGCACGCACAATTCCAGTGAGTAACACAAAGAAGCAACAAATGCACATTAGACTGATACGTGAGTGTATTAAATACCAGCGTTCAATGATGCAAAGGTGGACCTCTCAGTGCCTCTGTCACAGAGTATCTTCCCAGAACAGAACATCCTTTCTCTAAGACGATCAATATATGGCTGGAAATCAGCTTGCGACCTAATGTACATAATTACTGTCTGGTGTGGAAGTTAAAGAATTGGGTGTAGCTAGCACAAGTAACCACAAGCATTTTTATTACAAGGATATCCCTGCAGATAGTTTATGTAAGCTATCTATTTAAATTCTGAAGCAAGGCAATCCCACACTGTGACAAAATAAGAAAGGAAGAGAACATGAAGTGCCAGCAAAATGTAACTAATGTCCGCATAATAAAACTAATCAGGCAATCGAAAACAAATTCTAAATGCAGCAAGATTAAGATTTCAGATACAAGAAGACAGTAGAGTAACATCCTCTCTTTGCCTTATAAAAAGAGCACAGTCGGAATAGCTGTTAATTTTTCACATATTTGATAAATGGAGGTATCAGGATTCCTTCATTTTATTTTTTTAGCAGAACAAGTTCTAAGTTTTTACATATTGTCATTCATGGCCTGAAAGCAAACATTCTGTTGACTTCTTTCCAAGCATCCCACAATTGGAGATGAGATCTGCAATTTTAAAGTGCTTATATGCCACAATAGACTTCAATGACAGTTCACAACAAAGTACTAACTTGTGATTCTTTTATTCTTAGCATTAGTTGAAATCATATTACCACAAAAGCAGTAAGAGTTTTGTTTCTAAGTTCTGAATGTAAATTTGAACATTGCTCCTTCTGCTTATTAGGGACAATCTCATAACGCACATTAACATAGACTAGATCTCAGGCCTCTCCCAGCCAACAAGACATTTACTCAAGCACCTTCAGTCTGGGAAATGGAGCACGTTGTACAATGTGAAAGAACGCCAGATGGGAAAAGTTCAGCACAAAATGTTGACTATTAATACTTAAGCTGATAGAGCAAGTTGATCACAAATCTCTCCAATAAAATGTTTCACTTGGCTCCTTCTTGGCCTGTAACATCTCTTAAAAAGAGATCCTGGTAAGTAAAAGAAAAGTCAGATTACACAAGCATCTTGCAGAGAAAGGGGAAAATTAAGAGTCTATAAATTAAAAAAATGTTTTTAAATCCTTAGAATCCCTGGCAGTAAAACACAATAGCGATTTCAGTGAAGCAATATAGCTGCTATTTCAAATGTCCTATTTCACGCTGCAATGCTCATTCAGAGATTACGCAGGCATTCAGCATAAAGAACTCATTACCACTCCAGCAAGTTTCTATCCTGCAAGGAGCAGATGCAGCTCTCACAGAACCTGTGTTACACAACTTCAATGATCCACGATAGTTTAGTGCCAGCAGCATCACCTGTGCCCCTCAATTCCCCAGTATTAACAGCAAGTATTAACTGTCTTCCCTATTATGAGTTTACAACTGAACAACATATGGCTATAACCTGCAAAAATTGTAAAAGTGCACGATGAACACATGCTACAGTGAGAAGGACACGTGTTGTTTTTTCTCATTGTTTGCTTCCTATAGACACAGGTACAGTTTATTTATGGCACATCACCTATGTAGAATTAAAGCAAAAAATGTTTGTTAAGGTGCCAAGTTGTAAATCGCTTTGCCTATTTATTCTAACATCCGGGATGCGGGTGCAAATCAATTCAAAAGCTAGTCAATTCATTTTTTCAGTCTGTGTGATGAACACTGAACTGGATTCCATTTTGCCCCCATTGCCCACAGATTTATCCACTACATATACATATCACCACACAAATACGATTGGTCACAAGTCCTCTAACCAACCAGTGATTGCTAGGTAAGGTACAGGCTCCAAAGTGTTGCATGCAAGGAACAAAATTCGTAACGGTATACCAGCACGACGATGGTAGAAAAAAAATGTAGTAAACAGAAATAGTAAAGAAATAAAAAAGATTTAGAGAGGCTTCTTTGTAGACCATGTATGGTTTACATTCCCTGTAACTCAGCTGCATGCAAGTTTTCCCTTCCTATTAGTGAAAGGTTTAAAAATACACAAAAGTTTTATTATATGACCAAGAACCATATTCTTCAAACACTGCCAAACTTGAGTCCCAAGAGGCAGCTTGACATTAATCATCTGTTCAATGCTACACAAATTTCAGACCATCTCTTACCAGTTTTTCCACTTCTATTTTTCCTGTATTTTACATTTCTTATGTTGTGGTCTTCCACAAAATAATACTTTATTTTTTTTTTATAACGTCATTTGTATAGCTGACTTGCCATTAAATGCCTCAATAAAAGTTACGGGTTTTTTTTCCTTCATCTGATATCTCTCTGTTCTTTCATTCACAGGAATTGCAACTGCAACAACAGGCTAATCTTTCAGAAAGTCCTAAAATCAATGCTTACTCCTTAAACAATTTCATTAGGATGTTAGCCTTAAATACTACTAAACCCAAGACCATAATTACCAGATCTGGGCAGGAATGACTGAGTTGCAGAAAGTGAAACTAACCGCACGACTGCTACAAAAAAATGAATGACAAAAAGACAAAAGTACCAATATCTCTGGTATTAAATTTAAAAAGCGGAAAACTAGGAGAAACTAAAAACAACCTTCTTTTAAGCAAAACAGAAGAATCCAGATAAACTGCATAAAACAAGAACACACACACACACACACCCATGTTCAATAGTTAAAACTATGGACAGATAGCATTTATATTTAGAAAAAACACCCACTTCTTAAGAAAACTTTTCCTTCCTAACTAATGGGGAGCCCAGCTACTCTCTAAATCATAATGTGCATGGGGACCTGAAGAACACTGGTTTAGAAAATTGGTCTGCTGTCACTTGTTGACAAGAAAAGGCTGAGAATTTACATTAGAAACTCTTCTAGCACACTAAGAATAAATTCCCATGCTGACAAGGTGTAGGAGGGAAGACTCATGTTCAAAATCTTGCTGTTCTCCTCTGCAACATGCCAAAATAAACAAGTTTTCTATCTTTTTGCAATGTTTTCACTCAGCATTCAATGCTAGAAGAGACTGGCTTGCTGACTACCAAAAGCAAGTCTAAAATAAGAAAGAATTATGGTTTCTAAATATCTCAGAAAAAATAAAAAAAATTAACAATTTAAGCCATGTGACAATGAGAGTACAAGAACAAAACAGTAAGATGCCTATTAATACCTTTTCAAAAATTACTTTGATGTAATCGTAAAGTTCTGAAGTAACTCTCCAGCAAGAGTAGCAGGAATGTACAATCCTAAATGCTTTAAGCTGCCTGAAACAGTTAAAAGAGCATTTCAGTAACAGCGCTTTATGTAAAGGGACAGGCAAGACCCACATAGGTTTTTTTCTAGCCCAGTAACACTGTCTTAAGTTTCAGATAAGCTTTGTCTCAGCTTTATATGGAAGTAACTTAAAGTATAAAGTCCTTCCGTCCGAAGAGGGATGCATAACCACAGTTCAGAAGCCTAGGTAATCATTAACGGAACTAGTAAAAAGGAACACTGGCATCTTCAGCTCTAATATAATTTTTACTTCAAAGGTATAAAGTTTTCAGATACAATTTAGGGAGCCACTGGAATCTCTTAACTGATCTTTTTGAGGCGCAAGACTCAGCAGGTTCTCCTACATTCTGAGATGGCTGCGCAGCTCTCCATGGCAACCCAGGATGCACACGCTGAGCCTGCTGGCAGGAATCGAAGAGGAACGCTTCTAACGCAGAAGGCAGGCTACAACTTCGAGGTGGGGTACAACCTGTGTCTTTGCGATCAGGTCAATAGGGGATAAAGAATTCCCGAATAACCACACGCCTCCGTTCAAAAACTGAGTAAGCAAAAGAAGAAGGGGAGGCACTAGAGCAACAAAGGCTACAGCCTAGTGGATAAGTATAATTGACCTTAGATATGCCACAACGTTTCTAACTCAAATTCTTTAAGAGTTTAGAACTTGTTCCTTCTACGCTCCACCTTTCACAGCATGTTTGCAGGTGCCTTTTTTCCCCTGCTTCATTCCTCCCCCGAAAATTTTATTTACTATTTATCACATTCATCTATCTTGTTAAGTGCAACATAACTGATTAAAGGCATCTGACGTGACGCCTTCTTGCTCCTAACTCACTTCAGAGGAACAAGGGCGCTCTCCCCGGGACACCCGGCCGACCCGGGCGGGGGCGACAGGCGTGCCTCGCGTTCGCTGCCAAGGAAGCGGAGCCAGGACCGCCAGAAGCGCCGCTCCCAGTCAAAGCCCGGGGCTTCAGACACGAGCACAGCCTTCCGAGCCTGGCTGACCGCGCGCCAGGCCGCGCAGCAGCGGCTCGCCGGTACAGGCCGCGGCAGCCCCGTGAGGCCGGCACCGGAGGGCACGCGGGCAGGAGCTGACAAGCGGCGGCGGCGGCGGGGCCCGGCGGTCCCACCCGCGCCAGGCGGCCCCGCGCGGCACGGCAGCCGGCCGCCGCAGAGCCCCCCCACCCCACTCCCCCCCGGCACCCAGCGCTCACCGCTGCGCAACCCCCACCCCAGCCGCCGGCGGCGCCGCAGCGGGGGCGAACGGCCGGGCCTCACCTGTGTGCCGGGCGTCGCCGGTGCCGCAGCAGCTCGCCCAGCCGCCACCGCAGCGGGGAGCGGGGAGCGCGGTGCGGCGCCCGCCCTCGCGCAGCCGCTCTTCGAACCCGCCAATCCCCGCGCGCCCGCCCGCACCGCCCTCCCCCGCGGGCGGGGTGGCCAACGGCTCTCGGCCGCCGGCCGCGACAGTCTGCGCATGCTCCGCCCCGCCGCCGGAAGGCCGCGTCCTTCATACGGACCAATGGGGGGGGGGGGCGGGGCACTGCGCTGAGGAGCGGCCGCCGCAGCCCCGCCCCGCCCCGGCCGCTACCGCCGTGTAAGCGGAGGCGGCGCCGCGCCCGCCGCCCACCTGGCGCCCCGGCAGGCCCCGTGCCACCCCACCCCCCACCCCCTCGCCGCTGTGCGGAACCGGGCAGCCCCGCTGTCTCACACCCGCCCCGCGGCGGCGGCCGGGCCTCTGTAACACAACTGCGTTCCCAGCAGAGGATGAACTATCGCCTACGGCAAAGCGGTGCTGTAAGTCCGCTTCCTTCTGTCACAGGGACCGCAGAGAAGGTGAAACACCACTGTTCATGTCGCCGACAGCGCCGTGCCTTACCTCGGTGTCACAGCGACCCATCCGGCGTGAGAAGTAATTGAAAAGTTTGGTGATTTTCTGTGGTGCAGAAGCTGAAGAAACGCTGTATGGTGGTGAGGCAAAGCATGATAAGTTTTATTTTATTTTTTTTTTAAGCCGAGGTTGAATTCTAGTAGCAGTAGTGGCTTTGTTTATAATACTACAGAGGGATTAATAAGCGAGGACAGATACCTGGCACTAAGCTCTATTCTCCTTTCCCCCATGCTTCTGTCATTTGTGCCTCTATTTCCTCCCGTATTTAATGCAGGCTTACACCAGTGTAAATACAACAGACAA
The DNA here is from genome assembly GCA_017310255.1 of Butorides virescens. NCBI lineage: Eukaryota > Metazoa > Chordata > Aves > Pelecaniformes > Ardeidae > Butorides > Butorides virescens. Next base: position 110,622 of record JADKXX010002233.1, on the reverse strand, counting down.
CATGCATATCAGGGGGATGATTTACGTATAAAATAATTACTACTCGTACATTACAATTTTCATCCATGCAATATCCAAACCAGGAGAAGCAATGGCAGCTGTATTCTACATGAACTGGAGATGGAGACTATGAAAAAACGCAAATGGTCAGACTGGATGAAAACCCAAATGAATAGCTCATTTGCAGATGAATTCAGCTGTATCACAGGTGCAACTGAGGAGGAACAAGAGGACTTACCTTATGATGGAGATGTAGGAATAACCTGTAAATGCAATAATAATTCAGGTAGCTTGAATGACTGGACTTGCACAAAAGCTATTTCTGGTATTTTAAACTTAGCCTGTTCTGAAAATAACAAAAACGTAAAAGCAACAGCAAATTATGAAACTCATTCACAGCCTGAAGAATTCTCCAGTCACCACAGAGATGCCATAGGAACAACGGGAATTTCAGTTGAAATGCCTGGAAGGGAAGCTTCCTTTAAGAAGGAATTACCTGTTGGTAGTTTTAGTAAAGCAGGTAGCAAAGAACATCTAACTCACTCAAAAGCATCCAGTGTCTTTCTGCATCATTTTTCTAAGGGAGAGTTAATAAGCACATGCCAGTTAATTGAATGCGAGACAATACCAGAGACATCCTTTACTGAAAGTATCGATGACACTGTGAACAAACCCGAGCCTTCAGAACGTGTCAGAGGCCCTTTAGTACATGAACAACGGGCAGCTAACTTTGAAGAATATCACTTAGAAAAGCACAAGGAAGTAAACACTGGTGATAAAAATCAAAATTTGCTAAATGGGAATAGATGTGTTTCAGAGAAACTTATTTCTACTGACAAGTGTGGATGCAGACAAGAAAATTCACAATTGATTAATGATAATGAAGATACAAGCATCTTTCAAAACACGCAAAAAGAGAGTGCCCTGTTTAAGAAAACAGTTTTACCTCACGAGCCCAAATATGGCCGAGGCCACGCTCACTATCACCTTCCTGACTTCTCCAAAGTTGCTTCACCAGTTAAAATACCAAAAAGAAGTGACAATATTAACTCCATTCCTACAATTGAAAGGGCAAAATCCTTCCCTATTTTGCTCAGTAAATCATTAACTGTGAGCAACAGTCTAAAAAATAAGAACTATTTCAATTCTGCTGAAGTAGGGAATCAAGAAGAGAGGAGCATTACCGAACTGCTGCAACAGCTAGAGGTAAGGAAGGTGCTCTGAGAAATTCTGAATACTTGGTGAAGAGTGGTTTACCATAAGAAGATATTCTGTGTCCAGTAAAATCCCACATGACTATTTCACACAGGTAGTCCATAGGTATCAGTGAGTATCACTTTAGCCAACAATTGCTTTCACAAATAAAATCTTGTGGGACTGAATTTATGTGGAACTTTATATGGCATTTATATGGAACATTACCAAATACTTAATTATGTTCTGGAGTATTATTTGCTATTATAAGGCATCCTATCAAATCATTAGGAAACTCGCTATAAATTGTTATTTTAGCACTATATGTAAATGTTCAAATTCACCAAAAATACTGTAAATTGGAAGTTTTTCTTAAAAATATATACCTGTGTTTATGGTAAAGACATCTTTGCCTTTTTTGGCATCTTAACACTCCTCAACTATTTATACTGGTATTGACAAGTCAATTCTTTTTAAAGGATCCGTTTGACAACAATAGTCCTCTTACTGGAATAAATGCCTTTTAAAGTTTGTTAGTAATTAGATAATCACTTCTCAATTCCATGCCCTGCCATGGACTTCGCTCACAGAGCTACACAGATGCTTAAGCCAATTCCTAGACTTATATTTTAGTAAATTGTTCAATATAGAAGTTTTAATAGTTTTCCCTATTATTTCCCAGCAGACACAGCATGCTGACACCCAGAATCATACTGATGATCTGAGATTGAATCCTAAGGTAAATCTCTCATAATACATTTATTTTTAATTCATTCTCCTTTAGGTCTATAAATATTCCCAAAACTACTTTGTCACCTTCAAATTGTACTTCCATTGATACAAATCCTCTTTAGGTTTTCACAACATAGAGTTGAAGTATTTAAATATTTATACAATGAGACACTATACAGATATCAAAATATAAATACAGAAAATTATATGGTATTATAATAAACATTTCATTAATATTAATAACTAGTCCTATGTATTTTGAGTTACTACTTCTTTATGTCTGCAAGTGTTCTATACATTGTTTCTATAACCAAAATTCTCATTTTAACAGATGCTTCCTCAGTCAGACTTTCCAAATGCCAACATGGCCATTTACTCAGGAGACACTGGAACATCCTACGAAGTCTTTACATTACATGCTCCTATCCCTATACAATCTACATGTGGTTTGTCTACAGCAAGTAAATAAAATTACAGTAACTGTGCAAATGACTTATTTAATTTGATAGCACTTTTGGGCAGACATTTTGGGCAGAAATTCCCATTGGTTGATCTTATCTTGTATTATGTAGGATTACAGTATGGAACAACAGCATCAGCACCACCAGCAGCAGATAGACAGTGTGCTTCTACTGTAAATCCTAATTTACTGCGAGAACCGACACTAGGAGAAAAGATGTCTCAAATACTAAAGGATCAGACAGATCAACTGATAAAGAAAGTAAAGAGCTCTTTTTCAATATATACACTTCGCACTGATGCTCAAATTTTATATTCATTTGGCATATTCATTTTTAAAATACCAAATAAAAGTCTAATATTTTGTCTTGAAGGTGGAAGACTTCTCTAAGCACATGATCCAAGAGACATTCCTTTTACAAGACAACTGTCTGGTAAATTAATTTGTGTTCTCTGAAATGCACTTTAAATGGCTGTAGACTCACAACTTTCTGGCAAGATACTCCACATTTTCCTCACGGACATTTAAAAATACTTTTTTCTCAATCTCAGACTACAGTTATGGTTTAAGAGCCAAAAATGAAGGTGTTCTTAACCTGCTTTAAAGATTTCAACTCCAAACTATTAGTGAAAGGCCTTAAGTTGCCATATAAGTTAAAAATTTTGACATGTAGGGTATCGGTTCAAAAGTCATGGTTTAAAATTTTACTTGTACGTAATAGAGCAGCACAGAGTACTAGGTGGACATACAAGATGCAATCCTGTTCCAATTCAGAGCAGTACCAGAATTCTTACCAACATCACTGCAAACAGCAGCTGGTTTATGTAGCCTAAGTAATCACTATGGCTTGCTAAATCACAATGACATTTGCTTTTGAATTATTTCTTATTGGTGAAGGCATTAAATCAATTGAAAAGATACCTTGATGCCTTGGAAAGGAATTACTTAACAGCTAGAGAAGAGCACCGTAATTTACAGCTGCAGATCTACAAGGACAAGTCTATCAACGTTGGAGAGTTTGATCCTGAAAGGTTAGAAGATAAGTGCTAAGTAGTACTTAAGTACATTTTCCACATTTTGAGTCTCTTACAACCATTACTTCATTAATCATTAGAATGTTTCTGAACTGAAAACATTAAGATAATGTTTTATGTGGTAAGCTAGAAGTGATTTGGCCAAAATTCATCTTGGGCTTTACGTATCCTAGTTATAATTGGGACATCCAATTGATTAATTCAAATACTTAAAAGGGACTCTGAGAACGCAATTTTTTTTTTCCCCTCTATATGGGAATTGTACTGCAATGCCCAATATGGTTATCATAGTAAGAAATAAAGTATCAGCTTGTACAGGTTTCACTAACTGTGTATTGCAATTGGGTTTAGAAAGGTGGAAGGGGAAATATTTAGACTCGGCATGCTGCTTGAAGACATCCAAGAACAAACTGATGACAGCAAATGCAACTTGTCGTCTTTGTTTGCTTCCTATGAATCTGCCCAGTCATCATACTCACTTTGTGAGGTAACTCAGGTTTATTAAAGACTACAATTATTGTTTTACTGATGCAACTCAAGTGTGGTTGTACTACTGTATGCTCTCCTCTAGTAAGAGTATGATGCTTTTAGATAGCATGTTACTTCAAAGAAAGTGCTTATGAAATATTAACTTCATAATATTTCATTAATTATAACAGAAACCCAAGTATAAAAACATAGCTACACTGAATATTCTTAATCCCAGCTTCAAAAGCATTTATTTCAGAGTAAGAAAATACAAGCAGCTACTTTTAACTTTCACAAAGCTGCCTTTGTTTTGGGGAATTAATCAATATCATCTAGTTGGAAGAAATATTACTATGTTTGTCCAAGATTCTTAAATTGCAGAATTACTAGAAGACTGAACATAATTATGCCATACAAAATTGAGTTTTTTGCTAAGTATGGTAATATTTTTTCCTGGATCGTAAATGCACAAAAGAAAAAAAGAATCTTACAGCCTTCTACAAATCTACAGGTAAGTATCACCCAAATGCTTTCACAATCAATGTTTTAGAAAACATTCTTTTCTGAATCCCAAATTAGAGACAGTCAGAAAATGCTGGCTGGTAGAAGTCATGTACTTGCAATGCAGCGACCACATACTACACGTATCTGTGCTATGGTTATTTTGTACAGAGCTCTGTAGTTTCAAGCACTGCTGATCCTCCAGAAAGAAGAGATACCGAAACTGCATTTCTTCACATGAACAATGAGGGAGAAGGTCAGACAACTGATGCCATCCCACAGGCAAATCAGTTTTCTTTAGAAGGTGACAAGTGCAATCTTTGTCTTCACATGTAAGTGAAAACTTTGAAACAGCTGCTGAAGTTTTTATAAAAGTTACCTAAAATTGTTTACTGGATATAGAAAATTGGGATGTCTGGAATCTCTGAAAGCAAGAGGAATATTTCTGGAATAAAACTCTTACAGAATTCTGTAACTACATACCCAAGAATTCCTTCCAGCCTGGCATTCCTACCTTTCTGGGTCTTTTGTACCTCAGAGTATTTCCTGAAACCAAAACACTACCATCAGTTTCACTAGGAGTTAAGTCTCATACCTCTGTATAAAATTCATTGCAATCACACAAATCCAGCATGTGAATGGCGACTCAAAGTGCAGTCCCAGTAAAAAAAAAAAAAAAAATTTGCCAATATTTGTGTAGTATTTTTAATTAAACAAGAAAAGGGAGGGGTGCAGATATTTATATAATTAACCATCAAAACTTTGCGAAACAATTCCACATACCATCTCTGCCCTCCTGGGGAGTATTTCATGGGTGTTGATCATCTCAACGAGATTAGAAAAATAAAAGAAATTGTTTTCCCTTAACCAATTAAGGTTACAAAAGAGAGCTGAATCAACTTCTAGAAGAGAAACAGAACCTCTGGGAAAAGGAGGTCTGCTAGCAAACAAGCATTCGTCCAACATAATGGTATGAAATCTGTTTCCATAACTTAGATTATCTTATTCAGCTTTGAGATCACACAAAATTTTTCTCTTCAGTTTTTGCACAGCATGATGGCTCAAGTATTGAGATACTACAGCGTATCATAACATTGGTGAATTGGTCTCCAAAGGAGAAATTTAAGAACTCATACATTTTTGAAATCCATGATAAAGTTTGCTTCTCTCAGAAAGACTTAACTGTGTTTACTAGCCTCCCTTTATTATTTGTTCAGAGCAATTACTTGCCTACAAAAACATTCAATTAAGGCACTGAGAGAAGTTGATTAATACGTACTAATCCTTCTCAAAACAACATGAAAACCTGTCTTGAATTCCAACTTCACAGATTAAAAAGTGCTCGTATTTTGTCCAGTCTGCTTTACGGTTAGAATTGTAAATAAGATACATCAAAATCTAGATTTGATGGCAACTAGAAGTAATATAGAAGCGATACGCAAACAATACCACTGTTAACACTATCCTGTCTGATACGTAATTCAGTTACACAGTAGTATAAACAATCATATATAAATTTGTTTTGTCCTTTAGGTGAAACAGAGATTCTTTTTACCTGAAGAAAAACACACTGCTGAAGGTCTTGCATCCCATAGTCACAGTACATTAAGTCAAAAATTTAATGCTGACGAAGAAAGTATGAAAGGGTAAGTGCATGACATACTCTGGCTAGTCACAGACATGGTTTTCTACAGCTAAGTGAACAGACACGTATGTACACTGGTATGTCTATACTGGACTCTGCATGAAACACTAAAATAATGCCTTTATATGTACAAATGAGAGGATGATCTGTTTTCAGGTTTATCACCAGTTAATCACATAAGGTATGTGATATACCAGATGACTGGAGAAATGGCAAAACTCCAATCAGTTTTGGAGATAATTCTATTTGTATTACAAAGTAGCCCATCTCAGTGGACCAGTATAAGGTTTATGGTGCCTAAATGGCACAGTTATCTTAATAGCATATTAGGAGAAGAGGCTTTGCTTTTGTTCTCTATTCAGCAGTGCATGTCAGCATCCTGAATTGGAATGACTGCAAAGTGTTCAGCAATGAAAAATATCTGAAATTAGCATTGTCATGAACTAATCTGGTAGGCCTGGAAGGAGAACGTATTGATAATCTGCATGTATTTCAAGTGTAAGGGTTGATCTGTTAAGTTTCGTGTGCAGAAATGCCAGCAAGATAAAATAATTCTACACTGGTTATTTTGGAGTTTGAAATTTTGGCAAATTACATCTCTATCCAAAGCTAGACCTTACAATACAAGCTGTGTAGAACACAGTAATATTCATCTAAATATGCTCTCAGATTATTTTATAGAATAGATGTTAATATTTATCTAGTAAAACTCACCTAGCTTCCACTTTTTTCCTGTCATTTAAAGAAAGTTAGCTCCATCATCATCATTCTTTTCATGAACAGGTGGAAAATTTTCCAAATAAATTTGGTGATGCTCTATGCTCCAAGTTGAAAATACATGTCAAAACACAAACAAGGAACTTAGTTCTTGTTCTGTCAGAAGGTACATCTCAAATATTCCTGTAATTATCTAAAGGCAGTAAAATTAAAACCTTAATAGCTCAAAGTTACTAAGAAACTATATCATCCTTACCATTGATAATATTTTGATACAATATATGTGAACACATACATAAATGCATAGGATTTCATACTACTTGGCCATTCAAAGATGTGATTATCAAGACCTCTACTTTTAAGCATTTTTAACAGCTTTGGTAAGTCAGGGTCCTTTTGTCAGGTCATTATTTCACAGCTGTTTAATTTTTAATTCAAGCTTCTACTTGCCATCTTTTCAGATAATTGATACACAGAGTTCTCTCTCTGAGTAAATCCAATTGCTCCTCAACTAAGAGATGGTCAAACAGTAATAGAATATGCTCATAAGGCTCATCATGAAAGTATTATTAAGATACAATTAAAGTATCCTTCTGTTTTCATGCTCAAAGTAACACAAACACCCAGGAAAGGAAAACTGGAACATGTTCACTCTTCATTCAGAGAAAACCAACTGATTTATCAGATACCAACCCGAGTAAGTAGCAATGGCATGCAAAGGTCAGAATTGTGCTTATACCTACTACTGAATCCTGTTATGAAATCCATTCCTGTCACTTCTCAGGAGCATGAAAAACATTTTGTAGTTTTAACAAAAGTTGCTGCTAAGTGCAGCACAAGACACCAAGAATAAAAAGGAGACTAAAGAGGACACCAAGTGAAATTCACCATGGCAGTCTCAGTGACAGACTAAGAGGCAACAGGCAAGCTGCAACAGAATTTCCAGTTAGATATGAGCAAGACAGTTGTAACTCTGGGTCTAGTCAAACATTGCAAGTTTGCCCTAGACAGGCTGTGGCATCTCAGTCCTCAGAGATACTCAAACAACTGGACAGGGTCCAGTCCAGAAGTCCTGTCCAACCTAAATTACTCTCTAATTCCAACTCACCTTTTTAGATGCTTTGAAAATGTTAATATTGGTAATATTTGGAAACACCTGAAAAGCGTAACGTGGCGTGCACACAATGCTTTTGCTTTTTCTCTCTATCATGTGCATTTATTTCATGTCCTAGAAGGAGATTCCAAACCTGGTGACTGAAAGATTTCGTATCAGTACTTCCACTTTTAGTTTTTGCATTCAACTTCCTTATTCTGCATGAAAACAAAGGAAAAGTTTTCCTAAATCTTTGATCCATTCAGGGTTGACACAGACTGGAAATACTCTCCGTCCTTAGCCCAGCTCCTAATAATATAATTTCACCAAACCCAAACAGTCAGATGTCAAGCTATCCAAGACTCCAGCTCTTAGAAGTTCACTAGGAATCTGTTGGCATTTGTTTCTCTCAGGGCATCTCAATTTTATCTTTCCACTGCAGAATACTCTGACGCTGTTGGTACCCAACAACTAAAAAGAGAATAGCATGAGCTGTCCTAGATTCAGCTTTAAGTCTGAATATGTGGGTTATTCTTACCTTTGGTCTGCCTTTTTGTCCTTGGCTTCTCTGTGATATCCTTTCACTTTAATGTAGTAGACTGGGGCCATTACTGTTAGTACTGGTTTGTGCAATAGCTAAAGCAGTGCTGTACTAGATCCTCCCAAATTCTCATCACATTCCTCTTAGGCTGCATTGTTTTCATACCACTTCAACTTGTAGTAATTTTAACCTTCAAAACAAGAACCTGAGGACAGGGAGGTGGAGAACTTTATTTATTTATTTCCAAACCAGTTCTGGGACAGGAAACAATCACCACCACACAGACACAAAAAAAAATAAAATAAAAAAAAGGAATCTGTATTTGAGACTTACAGTCAGGGCTGAAAGCCAATCTTTAAAGTCCGATCCCCACCTGTAAAATGGAGGAAGAAGTACTTCTTCAAATTGCAGTAGTGTTAATGGCAGCAAAGGGCTCAGAATTTACAGTGCTGAAAGTCAAATAATTACCTAGGTATATAGGCCAAAGTTTCTAATATTTCAGACCTTTTTAATGTATTTTGGGGATTTTAGGCAGTGATTCAGAAGACATCTCAGCCTATGATTCTTACAGTGATTCAGAAAGAAAGGAACTTGTGAACCGTGAGACTGAAAGTTACAAAACGTTCCATACAAGATTATGTGGAGAGAGAAGAGGTACAATGATTGCAAAAATATTAAAATCTACACAAAACTATTGTTTATAGTGTTTGTTTTTCTAAACAACATGTCTTTGTTTTCAGGACTTAGATGCAGGTGCCCTAGCGGAAGCAGAGGTCAGTTTAAACTCAGGAACTGTAAAGAGTCTGTTCAGTCTTGTGCCCTATGTGGAAATAAAAGTTTGGGTTCATCCTGTAAGTATGATGTGTTACTGAAATAATTACCAGTCACAGGCTAGATTTTAAGGGGCAGAAAGCCACACCGCATGCATCAGGCCAAATTTAGCATAAGCAGTCAGTAGCACTGTAGCTAAAACAACGGATATGTACAGATCTCGTAGAGCAAGATCAGCAAATCCAACTTTTACACACCTGGCCAAGTTAATCCCCATGCACGACAGCTTTAACCTTCTCTAGTTCTTTATGAGAGGAGTCCCTTCCTACTTAGTTTATGACAGGAATATCTCATTTTGCAGTGCTACATGGAATATTAAAATTGGGCATTACTGTGCCAACTTTTTCAGTGCTAGCTGTTACCTAATGTAGTCTAAACAAATACTGAAGAAAATTCCAGCTCTACACTCTAACTGTGACACATGCTAAGTCAAGGAAAGCCTAATTAAAAATATAGAAAAATATTGAACATCTAGCTTTTAAAGTCACATCAGACTTCTCTCTATACTGTAGAAAGAAATTGCATGCAGAAAAACACAAGTTTTCAACATTGGGAAGAAAGTCTAAATTAGCCACTTCTCTAAGTAAATACTGTAAAACTATAAATCAAATAGTATTCATGTAACTATTAGAATTACGAGAGTCTGACTATTCTACACCTCCCCCCTGCAGTCTTTCACTGTATGAAATGGAATATAAATACCATTTGCCACAGGACTAAATTCAACAGCAAACCCAAAAAGGTTAATCTGTCCTCCTTTACAAGAAATCTTAAACATATTCAAGTTTTGTTCAGCAGCAATAGTTACTTCATTTTTTTATCTATGCTAAATAGAGAACAATGTTACATACATAGAAAATTACTTTTTTTGGCTTTTGTTTTAAACATGGCCTCAACAACTCCAGCTTATTCGCAGAAGGGAATCTCCACTCAAAAGACTCAAAAAAATAAACAGCCACATGAACTTGTAAACAGACTTTCTGAAAGGTAAGCTGTAACAGTAACTACATGTAGTACAACAGAAAATACCATTGTTGAAGATTCAGCATGGAAAAAAACCAGTTTCATAAGCAGAAGCAATGTTTTATCTTTTGCAGTGCATGCTGTATATTAGAATTTTATTCATTAATGAAATTAAAATATTTACCCTAAGAGCAAATGTAAATAATTCTTAGAGTAGTTCTTCAATCTTTTAATTTAATGAAAAGTAAACACCTGACTTTTTAGCTGACACATTTAGTAGTAAAAAACAAAAAAGAAAAAAATCTCACTTTACTAAGAGGATGTTCCCATTCACAGATTCAAAAGCAAGTCTGTATTAAGATGCAATTCTGTTTGCTACCAACTATTTCTTTATAAGTAACAGTCATACTTTCAACTGTTGCTAACATAAAATTACACTGGGAGTCTGAGAAGTAAAATGGATTCTTAACTGTAGCACAGACTAGACTGAAACTCAGTCCTAAGTTTTGCTACCGTATTTTTTGACAGCATTACTGAATAGCAGTAATTACCTGGAAGTACAGCAGCTACACTGGAGAATCAGTGGCATAGACTCCTGAAAGTTACAGCACCAGCAATGTGATGCTATTACAAGAGATTTCCTGACTCTGCACCTGGAATGTTTTCCGTCTTACTGCAATACGGATGTAACACAAATATGATAGACTGTGTTTTACAATTAAATGAAAAATTTTACTCACTGTAAAATTAACTTGCAACCAAGTATGCTATCAAGGCGTACATATTTAATTCCGTTTAGAAATTCTTTTGCTTACTAAAACTGTTTGTATTTTATTCTATGTATTTTATCTTTAGGCACAACTTTGAGGCCACCAAAACCTGCTATTCAAGCACGTACGATAAAACTATCCTTTCACATCAATACTTACCGAGCAAGAAGTCTGCCCAAAGCAAATCTGCAGTCAACATCAGAAACAGAAATGCCAATGATTCCAATGCAAATGTAAGACTTTAGAGTGAAAGTTAAAAGCCACACAACCATCTCTGGAAAAGTACACCCCTACATCACAGCACTGTTGAACATCCCATTCTTAGCAAGTTGATTGTTACAATTCAAGCATGTCTAATCCATTTGAGGATAAGACAGGAATGAGTTAAAAACCCAAGTATTTTAGCTTATATATTAGTATATTACTTCATATTAGTAAGTTAGAAACTATGTTTTATGCAACTCAGTCCCTGTATAAATGGTGAAAGGGAGCACTGGATCTTAGCTCTGGAATTATGTTTCATATACTGAAACAAAGAATGTCACCCTAGCCATCCGAACCACTATCAAAACCAAAAGAAATCCTTCTCCATACCACAAACATGCACCACGCTGGGTGCCTTTAGAAACTTCGGTTTCTTTAGAAAGGTATAAATATCCCTCAGTTCAAAGGATTATACAATCAAAGAAAGAAAAAAATAATAGGTACTTCCAACTTGAATCCCAGAGCAGTCTATCACATGACCCAAAATTTTCCCTTTTCAACGTTTATTCGGAGTGAAAATGCTACACAGAACCTTAAACATCACTTTCTATTCTATACCCATGTAAACATTTGCCTTCATAATTAACAAGGCTATATTTTATTATTCCCAACAGATTTTAAGTTCTGCTCTGGATCATGCCATACAGACAGCAGACAGTTTGAAGAAAGCTACGGAACGAATGGTACAAGCAGTTTCAGAAGATCTAGCTGAAGTTAAGAGAACACAGCTTTAATTACCCAGTTTCAAATGCTACATTGCTTTGCTGGTTGATACCCAAGTGTCAGTATCTCTGCAAAAATAAAGTGGTAAATACAAAGATCAGAAAGTCAGCTAGCTGTCTTTGCCAGCTGTCCTGTAACTATCAGTACTAAACCAAACCAGAGCATATTGGTATTCCACATGTTTACACTCAGTCTCAGAACTGGAAAACAAATTACTAATTCTACTGAAAGTCTTTAGTATGTTGGCTAACCCCCTTTACTATGTACAGCTACCTTCTCTAAGCATTCAGTTAGGACAGCTTAACAAACATCGGCTTAAACAAGTAAAGTTAACTTTTTACTTTTGATTTCTCCCCCACCCCCAAATAGAAGAATTAATCTCAGTCATTACTACATATATTTATTTTCTTTCCACACCTTAACAGCAGCTGCCTAAGCACACCAAAGGGAAACAGCCTCTGCACCAGAGACATCCATAAGCATCGTGCTAACATACCGAGTCATAGTTAATATATGTAATTATTTTGTTTTTAGAGTGCCCTACATTCAGAGTTGTTTGTTTTTAAGATACTTCCTTGCATATATATCTCCGTAGCTGAGCAATACCATTTGTTGTCTAGGTATTCCTAACAATTAAATTGTCTGTTTCTTCAATGTGGTATCCTTACCTTGTCAGATATATCTGGCTTTGATATTTTACCTGATGGTAAGTAGATTGGAAAATTTTAAAATACTGTAGAAATACAGTGGGCCAAGAAAAAACATCTATTATTTTCCTTCTGAAATCCATTTAACTGCAGTAATTAAAAGCAAGCAGACAGTTAACAGTCTTGTGTTATCAGGGATGCTATTCAATGAAGCAATCCCAAAGTATATAGGGACTGATGGAAATCAAGTTAGAAGTGACAGTGCATTGCTTAAAAAAGACATCCATTTTCAGGCAAACCTGAGTGGTTTCATCAGTTGATGTATAGAGAGAGAATCCAGACTCTGATCTGTTCACAGAAGCAGCGAGAGTCAAACTTGCTGCCGTGCACCACTGATGTACTAGCCTGAATCAATGGCTTCTTCCACACTTCACAGCCAACAATACCATTAATCTTTCTTTTCTCTGTTAGGATCTTACTGTATATCCTTATAATTCAATTTGCCTCTGCTTATTATCCATGTTTTTGCTTTATTTAGCTTAAGACAACAGCACAGGATAGTGAAAGGCTCACTCCCCTATGCTAGATTAACGTTTGGAATGTCCCCGTTATTACTTTGTAAATGAACTTCATAGTTGAAGTAACTGCTGTAAACTTCCCAGATCCAATAAAAAAAGATTAATCTCTTCCACAGAAATCTTTCCACAGCACAAGAACAGCTAGACCTTTTGTTTATCCTGGGTCACGGTCTGAACCTGCTGTCCTGGGCCTGATAGCAAATGCCTAAGAAAACGTATTTAGTAAGACAAGCACATAGTGCTATTTCCTCAGAACATGCTTGGCAAACTGAAAGCTCAGGGTCCTTCCAAATCAGCAGTAATAACTTTATATTTAATAGGTTTCATATCTTTTTAGTATTAAATATTAGATTTTTAATATTAAAATTTAGTATATCTTTATTTATTAGCCCTATAAAGATTTTTTTCTCTCATGTATGTCAAGGTTTTTTCCTCTCACGTAACAATTTAAAGCATATCATTACTGCACAATGTCTCAGATGTTAAAGATCCTTCCGTTTTGAATTTGACAACTGCAGGTTTCATGTGTTACTTCACACCCTGAAGAGGAAGGTAACGTCTGTCTCTTCTACAGAGAGGGTATGGGCTACGTATCCATTTTAAGATGTATAATATACAAATAGGAACTTCCAAAATTATACTACACCTTGTACGTGTACTCTAAAACATTAGGGTTTGGGGGGAGATGTTTATCTTGATACAGCTCTCTCCCATCCTTGATGAAACAATTCTTGATCTAGAAAAAAGTAGCCAAGAAGATCCTTGGGAAGAAAAACAAAGAGTTATTCCCCCTGCCCCCACCCCCTTCACCAGCTCCTGTAAGAAACCAGCAGCTGTTTTGGGCTACATATTGCTGTCAGATTTCTTATCTTAAAGCATCTCTATTAATCCACCTTGACAGTAATGTTTGACTTTGCCTTCTGGAAAAAGCGGGTGATGGATTCCAAAACTCAAAAGCCTTAGTCTTCTATTTATCAGCTATCAAGTTCTGAGCTGCTGATGGCACTTAAGCCTACAGCAGACACCTGGGAAAAGTCCAACTGCCGAATATGCAAAAGTAATCCAATATTTCAAGCTGGTATTTCAACCCTACAGCATCAGTACAACGGATTTTACATACTACCCAAATCAATTATTTCAGTCCTTAAGTAGGTCACTGGTACCAGTTGTTTCGTTCTCTACCTATTGCTTTTAAGCTTTGGGAATAGGAAAAAAAAATATGCAACTATGTATAGCTTTTATACCGAACTCGGGTTCTCCTTGCCACAACATAAGGACTATGTATAATTTAAGTGTAACTGTTTAATACTGATTTCAAAGAATGCATCTTCAGTAAGAAAATGTTGAATGCTGCATTTCTTAAATACATACTTTTACTCTGGATTTTTACTGTGATGTTTATAGTTAGAAACTAGAATTCAGAAAAACATTATTGATATTTCTGCTAAAATAATTTTTTTTAAGTTTTGATGCACATGATGTTTGATGAACCAGTTAATTTAAAAAGGTGGTGTTCCCATTTTCCTACTGAAAATAAAGGTCAGCATACATCAGATGCCCAACTCTTATAGGTGAACTTGAAAGCTACAGCCACTTACCCTCATCATGCCCAAGTCCTGCAACATTTTAGAATCATTATGTAATGTTCTCCATTTCATTCCTCTCTGATGTGGGGGGCAGAATTTAACCTCTCTCCACCTTGTAATTAACTTTGAATGAGCCTACCTAGCAAAAATGTTCTCTTAACCTACTAGTTAACCTGAGTGCAAAATTAAGGGAAAAGAAACAAACACACCTTTCTGCAAAACAAAAAATGAATACCCTCACAGTTGGGAAAAATGTAAATCAAAAGCCATGAGTAATCTATTATTTTTCATTATGACATTACTTTCAGATTCTGCATACAACAAACATTTCAAGGCACATCAATACAACATCCCTCTAAAAGGTTAGTAATTGTAATTACTGAAGTATTTGTGTAAGACAAATCTAAACATTACCAGTATTACAGAACACAATTTAGAATTAATTTGATCCCCTTCAACACAAGTTTAGGTATGTATTTCTTAGTATGTAACAAAGCGGAAGAAAACAGTAAATTCTCTTGAATGCACCAGGTTTTGGTCTTTGGTTTGCTTTTTGCTTTTCTTTTTTAAATTGCTAAACCATTTGAAAAATTCAACTGCTTCTCTTTTTTTCCTCTCCTTTTCCCCCGCCCTGACCCCCTCAAAAAGAGAATTTATGCTTAAAATTTTGGAACTTCTGTATCACAAGCAATTCAACTTCTAAAACAGATGGACCTTGTAGACGCAATCATAAGGAAGTTTGTAAGAAATAAGTGGTTTTGAAAAGCTTTAGTAATAATCCCCGTATATAAATATAAAGTGTACTTCAGTGCACAGTTGACAGCATTTCTCCAAAGTTATTTATTGACATTAGAACTGCTTAGTACTTCCATGATTAACTTTCTACCTTACCCACCACCACCTAAAAAAACCTTTTGATTTTTCACAACTACATATATTTCAAGATTTTTCAGTGAGTTATTTTACAGAAAATATTACAGTTTAAAGACACTGCACTTTTATGAAATATTTTTACTTTAAACTCGTATTTACAGATTCTCTTCTGAAGCCTCTACCTAAGAGCCCAAGCCCTTTTTAATTCAGTCATTTTTAGAAATAAACTCTTATCATAGAAAGGTTTCACAGTCCTCAAAGACAATTCCAGTTTATATATATAATCACAATAACTTTCAGCATAATTTGTTAGGAATTAACATGGCCTTTTGGAAATGCACGTGCAGTGTAACACCATCTATACTAAATAGAACTTAGGAAACACGTGTTGATTTTCCCCCCCCCCCCCCCCGCCTTCTACTCCCCCCAAAAAGCAGCAATTTTAAATTATTAAATGACAGTACATTAGTCAGAACCATGTAGTGCCCTGGTACAGTATTTAGAAAAGTCAATTCCGTAAGAATATGTACACATTTGTCTTTTCCTAATGCATCATAAACATCACCATTGCTATTCATCCTTAATGCAGACAATATCCTTCGGTTTACTAAGGCTCTTCACTTCATCCAGTAGTCTTTTAGGTGTCAAAATATGAGTAGAACCTGACAAAAGAACATAAGTATTAACTGCATCAGTCTAAAATTCTGACTTGCAGACATTCCCTCTTTAAAAAAAAGTTACATGCCAGTGTTTTTTTACTGTACCTGGAAACCTGAGAAGTACAACAGTTCAAAGTGTTTTCATGTGTTACCATATAAAGTGCCACCATATAAATGTGTCACCATTAGGTAGGCAGTGCCCCTCTTCCACACACTGAGACATCCATACCAGGGCTCTTACTTGGGATACAAGTTTCAAGTCCCTGCTGTGCCTGGTCTGAAACACAGGCTTGAACTTGGGCCACTTTCACTGTATGCAGTTGTCCCAGCCTGCCAGAAATCTGCCCGTTCTGTGAAAGGGAGAGTTGATGACAGGCTTTATTCCTAGATTCAAGAAACCATCTGGATTAAAAATTATCAGAAACAGTAGTTTTCTGTAACTGATATTTCTGTGGAAAAGTTTACCTCTCCTGACTAGTATTTCCTTGAAAAAATAGCAACAAATTCCAAGTCTGGAGCAGCAAACAAAATCCTTATTACTCTTCAGGAGTGCACAACTACCTCTCTTGTTCTCATAGAGAGTGATTATGACTTTGGCCGTGAAGGGTGACACTACAGTTAGAGAGAGGGAATTCTTAACTGTTTAAGGTTAGGGCTATCTTGAACCTTTAGTTTTAGTAGTGTCAATCTGTCCTCAAGTGCTGAATCAGGAATACAGGAAGATTTTCATCTTGCAGTAAGCCGCATGGAAATTTGGCAGTTACCACCTTTTCTCAGAAATCAGGATTACAGACAAAACTACAAGAATCATCTCTAAACAAAAGGGAAGATGGTGCTGTGCTTAGTGCCAGATATGACAGTGGAAGAGTGACCTACACTAAACATGGTTTTGTAAACAAGTCTCAGATGAAGAAACAGTCCTGTTAACTACATTCCTGTTGTCCTGATCTTTCCATTGCAACTCAAAACTAGGATCAGCATTAAACCTACCTCACCAATTCAACCAGCAAACAAAACATAAACCAAGAAAACCAACCACACACAAACACACCTACAACACCCCCCACTATTTTGAGGTAACAGATTCTAGATCTCAGAATCAAGGCTGTCATTGCTTTTAGGGAAGAGTATTTATTTAAAATTACAGTAGATGGATTTAATCCTTTTTGAAATTCAAGACTAAATTTAATTGCCAGACATAAGCATCTCGAGCAACTTACAATGCTTCAGATGACCCTGCACCCAGCCACCAGCTGCCACTGCAGATAGGTGTCTGGGAAGGTTCTGTACCTAGGAGCTCTGTTTTGATATATCATATACACAAATGTTTTAGCACCTAAATTTAAACAACATTACAGGAAATTATTATTTAAAGCACAGCAGCTGATGGAACAAGCATTTGCTGCCTCTGAAGTACTGACTGAGACATTACTACTCCAGCTGGTAATTAATGCATTTACTGCTGAATTTTAAAAAGATTAGGAAGATTACTTCTGTTTTCAGGGCAAAAGCTATAAATCATGGCGTGGTTTGTGTAAAGTCTCTGAAGAAACCATGACAAGAACTAGGAGATGTTGCAATGCCAACTGAGATACACTGGAAGAGTTTTTTTGGGTTGGTTTGTTTCAGGTTTGGGGTTTGTGGTGGTTTTGTGTTTCTTTTTTTTTTTTAAATAAAAAAAAACCCCACCACTTATCTTCCTTTTTTCCCCAAAGCGAGTAATTTTGCCCTAGTCTGACAGCTTTCCTACTACTTCCAAAAGCAATGAGAGTAATAAGCATAGCTGAAGGTAAAGCACAGGCAGATGCAAAAATTCGTGAGGAAACTAATGCAAGGAAATATAGGTCTGTTTAAATCCTTTTTGCTATACATCAGGCTACTTTAATAATACATTTCTCTGATGTAATTCATGACGATTCTTCTGTAGAGCTTAACTGTATTTATTGTCCTTAATATCTCGTTGCCAAAAACCCCCCGAACATCAAGCAATCCAGATAAACTGGAAAGATACTTCTAAGTGCATAGCTTTAAGAAATACACTGGCTACAGCACCGTTTACTGAAATGACTTGGGGAATGTAAGAAAATAAGATCCTTACATTTTCCAGAAACACATGTAGTAAACCCCTACATACCACCCTTTCCCCAAGACAAGCTTACCAATAACAACTTCACAGGACTTGTAGGCTTGAGAAACTTCATAAGCACTGCGCATCTCGGAATATGTAATTCCTCCAATCACAAATATAATCAGCCTTGCACTACTCTTTCGCTCATCTTTGTAACTAGCTTTAGGTTTCTGGCGTGCACTGTAAAAGATTTCATAAGATGACATTTATATAGCTTTACTGATTTTTTTTGAAAGAATTATACACTTAAGCAGTAACAATTTCTGTCATGCAGTTCATGGGTTGATTGTAACTTCAACAAAAGAATTTAGACAAATTCATAATTAAAAGAATTTTAATGAAAACAAGTTAGCCCATTACTGAAACCATTCAGTTATCACGGGGCGGGGCGAGGGAAATAAATACAAAGCAAAAACCTTGTTGCACACTGTTGTGGTTTAGCCCAGCAGGCAACTAAACACCACACAGCCACTCGCCCACTCCCCCTGCCCTCAGTGGGATGGGGGAGAGAATCAGAAAAAAAGTAAAACCCATGGGTTGAGTCAAAGGCAGTTTAATAAAACAGAGGAAAAGTAAATAATAATAAAAATAGTAGAATATACAAAACAAGTGATGCATGATGCAATTGCTCAGTGCCTGCCACCCAACGCCCAGCCCGTGCTCAAGCAGCAATCACTCCCCCTGGCCAGCTCCCCCAGTTTCCATACTGGGCAGGAGGCCCCATGGGCTGGAATAGCCCTGTGGGCAGTCGGGGTCGGCTGTCCTGGCCATGCCCCCTCCCAGCTCCCTGTGCCCCTGGCAGAGCAGAGGAAGCTGAAAAGTCCTTGCGTGGTGTAAGCCCTGCTCAGCACCACCTGAGCCAGCCAGGTGTTACCAACACTGGATGATCTCCCGAGGTCCCTTCCAACCCTTGCCATTCTGTGATTCTCATGCTAAATCCAAAACACAGCACTATGCCAGCTACTAGGAGGAAAGTTAACTATCCCAGTGAAAACCAGAATACACACACAGCTCACACACAAAGGACTTCTACCAAGCAGTTTAATTCCGCATGCTAGCAATTCCAGTGGAATTTTTCATGAGGGCTTCATTTGAAAAAGCTAGAATCTTATGTTTTTCAGTCTCCAAATGTGACCAGAATCTCTAAAAAACCATATTTAGCTGTTATCAAATATGATTCAGATAGTTTGGAACAAAAAAAAAAAATAGAGCTCTTAAAATATACTTTTTAACACACATACAATAATTGCAGATTCAGATTAAACCATCTGCAGTCCTGATCTCTTTGCTAGGGTGCCTAAAAGATTCCCAGATTTCACCAGCCTGGAAGACAGAGATCCAGTTACAATACACAGGGACTTGCCCTAGCATTTCCTTGCAAGTATCATCATAGTGCATATCCAGGAACATAAGGATATACCAACAGTTTGGTTAACAATTTTCCTACGGCTGTACCTTTTGTCTTTCATTTAGTAAGGTACAAATTCCAATTCAAGTGTGTCTTCCACATTTAGGATATGCATAATGTTTCCCTATGAACGGCAGCATCCGGTTAGTGCAATGAGCATTCCTGCAATAGAAATGCTCTCATCTCTGTTCAGTAGTCTCGCTGTTTAAATAACACTACCAAAAGCGATAAAGCTATCAAATTGGCAGGTATTGGTCACGAGGCTCAAGAGCTAAGTGGGATTAAAAAGGGAAAGAAGGGACAGTACAAGTTAGTGAGCTACAAAAATTCCCAAAATCACCTCGCAGTGCTACTCAGTAAATATATACAAGTACACGGGACATTCCATTTCACATTCATTAGCAGAGAATTCAGCTTCTCTGGACTTCTCTAAACCATCCCAACAACACAGGTCAAGTGTCTAACAGGCCCATGTTCCCTAATGAGAGCGCCTGCAGTAGAGGAATCTAACTTACTGAAGTCATTAATTTCAAGAACACCACCACCACAGCAGAAACAACTTTCAGAAGAAATGAAAACATTCTTTTTGCCTAAGTCACACTATACTGACCAGCCACTCCCAAAACTACTTCACACTAAAAAGCTCAGCGATTTAAACTTCTCGTTCTGGGAATACAGAAATGTTATTTCTAACTTGGAAGCAAAAAGGAGATACTCCAAATAAAAAGCTATATACAGCTAAGAGGAGTTATTAAACTAACAACCAAGTCCAGTATGTTTAAGATGAAATAAAAACATAAGGTTTATATGTTAACATTACCTTATATACATTATTTCACCGCTTAGTAAGCACACTTTTATAACGCATTAGAATGTACATGACAAAAATACTGAGAAACGGGTAAATGTTTCAGGAAATTATGTTTCAGGAAATTAAACAATTTACCTTACTGCTCCTGAACCATTCCAAGTAGGAGGACACTGGGAACAGTAAGGCCAGTCTTTAGAATCTAGTTTGTTTTCTATAGCATCCTGAAGAGCAAAACAAAGACTCACTTTTAAAAGTCACATAGACCTAAAACCAGCCAAGTTTCAACTTCCAATAAGGATGTCTAACTGGAATTTAATGCCAGCACATGCAATTTCTTACAACGACGAAGCAGCATCTTGTGAACAACACTCCTATGTAAAATATACAAGACCCCGTAATGCTAAAAATTATTACAAGGCTTTTTTTATATCACAAGGAGTTGGGACTACATATGCTTTCTTTATAAACATAATATTGATTTAACTGTTCAGATATCACTAGCAGCTTTTCATCTGTAATGACCCTAACATATAATTTCTCTACGCCAGTATATGAGGGAAGTTAGGGTCCCTGAAGACACAAATGAACGTGTGAAAGTCACCAAGAATCTATGAATGACAGCACTGGGTCAGATTAAAGGTCCAGTGAACTCACTATTCTGTCTGACATCAGTCACTCACTGATGATTAGGAAGAGCTTTAAGAACAAAGCAACTACACTTCTAGCAAGTAACACTTCCCAGCCTCTACCGATCTATTTAGATTTGAATTACAGTTTAGAAACCCACTGGAGGGGAAGAAAAAAACCCAGCTCTTTAAATTACACTGCCAATCACAGGACAAGCCGTTCAAAAAGACTTCTTGCTTTCACTTTAGCTTGCTTCACTTTTAAAACCACCTCTAGTAAGGAGCATCGCCAACACACAGCAGTCTAGTGTTCTTTATTGGAGACACACTAGCAGTGATCACTTTGCTCCACAGATGTATTTAACAGAAGTAACTCAAGATACTATGAAATTTCTAAAGATGGGCTATACCTGCTCACTTAAGTAAGTTTCTGCACCGCACCCATGAATGAACAAGTTCGTCATATTTACCTCCATAACATCTTTGATGACAGGTGTCCACCGAGAAAGTTGAAAAGTTTCTTCTGAAGAACGGTCCCTTCTGGGGTGTTTATGCTGCTGAGCAGCAGACTGAAAAGATTTTCAAAACATGGTTGTATTATACAGTGCATTTGGCTTTATTGAAACTTATTCTCGGTTAGTAGCAGGTGGGAGGGATCAGTAGGAAATTTTAAAGAAATCATTAATAAAAAAAATAATAAAATAACAACAATTAATACCTGTAGAATTCAGGATACACTAGAAATTCTAATTTCAGAGACAAGGAACTGAGTAAGTTGACGCTTTCCAAAACCAACTAGTTCAAGTCACCATCTGATGATTTTAGAGGAAACATTATAGGTATCTTACTTTGAAAATTATTTGTGTCAATTGTTGAAAGGATTTACCACTTAGACACATCATAGAAACAAGAGTTCCTAGCAATTGCCAGATACAAAAGAAAAAAAAAAAAAAAAAAGACCTGGATAATACTGCTAAGAGTTGCTGAAAGAGCTGTAGCCAAATGCTTGGGTTGTAGGAAATTACAAAATAAATAAATACATTCTTACTGAAGAGATAACAGGAACATCAAGGTATTTCCAATTTCTTATCATATCGCTATCACTCTCTAGTTGTACATTCTGGATCAGCTTGTCCAAGTTCTCCTGGGTAGTTCCTTCGATGTAAGGAAAACATAGAACTTAATTACCATGTGACTGTAAGACCAATTTTGTCTCTCACATTCTGGGCTGTTATCTAGTCCAGGATTTTTATTTTTTGTTTGGCTAGTCTACTGTAAGCTTAACATAACAATATATTTTAGATATTTTGTTTAATGGTCCATTTTTGAGACCAAAAACTCAGTATTGTTATAGATTCCTCAGACCCACATTCTGTCAATCTCCTCCTCCTCCACTACAAATTCTTCCCCACTGACTTCATTTTCAGGATGCAATGGACATGGAACTCCCCCCTTAACAGCTTCAATACTATGTGAAAAGGATAAAAAAACCTGTTAAACTGTTGCACACATCCAAGCACAAGAATGATGCTAAAACACTGTATGGATCTGCACTTTTACTGAATCTCTTAAATCCTTATATCTTTGCTACTAATTTGAGGCAAGTGAATCTACAGAGGATGGACAGTATTTCTTTCAAACTTGGCCACCAACTCCAATACAGATGCTTAAGTTAACTAAAAACATTGGACTATCCCAAAACTTGAGTTGAAGTCCATAGCACTGAGAAAAAAACCCAAATCAACATAAACACACAAGACAGGGCAGCTTATCATACCATTTGTGCTAAAGATATACAGGAGAATAGCTCTAATTTTGTCATAGCTCTCGTGACTTTTGTTGAGTAGAACTGGAAGGAGGACTCTCATCGAGTCTTTCACTTTTTGACCTTCTGCATCAGTTCCAAGAGCCAAGTCCTAAAATAAAAAATAAAAAAAAAGTGGGTTTAGTGAGTAATCATTAAGAAAAAGCATCGTTTTCTGTGTTCTGAAACGCGTTCTTATGAAACTGTAGGTTTCAGGAAGCAATCAAGCTGCATCAATTTAAACTCAGTATGAAAAGTCTTTGACATAGTTATTTCAATAGTTACAGCATAGTAACACTACATAACACTCCTAATCATTTAAAACTGCTATCTAGGATTCAGACAAATGTAACTTTATAGGTTCTAGCTTGAGATTAGTAGTACAATGTAATGCCTCACCCTTACAGGTGCTTTTCCCAGACATTTGAAAAGGGCTTCCTTCTGCAGAACATAGTAAGGCAACTTCATAGAGTTTTGAACAACAAAGATAAAAGATGATGCTTATACAAATCAGCCATATTCAAAGACAACCCCCCAAAACTCTAAAAGCACTTCCTTCATTGGCAGAGCAAGAGCCTTGTATCTCTCACTTAGCTTTGATATTACCACCTCAAAAAGGGATCACAAAAAAAAGGTAAGAGACACACTACTTTTGTTAAAAACAGGTATTTATGCCTGCAAACAAAAAAGTCGTCTTTGCAGTAAGTTGTTATTTGTTTGGGTTTTTTTTAAACATACCTGTTCAGTTTTACAGAGCCTTTCTATGTTACATTTGAACTTGCTCATGCAATCTTCTGCTAAGTTAAGATGGACAACTTGCTAGAAGATTAAAAAAAAAAAAAAATCACATGCTGCCATATCGCATCAAGCAATCATTTTCACTGGTTACAAGAGTCAATCCTTCAACTACCCTCAGGACCATCATGCATTTTCTGTATTTTACCCTTCACTCACACACTGATCCCCATAATACCTTTTAAAACATTAAACTGCTGTGCTCTCTTCAATCCTCGAAGCACACAAATCCTTTAAGTGTTGTTTACATAGTAAAATGAAACACCTGGAAACAAGTTTTCTTCTCAAAAATTTACAGCAGGTGAACATATTAATTTGGAGAAAAGTTTTATACCACACTTAACAGGAAAATGACAGAATAAAACACAGAAAATTATGGTGTACAAAAGGATTATTGTGAAGTTATAGTTACAAAAGATGCCTTACCCTACTAATCTCTTTACGATAGTGTGGCATCTTTTTCATTAACTGGGCCAGAGCAGATATCGATAGCTGTGAAGAAATGATACAAGTTGAAAATTTTTCCCCCCAATATTCTACATCTGTATTTCCCTTCCTGTTGCAGACTTGCTTTTTTTTTCCTTCCCCCCAAAATTGAGATAAGCCTCAATTTCTGTAACAGGTCCATGAATTACATAGATCTCACCAGCTGAAAATAATTGTTACCAAGAAAAACAACAATACATTAAACAACTTACTTTTCCTTCTGTTGCTTTTCTTTTTGATGAAACTTCTTTCAAAAGCTTTGGTATTTCCCTGGAAAAAACAAAAACCAAAGGAAAGTTATTAATTGCAACAGCACCACACTTCTTAAGCTTTAAGATCTTTACTTAAAATCTTAAAAGAACTGTGCAACAAGAAATTCTGAGTAAAAGCTTCAGATACAGATCTTCAGCAAAGACACTGTTTTTTGACAAAGGAAACTGAAGTTAAACATTCTGTTCAGTATATCTGCATAATGTCATTTGCTGCAATAACTTACTTCATACAAAATAATCCCTTCAGATTTAAAAGATTTGACAATACTTCCCAGGAAATAAAATGATTTCCATTTTCCTCAAGAACTGTATTTAATATTAATAAAGTTGCACACCTCTGTACATACTGTATTTTTGAAAGTATGTTTTCTTCCTGGCATTGATTACTTAACAGGATGCAGTCTATATTGCAAACCATCTTCACCACTGCCTGTATTCCTACTTTCTTAACATCTCAAATACATTCCCTCTCAAATAAACTTTTATAACTTGCATTTTAACTAGCTTTTGTTATTTATTCACATACTCTATCACATCTGCAATATGCTTGTGCCGAATCTTCACCCAGAGCTCATCATCTTCCTCCAGAATTGCCTCCCGTTCCTTCCCAGCAGGTCCTTCTGTTTTGTATCTTCCAAGAGAAAATTCAGACAGCTGTTTGGGTTTTTATTCCCCCTCATTTTAATAACTCATTAGAGTATTAATCGTTACTGTTTAATCAACATACATAGTAATAGCATGTGGTAAATGTACACAGGTTTTCACTTACAAGCCCAACACAATATAATTTACATAACGATTTTACAGATTACATCTTTGAACACAGAAGCAGCAGATGAATTTTAGAATGATTCTTTGGGAAATAGCTTCTGGACATTCTTTTTAAACCAACACTAACTATATAGTTTCAATCACACATTTACATGCACCTCAATTTCTCTCCAGCTTCCAACGACAACTTCCCTTTGGCTTCAAATACAAATTGTGTGCAAAGTAATACACATGGAGATTGCAAAGTGCAGCTTTCTGTATCTACTGTAAGACATTTTGTAACTTTGAAGGAAAATGAAGTCCCATTCACCCACAAAACAGATTAAGTAGGATAAGTTATTTCACATATACAAGAAGCATACTTCACAGCATTACCTCACCAGCTATTACTTTTCTGCAAACAGAAGTAAACCTATAAAGCAACATAGCAATGATGCTACGTAACATTTCCACATTTACAGAAATTCACACAGTGTATACAGCCAGATAGCAGAAAAATATAAAATGACAAGATGAATTGTGAAAGTCAAATCATGACTACCTAGAAAACATACTCTGCTATGTTTTCATACTCAGAAAATTTCAGATTCATAGAATTCTACATTTTCTATGAAAACATTCACTCAGTGTTTCTGACAAAAGATATGCATTCCTGTTTGCTTAACTAAATGAAGACGCAATTAGGTCTCATTTGCTGCAGTGGGCCATCAGAAAGTAAAGTGTTATCAAAATCTTTGGTATCAGAACAAGCTGACAGCGAAGTATGTACTTTATACAAAAAAGTGTCACGGTGATAAAATAATGCTTATAAACCGAACATGGCTTGCCTAAGTGAGCACTTAGGACAGAAACATGTAAATTTTAACAATTACACAAATTAAATGACTGGAGCTATAAAAGTGAGCATTCCTGAGAAATAACTAAGCTTTTTTCTCAGTATTCTCCTGCTGGTCTTCTTTGCCTTGCTAGGCCAAGAAGGTTGAGAATATGAAAGAAAAAGTAGAGAATCCGCACATTTTTAAGGTGCAAGCTTTCAAGCAAATGCAATCTGTTAGACTCAAAACTTTGCAAAAATGCTAATTAGATCCCACCTCATCTCAACTAAGTAAGGAAGTTAACAAAAAGAAGTTACAAAACCAAGAGGAAAGACTAATAGTAAGGAAAGCAACCCTGATGTAATATAAGCAGCTAATATTTCTAGGACGCAATTTAGTTAAACAATTCCATGGATTTTACAATCAAGAATAAAGCACTTAGATTTTTTTAAAAGTACTTGCTTGTAAGTATCATTTTCAATTGGTAGGAGATCATATGCCATTGCCTGGAAGGTGAGTTCATGAAGTACAGTTGATACTGGGTCAAAGCCACGATCAATTATTATTAGTTGGGAGTGGGTTTTAGCCTAGAAAGCCATCCAAAAAAAGTAACATTAAGACATACAGTACAAAGCTAATGCATGTTAAATCTATTTACAGGAAGTTACAGCGCTGCAGACATTTTTTGAAAAATAACTGAAAAAAACTAAAAAGTATGGTCCAAGTGTTTGTCAACATAAATAGAAACAAACATTTAAATGATAACCAGAACAGTGGCTTTAAATACTAACTTTAAGGCAATACTCTTATTCCATTGCAATGTTCAGTAACCTGACCTGATGAACAAAAACTGTAAAGAAAAAGAGCAGAAAAAAAGGCCTCCCACTGACTTTTCACAAATGTGTATTGTTTGTATTTCAGAGTAGATTATCCATACTGTGCTGCAACACAGAAAAAAAATCATCTGCAAACATTCAGCAGAAAGTTTCACTTTGGGGTTTAGCAGAGTAGCAGTAGCATCAGGTACATTTATTTCTGTAGCAGAACAGAACGTCACCAAGTCAGAATGGTTTACCCCATACTTGTGCGTTTAGGCAGCTGCCCTAGTCTGCCCTGACCCATAGCAACAGATTAAAAAACATTATTTATGTTAAAAGCTGTATCTTTGTGGATAAGAAACCCTTTAATGGGATAAATTTCAATTCTGCAGTGAAGTCCCTTCTACACATAGGCCTATGGGAGGTGATGTTAAAATGGAAGTTACCCACGTCCTTGGGCATCATCCCCAATGTTATCACAGGACCACTTTTTCAAGTACAATTAGTTTGATCACACAAATTATATCTGCTTACATACAGATGTACTGTATCAGTTACTACCTCTGAGCTGCCTTCATAGACAAAAAAAACCAATGAAATTGCAACTAATTGCCTTTATTAATAAATAGGTTTTGTAGAACCTATTGTCAAAACATATTCTAAAGGGGGGTTTTCGCCCCCAGACTTACAAAAAAAATAAGCAAACATTTTAGTTCACTTTCTACCTTTATTTGGCTTTTCTCATCAGTTTTGTAGTAGTTTTCAAGATTTTTTTCAACAAGCTGTGCAAGTTTGCTGGCTTTATCAGATGGTCCGCTGGGGAAAAAAGGAAACATGCAAAAATAACTTAAATTTCTTCATCAAAACACTAAAAAGCTACCTTTAAGACAGCAAGAACTCCCTAGATTGATCCTCTGGTTTCACAAGCAGTTTCTGAACTCCATTCTAGGTATTTCCAATATATTTTCACTCTTACATTAAGATTCCACTTTTTGAATGCTTCAGGTATTTCACACAGTAGAAACAGCTTCAGCCAAAAGACTGACATTAGCTGGCATATGGCCCAGCACCTAAAGTCTCACTCAGAGGTGGGAAACAAGAAAGAAAAAGAAAGAGAGAAGAAAAAACAGTCAAGCAATTATTTCTTTGTTACTTTTGCAGAAAATAAGGCACCACTTCACGTTACACCACAGAACACAATTCTTGACAATAATTTCAGATGCCTACTCTGACCTCAGACATACTGCTCCATACTCTCTATCAAAGCTCAAAAGAGGTATTCTCCTCAATATCTCTAGTACAAAGAAATCCTGATCCCATCTGCTTCAGCAATTTATGAATTCCTTGATGTCAAGCAGAGCCCCAAAACTATCAAGAGCAGCACTTGTGTTACAGGATTATGCATGTGGCATATTAGAATGCAGCATATTGGAGTGTCACCCTACTGACCAAACATGAAACAAGCAGTTCATAACAAAACAGGGTATAGCAAGTACTGTTATATGAATACACACAGAGAAGCAATTGACTGCTCTGCCTACACTTCACAAATTCCTATCATTCCATATTTCAGAGTTATGGATTAAAACCAATTGATCCACAATAAAAGAAACTAAGCTGCAGCCTCAAGCCATTACCAAACTATGTGGGAAGTCCCACAAGTGAAAGCAACTACACTATACAACACTATTTTTGCCCCACCTTTTATATCGTACTCCTGGATTCTCATCTAGTGTGGCACATAAGGTAACAATTTGTTCAGCCATTACTTGCATTACAGCATCTTTGTCTTTTGTCTTTTCCAGAGTTGGACTATAACAGCGGTAGAATGCATCTGGGACATTGAGAGTAAATACCTATGTAAAGCACAACCAAGAAAAAAAGGGCTTAAATTATGTATTTCTAAAATACCTGGTAAAATAATTGCCAATGCTTTAAAATTACATTCTGTAATAAAAAGTCATATATATTATACAAAAAAAAAGACAAACCCATGCTTCAGTCCTCTTTCTCTCTCCTGTTGAGCTCATCCGTTTCTTGTTCTCACACTCTCTTCCTCTATTACTCTCCTCTCCTATGTAAATTACTATATTTTTCACATTGCTTCCTGTCTGCACATACAGAGGGACCCGAGATGGGGCAGAACTAAATACCATCCAGTGTCTCATACAGAGCCATACAACACAATACCAGAATGATCACAGACGTTAACAAGTTAAATTTGTTTAAATTAGAATGTTACATATTGTATCTGTTTATTATATGAAGACTTTACCTTCAAGAATTTAAATTCTTTAAATGCATTAAACCTTGATAAAAGATGTTTAGTACGACACAGAAGAAAAACTTTTTCAACAGCTTAGTAAGTGGAATTCAAACATGGAAACAATCCCATTGTCAGTAAATGGATTTTCTTCAGCCTTAGATGGACTCTGTAACTACAGAGCCAAACAAGAATGTCCATCCAGATAAAGACATTTGTTTCATTCCAGTAGATAATCACTTGGACTTTGCCCAGAGGTCAGTCTGATTGTTTACTCTTACCGCCCCAGAAAGAGGGCTCAGGGATTTTAAATTAGTAAAACCAGTTAACATTCTCTGTTCCTTTGCTAAGGATTCAAATTGTTCTCACAGCCCAAAATACTGAGAACACAAAACTAAAACTAAAAACAAGAAGAGACTAAGTGCTGCTTATTTTCAACTTTAGAAAAGTAGTCCCAATTTCTACTTTCATGCTAAGTCCTCTATAAGAACCAGGACAACAATTTTTATTTGGTAGAGAAAGCTAGAAAACTCTTTCTTAAAAGCAGCTTTAGCAGAACTCCCAAATCCAGTTTGAAATAAAGCTTGGGACCATCAACACCACTGGAAAAACAAACCAACCAACAGGCTAATTATTTGCTGATAGCTTCTCAATCTAAAGAATCAAAAACCTGTATTATAAAAAGCAGCATGTCTTCAAACTAGGAAACTGCCTCACAATAAAATATGGATAGCAGCAACCTCTCCTATGTATACCAAGTGGCAGGTGAATATAGGAGTTCTGACCCTTGATATGTTCCTAAGGTTTGAAGAATACAGGGAAGATATGTGGGAAACATTCACGGTTAGTTCTACAACTCCCAACAGTGGACAGGCTTTGGAGGCTTCACTGTATTACTGAGTATCAGAGTGCATTTCAGCCTTCTTTACCTAACAAAGTGCATGAGCAACAAATTATTTCTCAACACAAATATCCACTGTGTGGTTTCACATGGAAGCCACTCATTGGTTTCCAGTGGTGGTCTCAAGTTTTTAACTGAGAAAACATGGCTTTCCATGTTTTCCTCTCGATAAAAAGTTTGCCAAGTTATGTTTTTTGTTTCTCTCTTGTGAAGCTTTAGTTTTGTTTCCCTCCCCTTCAGTTCTCTTCATCCATTTGCTCGCCTTTTCCAATTTTCACCAATTAGTTAGTTCTATTTATTCCTATACCTACACACCAACCTACCTAGTCTGTCAAAATAACATCTCAGTATAAGTAGTAACAAACTTTAAAGACAAGCCAGAACACTTTCCTTCTCTAACCTCTCTACTGCAACTGACCCCAGGTCTTGCAAAGAGATCAAGTACAAACAGTAAACCTTTGACTACAAGAGCATTTGTTTTCATCTGCAAAATACAGACCAGCGCTGGAAACATGCCAAAAAGGCAACTAGTGTCACACACAGTTTGTCAGTTAAAAAACCCAAACAGCTGCATTCTATTTTATTGTTTTCTAGCAGGTCAACAACATTGAAAAATCAAAAACCAGACTATTTTCTGCTGTTGAGATAAATAATGAAGCTTACCTGAGACTCATATGGGAAGAAAGAAATGTTGATCTCCTTGCACCTCCGTATTGATTTTGCACAGGAAGACTTAATTTTATTGAAGAGGCTGTCAGGACAAACTAGGAAAAAAGCATTCTAAGCATAAATAATTTGTGCGTGTTCCAGCTGTTAACTCACTTATAAGCTTACAGTATTCAGAGCTGACAATTCTAAATTACAAACCAATTAACAGTAACATACAAAACAGTTGCTAAATCTTCCTAAAGTGAAAGAGAATGTATAACCAATATTTTGTATTTGAGACCTTTTTCAAGAAGCACCACTGATCATTTTTTACTAGCTTTTGGCAAGCAAAGTTGTAGAATACTCATTAGCAGTCTGCAGCAGTGAAGGATATTGATTTAACAAAGCAGAAGTTTCTGCCATTTCTTCTCGTAGTAGGAGAGAGGTAGTATTTCCCAAGCTACAAAAAGGTTAAAGGGAGAAATAATGTGTACACAGCAAATAGCAAAACACAGAGTTATAGATCTCAAATGTGTTCCACTACACTTACAGGCTACATCAGATCCCAGTCTAGAAACTGAATTTAAGGAATATTTGGATGACACAAATACTACACAGACTTGAAAGTGACAGAGCTATTTCTCCAACTCCTCTCAACATGAAAAGCTTTGGCAAGTATTCAGACCAAGAGCTTGCACACTTGCAACAAAAGAACATACAGTAAGGTAATAGTGTTTTTCCAGAACAAGAATTGCTGCATCAGCCTAAACTGAAACAAGAAACTAAGAGGTTTTGATAGTCATTTGATAACTGCTTTGAGACCGTAGGGTAGCAGATATGGACATCCACAGAGACAGCCACAACTCAGTCTCTGCCTTCAGCAGCATGTTTGGGTGTTTTATTCTCCCTTCTTTACATGGCCATTTTAGTGATGCTGACTGACTGCAGAGGAACAGGCAGTCATGCTAACCCCACTGGCACTAATCGTCTCTGCTTTGCAATTTATATCATGCATGCAAGGGCTAAAGTAGGCATCTTCTTTCAAGAGACGGGAAAGAAAGCTGGCTCAAGTCTGAAGGAGCTAGTTAAAATAACCAATTACAAAACATTGTTCTTGCAGCAAATTCTTATGCATTTATATTTTTGAGTACTATTTTGTTTATGAGATACATAGTTTTACTTGAACTGTCTTACTCCACACACCAACATATGAGAAGACTGGAGTACTTTAAAAATAAAAGCAGGTTACCTAAATTAAAAGCTGAGGTAGGGAACAATCAACACCGTTTGGTAATTGTGAAAGAAATTACTGTTGCCACACAGCATGGTGACCGCATTTTGGCAACCCAAATATGTTTAGTGACTTGAGTCTCAAATCTTCTCTCAAGAAACAGTACCCAGGATTTTAATTTACTCAGCTACGGATGAGAAAGTTGGAAAGCTTACTTACATACATGAAGTTATCAAACTATAACACAAAAGCTTACTTACAGTCAGTGAAATACACATATGCTGCTTTGTATCTGCTGGATGATTTAGTGATGAAGTCATCAATAAGCCCATCTACAGACTTATGAAGGTAGGAAAAAATGAAAAAAGAAAAATAAAAAAATCACTACAGTGTTTTTCTTTTGCTCACATACCAGACAAAGCTTCTCCCTCCTCTCCTCCTGCCCCACTAATTACCCAGTCCCACTTAGGAATACTGCAAATCAACACATATGAAAAGAAAACACTTAAGTAGAAGTTTTTTAATTCCAGACCAATAATGATAAACAATAACAGAGCGTCAGTCATGCACCAAGATCACGTTAGGAAACAAAGACCACAAGATACTTGCATCGTTTTCCACCTGTAACAGTGCTTACGTTTATTCTCCCAAGAATTTTTAGACAGCAACAGGATTCTCTTATTAGAGCCATTACTTTGAATTCTGTTGTTCAATGTATTGCATCATTATTTGATACATCTCTTTCAGTGAGGTTACTAATATCTAAGCAACAAAACAGTCCCTCCATTGACCAAAAGGTACACATTTGCAAC
The DNA here is from genome assembly GCA_017310255.1 of Butorides virescens. Classification (NCBI taxonomy): domain Eukaryota; kingdom Metazoa; phylum Chordata; class Aves; order Pelecaniformes; family Ardeidae; genus Butorides; species Butorides virescens. The sequence goes on along the minus strand of JADKXX010002233.1, from coordinate 77,754 downwards.
ATACTCTATGGTGACGCTGCACTGTCTTCTCATTATGGAAAACTAAGCATCACACAGAGAAACATCACACAAAATACAAAAATTAAGTACTGCATAGTTGCACGTAGTAAATAAATATTTTAAAATAAAATTGCTTTTTCACTCTGAAAGATCTTGATACACTTTCTTTAAAATACTAACCTTTTTGGTGGGAGTTATGAAATATATTGCTTTCATGTGTGGGACAGGCTCACGGTTTTTATATACATTCTCCACCACTATAAAGTAAGAAATACCACATTTTTATAATTAAGAGCTTTATGCATCTATAAGGAAAGCACTATACATATTTTCGTATAGAGGCGATAAAATAACACCAATCAACTTGTCCACAAACCTAGTGGCAAGCACCTATCTTCTGCCTTGATTTCTTGTTCATTATTTTAAATACAGCAAGTTAACATAAGCCTACTTCAACCCTCAATCTAATGTCAACTAGATCTGTAGGACTAAATTTTTCCTGGCTATTCTACGCAGGTAGAGTTTTGCCCTCACACAGAAAGGTATGGCAATACAAGCATGCTCAAACTATGGGGCCCAGTATGAAATACCTTGCAAGAGAATTGCCTCAGCAAGATTGTTCTTCCTCCAGCACGCTGAAGGAGAGGGACAATGAAACTATGTAGGGCATCATTTTGGACTGCAGCCTCTTCTGTCCTTTGTTTGCCTATTTCCTGTGCACTTACTCTGTTTCAACGTAATTGCAGGCACAAATTAAGACATTGTCAGCAAGTCAGCTTCACTCAGCTCTTTGTTTTCTCTGTTTAATAAAGCCATTACTATATAGTGTTGCAGTACACTAGCCTGAGAATGCAGAGAGATTCATGCTGCTCAGTAATTGTGAGGGAGAAGAACAAGGAAGATAAGTAATGTCAGACATTTGGATGTGGAGAGACAGGTTCTTTTCAGTAGTGTACTCACTAAAAATAAAAGGTTTCTTACTGATGAACAGCACACATGCTCACTGAAAATTTCTCACAAAGCGTAAGTTGTACTTATTATGATTAAAAATACACTCCAAAAAGTTCCGTGCATACAGCTTTACTATGATACTTCCGGAAGAATCACATTATACTGAATATTTGGAGTAAGAAAAGTCTTGCTACTTGTGGAAAAATAACTAAGTCTAAATACTACTCTTTTACAAGTCTTTCTAAAAATCTAGATCTAAAGCTAACTAAAAACTAGGTAATTAACACTTTGTGTGTTCATTTCAATTTAAAAAACAGGCAGGAAAAAAAGTTTGGCAGGATGATACACTAATAAACATTACAGAAAGGTCAATCATAAAAAGCAACTTTAAGAAGTGTTTTATGATAGGAAAAACATCCTTTAAGTTGTAGGGAAGAAAAGCCCATAAAATTTACTAGAGAGAAAACACTTTTTTAAAAAACATGTAGAAAAATAGTGTCTTATCGAAACAGGCATACTGCATAACAGACCTATCACAATCCATCTATTATTCACTTTTGACAGCAGCCAACATCAGGGAACAGGAGAAACATTCCAGCAGATGAGACAACTTCACTATGCTAGAAACTACTCCGAAATTCTTTAGAAAAGTGACAATCTAATTACTGTTGACACAGCTTATGGATTTATTCTAGTTAAAGTAATGATTGCTATAATTTAGTTTCAAGTTTTCGTTGGTGGGGTTTTTTCTTTTTAATTACAGAAAGCTCTCATTTTGAGAAGAGGCTAAAGTATATCTGCATAACATAGAGGCAAGAATTTAAATTTGAGTTCTATCACATCCACTTGCTTGCAAACACCTCTCACCAGTTTGTCTATACTGTCTCCTGTTCTCATTTGGTCTTCAGTACTTAAGTTTCTCCCTCCTTGTATCCTAACTCTACTGTTCATGGGCATAAATTAATTCAAAGCAGCAGATATGACTGATCTACAGAACATATCAAGAAAAACCACAGAGAGCAACTTGCCTATTCTTGTATGTTTTACTAAAAGTCACTTTACTCTTTACTGAGCTAGTCTTCCCCCAACTTCAACTGACAGATAATATCCTTAAAATCACTCTGCAACAGATAACTTTCTAATTTACCCCATTAGCAAACAAACATCCACACCCCCCAAAAAAACCCCACCCAAATAAAACACAGAGAACCCAAGCACAAAACCAACAACACACACAAAAAAAACCTTTAGCAAAAAGACTAAAATAAAAGGGGTTTTAGCTTCTAGGCAGAGAAACATTTGATTTTTCATTTAAAAAAAAAAAATCATCACAATTGGGTAATTACTGTACAAGCCAGAAAGTCTGCTAGTCTAGTATCACATAGCTACTTGTCTCATCAACCAAATTAAGACAAAATTTTTTGCAAGGGTACCATCAATTTTATTCCTTCCCTTTTCTTATCAGGATATTGCAATCTGTATATTAAAAAAGAATTATGCTTACCTGTGATACCCTCTGCCAGCAGATCAGTCATTTTGCAGCACAGTGACAGTAATTTAGTAGTGTAATCGTCTAAAAGAATTATCTGAATATATTTTTAAAAAAACACAGGTATTTAGATAAATTATCAGCTATAGCAAACCCATGTTATTTCCTTAACAACTTGCCATGGAAATTTGGAGCTGAAATCTCTTTTAATACTCCATCTTATCACCACCTGCATATAGTAACTTCGCAGTGGGAAATTAATCTCGAATAGCATCAGAAGGCAGCTCCCTACATACAGGATTTCAAAAGGTGAGCTCCATCTTAAGTAGCTTGCCCCACTACTCCTACTAGAAAGTATTTTCTTTCATTCTTCAAACTTCCACTTTGACACAGTGTCTTGAATTCCTGCTTAATTTACCCCATGGCCTGCTTAAATATATCTGTACTTATTCTAGAAATGGTTTGCAGCTTAAGCAGCTCTAACAGGTATCGTACTGCTGAATCCTGCTCCACATGTACTGCACAGCAGTACAATTCTTAAATTAATAAATTACAAGTCTTTCAAAAGAAAACTGAAGATAAACAGAGAAAGTTTTTTTTTTTTCCCCAAAACTTAAAAAAAATAATTGAGACAACTAACCATGTGTTCTTACTATGCTAGTCCTTAGATTTTTCATTATGTATTATACAGACATCTGAGTTACCAGAACTAAAATCCATTACTTGGATAGAAAACAACTTTAAGTGAAAGTGACAACAATTAAACGATACTTATCTGTTGTGTACTCAGTCATACAGATTACTTGTTCAAGAGATTCTAACATTCTTACAAAAATAACAAAACTATACCTTCCATTCTTCTTCTTTCCTGCAGTCATCAAATACCAATGATTTTAGCTCTGTAAGAAGGAACAGAGAGACACACTTTACCAGTTAAAGGAATCAAATTGTTACTAAAAAAAAATAATTTACCCATTTAGATTCATGTTTAAAGACCTAAAAAGGGAGGAACAACAACAAAAAAAAATAACACCCACCCCACTGATAAATACCTCTACAGAACTCTTGACCACAAACTGTCCCTTGCCTGTTTCAGAAAGATGTAGCTGAATTTTTGGGTTTGCTAATATTAAGCAGCTCCATAAAAATCAGACTGAATGATCACAGGCCTGTAAATATTTCACTTTTTTTTTTTAAAGAGAACTCTACCACTAAATGGATTGTGCACATACAAGAAAATTTAAGCTGCTCTGGGTAAGGCAGCTGGGCCACCACATTCACAAACAGACCTTTTCAAAATACAAGCTAACTTCAGATGTCCTCATTCTTTCTCTAGAATTCCAGAATAAACCTAAGAAAATACCCCTACCTTCAGGAATTGAAAGTTACGTTAAATAAGATATCCATTATTTCTTCCTGCTGTGACAACTCTGGAGAAACGTCAATTTAAAAGCTTGTACAGGATTCAGCAATAGGAGTCAGCATCTAGTTATGACTTAAGATATCGGAACTATACATTGCAACTTTCAGGAGTGGTGTCATCAGGCTAATGCAGATTTGATCTCACAGCAGTGGGATGTATTAATTAATAAGTCTGAAGATTTTTGTAGCTGTTTAAAATCTCATGTTTATAAACACAGGAATAAAGAGGTTTGATTATTCTGTGCTCTTTTCCCAGAGAACGGATTTTCAGATTAAGCTGATGACTACTGCTATTAAAATAGCTGGACCTTCTTCCAAAATGAAAAAATTCAAGTAATAGAAATAAAATGTAAATGAGCAAATTTTCCTGTCACTTCTATACTGTGTATTTGTCACTTAACATTTTTTTTTTAGGTCTGTACACAAGGTATAAAAAGAAATCTTTAGCCTCATGAAAATTTCATTAACCTTCACATTTTCTGAGAACACTCTTACCAAGGAATCAGTCCTTAGCATTACAGAGAGTTCTTTTTAATAAATTACACACCCAAGAACCTTGTCCAAAATCTCAAATATGTTTTTTCTAAAATACTTTAATTTACTTGCCTATAAAATACACCAGAACATACAAATGTATAATCCAGTTGTTGAACTTAAACTCCGTAATTAAAAATAGAAGTCAGCTTCCTCCCATTACAAGATTTTATTCCAAGCTATCAGTGTACCAGATACAGCGTGCTTCCCCCTACAACATTCCAGCCGCTATCTGCTTTGTCCTCAACCGGCAGCCGCTTCACCCAATTAACTGATGTACACTGGTTTACAGGCTCTCAAAATCACCTCACTTGTCTCCAGTATGCATGCTGAATGCACCAAACCCAGTCATAAACGCAGGTATGATTAGTGCTCTATTTTTGCTAAGCTTTCATCTCCTTCTCACAAACTTCAGATCGGCCGTGCATCCTACCTTCTCTAATTTTGTCTTCTCTGAATACATTCAATTAAAGGCATTCTTCTTCTACTTTTACTTCCTGATCCAGATAAGAACTATACACAGCCCTGATGGAACAGCATACTGTTAAATCCCTGTGTGAAAAAAAAAAAAATCCCAACCAACCAAAAAAAAAAAACAACCCAACAACCAAACCACACCTTGGCAAAGTTAATGACTCATTTACAACACACTTCCTGAAGAACAAACTAAAACAGCTTTCACTGTACGCAATTGTTCTGGAAAGCAAAGTCACAGAAATGCTGAATCATTAAAAAAATATATAGATATCTAAGGCTAGGCTAGAATCTTACTATACAAGTTTAGAACACATTTTAAAGTTGTAAAAAAAAATTAAAAGACAGAATTCCTTGTGGAAATAACCTTATTTACAGATACACACACAGAGATGCAATATGTGGTTTATAATTTTATCCACAGGAACTACTGCCTCCTAAACACAGGGAGCTTCCCTCACCCCTGTAACTGTGAACTTAACTGACAACAAACTTCAGTGAAGTAACCTTTTCACACATGTCTGCTTAGATGCAGCCCAAAACTGAACCGTACAGAAAGGGCTATCGCAATGGAAAGAAGGGTTTTTAACAAGACCATGCCAGAGCACAGGTACAACATTCTCTGTACACACAACACAGGTACGAGTCTTTGCCTATTTGCAGAACAGGAACAAGATACACACTGACAACAAGCTGCTACATGAAGCATCAGCATCACTGACACATTTTCAGACAAACCAGCCTTAAAAAAAGCCACATTTGATGAACCATTAGAAAGCAGCAGTTTATGCCCTTGAATTATCCATCAACAAAGAGCCATACAGTGTCTAAAACTTAGTTCATCAGTTTTCATTGTTGGTATAGTCTTGGAAAGACAAGCTGAAATAGTTATCCAACAAAGCATTCTTTTCAGAAGAAACTTCCTTTTTACAAACTTTGCAACATAAGTGCTTTATTACTCGCACTGCTTCACCATCACTCCAATCCTTCTTCCTCATGGTCCTGTCCACACTGGCAACACTGTTTTCGAAAGTCCTCATTTGCCCCGATTACGCACTAGTGCTTTGATAAGGTTCCCTGCTTTTAAGGTCCAAGTCTTCTACAAAACCCCTCAGGACAAATCAATTGCTTTACAGTCAAAGGCATAAATGGCTTACAGAGCAAGGCAGGACAAGCAAAGCAGCAGAGGTAGGGATTTCTAAAGGTCAAGTTTCAAACACAGGTACCTAACTCACACGAGCAGGGTATAGGTGTCACCAATCGAGGACGGAACACCACAGAAATAGTCTGCTTTCCTCTTCCTCCCCTTTTTCTATTTTCTCTTCCAGTGACACAAGCAAGCATACCGGAGCTTGCAGGTGGGAGCAGAGGAGGAAAACGCAGGCGAGGAGGCGGCAGGACCTTCCCGTCCCAGTGACAGGCAGTCACTAGACTGGCTGAGCTACTCGTGGAGTCACAGCCTCAGCGCAATTAAGTCCGGCGTGAGGTGGCTGCCAGTGCCTTTCCCCAAAGGTCTCACCGCACCTGAAACACTGTTGGCTTTTCTCCAATAAAACACAGGGTAGTTACAACTTCATTTTCTGTACCCAACACCGGCAGAACTTGTCCCTAAACGTGACAATAAAAACCCCGCAGTTCATTTACAGAAGCACCTGAGGGCACCTACAGCTTTTTCTTCCGAACACTGTGAAGCCCAACATGAAGCAGGCAGTGCCACTTCGTGACAAAGCCGGAGAGCCCCTTCTAAGGCCGGGAGCACTCTCCAAAGCTGCCCAGGGAAGTCCTTGGAGGGCTGACTTCACTTTAACCTCTTCAAAAGCTGGCACGGCTGGCTATGTCCCGTATGGTTCGCCCCCACCTCGGAGTAAGGCAGAAACGTTTCCATCCCGCTGCGGTTCCTGCAGGCACCCGCGGCACCGCCGCAAGCCAGGGCGGCCGCCACCCGCTTAGCCCGGCAGTCACCAGCTGGAGCGGCCGGGGAAGAGCAACCACCTCCCGCCTCCGCCGCACTGCGGGCTCCCCACCGAGCCGCCCGGGGCCAGCCCCGCTCTTCCGCCGCCACCGCCTCAGCTCCCACACGCTACCCGGCTCCTAACGCGCCTCCAGCCGCGCGAGGAGGGGCCCGGGACCCGGCCCCACCCCCGGCAGCCAGGGCACCCCCGACCCCAACACGCCGGGCTGCGGCGAGGCGGCGCCTCAGCGGCAGAGGCGAACGCTCCCGGCCGGCCGGCCCGCACCACCGCCCACCGAGCGGCCCCAGGCCACTCCCGGCCGCGGGGGCGGGGGGCGCGAAACGGAACCCCGGACTCACTCTGCCACACCAGGCTCTTCAGCCCCCTCCCCGGCGGCGCCATCTTGCCTGCAAGCCCCACCCCGCGCCGCCGCCGCACCGCTCCCTTCCGCTCCCGCGCCCAGCCCCGCCGCGCCCTCTTCAGAGGCGGTGGAGCGCGGCCCGGTCACGGGGCGGGGTGAGGCGGGCGCCCGCCAGCCCCGCCCCGGGAGGGCCACGATGGGGTCCGACATTCCTGCTGGGGAAGCGCCCGGTGACCAGGGCTCGTCCCCCGAGGAAGGAGCGTCCTGTCAGAAGGTGAGCCTGGGACGCCGGGAGCCGCCTCCCGAGCCCCGGGGCGGGCTCCTTGGGCGGCGTGGGGAGCAGTTGGGGGGGGGCGGGAGACCGCCTGGCCGGGGCGGGGGGCCTCCGCGCAACCTGCCGCGGTCCCGGGTCCCCTCGGGGTGTAAAACGCCCCTCGCCATCGTGGCTCCCTCATACAAACGGTCTCCAGGTTCCCTGTTAGTTCGTGTAAGCCACGGAAGAAAACACTGTCGGCTCACACATAGATACCGTTTCCTGACGCCTAAAATCGTCTGTCAGAAGTTACCGGTTGAAGAGGTAAAGGCATGCCGTCACGGGGGAGCCAGCAGCTGGTGGGAATACGAAGGAACGAGTGGAAAATTTCTCTTTCCGCAACACGAAGCATGGTAAAGAGTAGTTCCCAGTCGGTGTTTTGTGCCTACAGCTCCTATTGCCTTAAATGTGAATGCTGACTAAAATGTGGGGAATGTAAGTTTGCGAGAAAGCTCTCGGAATGCAGTGGTTCTCTGGAGATAGCACACGTTCCTGCGTACACTGCACTGTCAGGAGTCTCAAGTGCTTCATCGTTACAGATTTGTTGTTGCAGTATCTGGACACTTACTGTAGCATATTTTCATGATTTGCAAAGCATGTATTTGATCCTATTCATGTATGGAATACTGTTGACAATGGTGGTATATTCACATACGGATTATACCCAGTATTTTTTTAAATAATTAATAAACTCTTCGTACAGAGTCACAGCTACAGCTGTGAATACTGTAGGCCATTCATTACTGACTCGTTTTAGTGATCTTACACTTACGGGAACACTAACCTCATTACTTCCCAATAGTATTTATGCTATATAAGCAGAAGCCGTTGACAAGAATAGAATAATTCTTGCAGAAACACAAGTTATGCAGTCGATGGATTAGTAAGAGAAACTTTGGGAAGTATCATTTCCGTTGACCTCTGTAGGACTGGGATTTTATCCTTGATGCTTCATTGTACTGGTAGGGAGTAGCTGCCACGCCTGTCAAGCCTTTTGCTGGTTCTCCTACTGAGTTCAATATCAGCATGGTTAGCTCCTTGTCCCCTTTGCTTTTTTTTAAATATATATGTATATAGAATATATGTTACCATTTTTACAAATGGGGCAAAAGAAGGTATCTGATTATAGCTGAATAAGAAAGTACTTGGGACTAAGAGAGCAGACATAATGCTGAGGAGCTGTATAACTGTATAATACTTGCTAGGGTCTCTGGAATACCAGAAGCCGCCGTGCTGTAAGTAAGTTTGCCTCAAGGTGCATACTTGTCCCAAATACTTGTTCATTCCTTTTCTTCATTTCAGGTGGGATACGCCTTAATTTTATCTTTTTTTCTCTTCTAGTGAGTTTTTTGCTGCCTTGCATTTTATGCAGTTGCTTTACATGTGCTGATTCTAGTCTGAAAATCCTGATTACTGAGCATAAGTTACTTGTGGTTAAGAAATACGCTCTCTGTAGTTACTTTTGTGAGTGCAGTATGCAAGAACAGTAAACAGGAGCTTTCTGAACGGCCTGCAGCATAGTATAATAGAAAAGCATATCATTGCAATATTTGATTTGTCATGTTATTGTATACCTAAGTATATCTGCTCTGAGCAGAGGACTGGATGACTTCCCATGGTCCCTTCCAAACTAAATTATTGTATGTTGCTCTGATACAGGAATGCCTGTGATTCAGCATCCTGTATCAGACTGCTTTGTATAAACATCCACTTCTTTGTATATATTACTTTGTGTATTGCATTCTATACACATCCAGTGTAGCTAATTGGCTACAGAGCAAGACAAAAAAGAGACCGCTCAGTGCAACCTCGGCACAACCTAAGAGCACTTAGCGTTTCACAGGGCTGAGTTCCCCAACTTCAGCATGTCCATCGTTATTTCTGCTTTAGCTCCAGATGTACCTGTTAATGACCAAGCTTATTCAAAACTGAGCAACAGTATCACAGGGAAATGGAGAGCTGTACCTGGGGCTACTAGTCACCTGCTGACTGCACAAGATGGAGATTCCTTCATTGCGACTGTAGTTACAAATTCTCCAGGCACAGTGACGGGACTGGAGCTGGCCACCTTGTACAGAATCACTATCGGATCTATAAATTCAGGAGGAAAAAGACATCGTTCACCTTTCAGAAAAGCAAAAAGAGGTGGACTTTCAAATTCTTATTTCATATTCTTTAATGTTACTAGAATATAAAGCATTCATGCAAGCATCCTTTGTTTTTTAAATTTGAACTGAAAGCAAACGGTATAGCCCAGGCACGTACCAGTACTGAATTATTATAATCTTGTATTTTAAATTGTATTGATCACATTCTCCTTTCAGTTTTTGAGGACTAGAATTCAGCCATCTGACTTAATGACCAAGACAAGAGTCTGAATTAATGGTTTACTTTATGACAGTACTGTAAGTTAAATGTTTAATAGAAAGTTTTACTGGAATTTGTCTGAATATATGTGTTTCATTTTAACAAAATCAAATTTTATTTTAACGAAAGACATAACTTGAGTGAATGGAAGAAATGAAGAAACAACCAGAAGTATAAAATAGTAAGGCAATTTAAAACTTAGAGGACAGGAAATGCAGTATCTTCTTGGTGGTTTTCATTCTACACACTCAACCTTTCATACTTTGTGTGTGAGTTACTTTACAAAACCTGTAATACCATAATGGATGCACCAAACCAGTTTCCGTATTTATTCTGTCAGTCTTGCATTAATTTATTTTTCCATTTTTGTTGTCACTGAATTTGTCTCTCAGAGTTTGGTGATTGTTGTTTCTGTGTATTCATGACAAGTTTGGCCCTTTCAAACAGTGTTATTGAAAAACCAAAAGCTTAATTGGCGTTCTTTCTCAGCAGTCCTGGCTGCTCCGGTTCTGTCGGCTAGTTCTCCGAGTTGCGACTCCATTGCAGTGAGCTGGAAAGCTGTGCATTCAGCAGCTGTGTCCCTCATGAGATCAGATGGTTTGGACAGAATGCTGAAGAACACCACCAGTACCTCCTCAATACTTACACATCTAGATCCCGGAACACTCTGTACTACCAAGTCACGTGCCTGGAATGTCAGTGGGGTACCTGGAAATGATTTCATGTATAACCAAAGAAGGAGGAAGAAATTTCCTTTTCTGAAACCAAGTAAGTATGACAAAAATAATAATAAAAAAAAAAAGAGATATACCCAGAAGTATTTATGTGTAAGTATGATTGTGTTGTTTTTCAAAAATATATTGGGTAGATTTTCAAATCGTATGATTTTTACCCCATCTCAAAGATCATGAAAGCTCAGATGACATGCCTACATTTAATGAATATTGCTGAGGCAAAGATACCATTAACTGCCACTAAAGTTGTGCCTGGGACAGGCCTGGGTAAGGATTGCACAAGCTTAGACTGACTTGAGGGATTTTCTAACTGTGAGAAGCAAATACTCAGATAAGGCAAGGAGTTTCAATGGAAAGCTTTGTGATGGTGCACAACTAGAACTATTTATTTTAAAAATTGCCGCCTTAATATGAGTGAGGGTAAGGTCTGCACCACAAAAATTGTATTTAGTTTGCAAGTTAGGAAAAAGATCGTATCTGTGGGCCACACGCTAAGTTGTATTTATGCGTTCCAGACTGATGCGAGAGGTGCCAATGCACCAGCGGATGTTGAAGTAGCTGTTAACAGTGGTGCTTTAAGACCTATTGTTTCTTGGATACCAACAGGAGGAGCCCTAACTTACAGTGTGACAGCCTCCAGCAGACTCTTGAAACTGAAGTGTGATGCATCTTCTGCCTCCTGCACAGTGCCGTCACTCCAGGCCAGCTCTGAATATTATGTTTCTGCCACAGCATACAGCGATGCTGGATCCAGTAAACCTGCTGATGGAGTAAGCTTAAAAACTGGTATGTGTCATTGATCCTCATAAAGCTTATGGCATTTTAACATGTATTTCTTTAATCTCAAATATAAATTAATCCATTGCAATCCACAAGTGGTTCTTAAATCATCACTTCTGCTTCTGAACTTTGTGCATGAACTGTGCCATACACCCTTCTATTTCGGGGATAGTAGCCTAAACTTTCTTCATATTTCTGTGAGAAAAACTTGCGGTGGTCTATAGAGCCTGCGTTTTCTTCTTACCAGAAGTACCTGTTCTAAAGTCAGTTTTCTGTCCTACTGTGTCAGATGTTAAATTTCAAAAAAAAGTTTCTTCCTTTACAGTTTTGAAAGGTGACTCCTGAGGGTAAACATCATGTCCTCTTCACACCAGCTGACTTGTTTTGCTTCGTGGCTGATGAAGAACTGACAGTTACTACTAAAACTTTAATTTCGCATTTTTCAGAGAAGGCAGAGCCTTTTCTCATTCTCCACAGCAGTTACTTTTTAGCCAACATAGGAAGCAAAGTTCAAGTTCAAGGGTTCTACATACACATAAAAAGTAAAACAAACAAAGATACCTTACAAAAACAGTCCTCAGAAGGTTATGTATAAAGGTTATCAAAGTCATCAGGGTTTTTAACGCTATTTTCAGCTTAGACACCATGCATTCTGAAAGTTTCCTTTCCTCACAGAACAGTTTCACCGGGTACCTCAGTCACTGCTTCTGATCACTTGCACAAAATCATCTCATGGGCATCTCACCGTTCAATAAATCCATTGTAGATGGCCCAAGAATTACGTGTTGCTTCTTAGAACACGATCAGCATTTATTCACTGTCAAAGAAGTCTTTCTTTAGGAAACATTATTTAAAACTGCCCTGCATTACTTATTAAAAAGTTCATTTTATTTCTCATTTAACTTCAAAAAAATATTCAAGAATGTAAAAACAAGTGTTGTTCACAACTTTCTTCCTCCGGGGTTTTATTGAAATATTTTCTCTTTGCAGTCACCATTGTCAAACACTGTTACCAAAGCCTCAGTGTTCAACCAGGTGGCCGTTAACTGAATTTTCAGAGGTCTAAAGCAATCGGTTTCTTTTGGAGTAAAATTCAAGCTACAGCTTTCTTCTTTTCATATAAACAGTTATGACACTTCCATGCTTTAACAGTAGCTCTAATGTATTTTAAGCAATTATGAACTGTTGGTGTATTTTTCCTCCATTCTTCCTGGCATACAGACATTGACATCTCAAAATTACACGCTACAACCTTGACAATGCTGTAGTGCTATTTTCATCAGCTCCTCTCATTTTCATGATTGAAAATGAGAAGTAATTGTAACAGATTATTTGCATGTCTGTTAAAAAACAGAATCTGATTCCAAGAAAAAAAAATCCCACATTGATTCAGCTCAAAAAAAGTAGTCAGAAGACGTAGACAATTTACCCAAACAGGGAGGAAGAGGAACACAACCAAGCTGAGCCAGATCCATACCCTCCTACTGTGGCTGTGCATACATTGCAGGTGTTGTTGCGCAGGCATTAGACATTATCTAATAACAATTAACACTGCTGGCACTCACCAAGGTGATTAACGAACTTCAGTTGGGATTGGTTTCAGGTTCTCCCCAGACCGAGGCAAATGCTTTTTTATGATCGTGCTGACTTGTTTTAAGATCACCAGGAAAGACAATTAGATGTAGCGTTTTCATAGATGGTTTCTATGAAGCTCTGGACTTCATGAAGCAAAACAGGCAAGCAACCAAAAAACCCCCAAGTAAAACCCAAAATAACCACAACAACAAGAAACCCCAAGCATCCCCACCCCAAAAACCTTAAAAGAAAACCACCTTCAGAATCCACAAAATTCCTGTTGAAGACCTGGAGGTAGGCAGCGCACTGGTACGCTCAGTAAAATGAATGCTTTCAGTATCTGTGAAATGAGTTATACTAACGAATTAGGTGATTAAAACCACCTTTTTTATATATGCCTTCATTAATGCTTACTTAATAAAAACTCCAATTATTTTAAAGATGTATTAGTTGAAATTACACAAAGATGAAAACTTGCAAAAAAATTTGTCTGTATTGTTCCAAATAAGAGTTCTATGTAATTGTATTTGACAGAGCAGTAATAGCTCAAAACTTAAATAGGTTGTTTTCGGTCCTGTAAAGAAACTGGCAAAAATCTATGCTTCGGTTCATTTCAGATTTGCCCCCGAATTGCTGAGATTTAACGTGTTCTCACACGTCCAACTATTGTTGGGAAAGAGGAGAAGGAAGGAAGAAAAAAAGAGAGACGCACGACCACTCCATTGCAAAACCTCAAGAGTGGCATTTAAACGCTGTTTTACCCTGCTTAACGGCTGGCGGACGTCTCCCATACGTAAAGTCCTGTGCGCTTCATCGCAGAGCAGAAAGGGCTCAGACATCTACCAAAGGCAGCAGAAATCATCTCACTCTTTCAGGTTCCCCTTAAGAGATTCTGGCTGTTTGCTTACTGGCTTTGAGTCACTGTGTCATACTCGGCTGTAAATACGCAACCTATGAGCTCATTCATTTTTCTTTAACATACAAACAGAAATATAGGCGCCACGGGTACGCATGGTGTACAAAGTACCCCCACTGCAATCAGACACGTTGCCCTGCCATTCAAGTTACCCTTCAATACAGACAGACAATCCAAATACCACTCCTGTTATGTTTTAAAGTCAGATATGTGCAAGTCCGTTTGTACTGACACCAATTACCTGCATAGCTAGGTGGCAGCAGGTCAATGTGAACCTCTGGGGCCAAAGCCTTGACTCTGCCTTGCAATAAAAGACTGCCTCTCTGCTACTTCTTAAGATCTGAAGTCTTCTTCAACTAATTGAGTATCTTCAAAAGAAAAAAAGTAGAAACGAAATAGAGGCGTAGTTCTCAAGTTGGTATAATCAGTTCAGGTAAGTACTTCTCAGTGGAGCAACGGGGTATTTCAAGGACAGCTTAGGCTCCAGGAGGAATGACTATCCCAGCTGGGCAACTATAGACACATGGCACACTGACCGCACAGGGTCCGTCAGCTCTGCAGTCGCACCTCCTGGGAAAACTCATAACCTCCAATTGACATTGGGAGAAATTTTCTTCTAATGACCCCGAGCCAAATGCCCGCTGCAGCTGCACTGCTCGCAACTGCATCAGAGCAGTTGGCGACGGAGACTCCACTCATCGTACACTTCCTGATCAGAGCTGCTTTGTAGAAGTTTCGTGGAGCTGTTCCTTCTGGTTTCGAGGAACGTTATATGAAATAAAATGGCATCAGAAGGACAAAAAGGAATTAAAGAGTCCCTGGATCCAAACCCAAGACCTGCAAGATACTAAATCCCAATGATAACTTAAGATCCGTGTCTCGGTTTAAATTGTTTTCATGGGTCTTGGTCAGTCGTAAACATTGTGCTGTTACACCGCTAGCTAAAGTACGTAACAGGGATCCAATTAAACCCAGAAGTCAAAAAGGGCTATTTATTGAAAAATAAAAGCAAAGTCCTCAAATTACTGCACTTCTAAGAGGTACTGGCACGATCCCCTGTTTTGCACAAGCTGCATCAAAACATTCACTATCTCCATTGTAAGTAGGCAGCTCTCTCCACTTTAAGGTCAAAGACTGTTTCTCAAGTATCTGGATTTTGCCTGCAAATAAACCATGCTTTCACTGCGTTTCCTGGCCGCGGCAGTGGAGGAGGAACACTAAAGGAACAACTGAAGCTCAGTAATCCATTTCCCTGGCAGAACACCGGCCTTGCAGCCTCTCTGCCCAAGAACATTCTTGTTTCAGAAACTCATAGGCTGAAGGTTAACAGACCAAAAGCAGCCTTCTGGTGGCACAGAAGGTGAATTAAAGTGGTCCTCACTGTTCAGACAGAATACACACAGTCTCCTGGCAGGCTGCAAAGGCAGCTCTAATCATCTGCTAGCTGGGGGGTTATTTCTTACACAGCCAGTACAGTTCTCCTCCTCCCATATTAAATGAGAGCTCAGTATTTCAGTTTTATGCTGCCATGGAAAGGACTTTTTGAAGTTTAAGCTTTGTTTCAAGCTGAGATTTAAAATCAGGTAATAAAAACATAACCAGATAATACCTGAACAACCTCAGTATTCAAAGATTTCTAACAGTAAGGGTCACAGTGACAAAGGAAAGATTAACAATTCAGAAAACAATAAGAGCGGGGAGGAAGAAAAAAAATCGTGTGTTATTTCTTCTGCTTTGAGTAGTACGGAATGAAGTGTATTTTCTCCTGGAGGTTTAAAAGAAAGAAAATCCTAGTATTTAAATATCATACCTAGATGACCTGCAGCACACAAGCAGAAAAGGCACAAACAGCAATTTATTTCTACCTTCAGGTCACTTCATGGCCATCAATGAGTCACACTTAACGTTCTTCCTATTTCAGGGCTGCTCCATTTCTTTGTTAGCTGCATCCTCCTTGTAAGGCCCACAGAATCTCTTACTCATGCAAAGTGTCACTTAGTCTGGAAATGAAACGTGGAGGAACCCAAGCACTCTTGACATGCAGGGAAAAGCTGACACCCAGTACAAAGGAATTAATTGAGAGTTTATTCCGGACGGTTCTCCTCACTTTGTATACAAGTCATCAGAATAATCTATCAAATAGTCTTGGAATTTAATTGTACGATTTTTTTTTCCTGTAATGCATTTTGGTTTTTGCTTCTAACAACCTGTTTAAAAAAAAAATTGCCAGATGAAATGTTCAGCACAAACTGCAATCCTTACTATTTGTAGAAAATATGACTTAAAAAAGGACACTATCAGGTAATTCTTATTTTAAATGTTTACACTTATAAAAATGCTTTGGAAGCTTGAAACTGAAATCCTTTGTAATAGTTTTCTTCTTCCTACCTCCCTCTTCCCATCTTAAATGCCTTTATTAGCCCAGGATTATCATAAATGACAGTGCAGCTGCCAATTAAAAACATTAGAAGACCACAAATGGATAAATGGTGGTTTTAAAAAAAATGGAAGCTTACATGGATATTTTTTTTCCCAACAAGTAAAATGCACAGATGGCTACAGGACTCCTCCATCAACCTTACAGTGTCTGCCTGAGGTAGCCGTTCTTCAGAATTACGAAACAAGCCCTAACATAATCTAAATCTTTGCACCAAAACCACCACCTCCTTGCAAGTCCACTCTCAATTTAACACCAGTGGTGATCAACAACATAATACATTTTAAAAGCTTTTGAAAAAACATCAGGTGCAGTGGACATAAGTGTTAGTTCTAAACCTGCAGCCCTCAATGGACATTGTATGCACATAAATATCTCCGCTATAATACACGTTCAAGATCTATCCCTAAGCGCCACACTATTATGTAAAGCACAGCCATGCTAACTTCAGGATACAAACCATAATTCCACGTCTGCAAAATGAAAGTAGAATTAGTGGCAGTTTATTGCCTCATACAAATTTAACCAACATGGCAACCATGCCAAAGGAATTAAAACATTTTCAGGACATATGTACAGACTGTACATTTCAGAAACATCCGAACAATAAAAATGCAAGGACAATCTCTGCGTTACGAATTAAACTAAACAAATGGTTTGAAACCGTCAATGCATTGGATGGGTTTACAAAGGCACTTCCCTACCCAAAATAGGAAATGACAATCTGCAGCCTAGAGGGAGGTTGGAGAAGAGTGCTCATCAACTACTGCACAATCTCAACTTTAAGAAAAAATAAGCAGGATTTAATCAAACATTTATAGGATTCAATGTGATCCACTTCTGAAAGAGTTCACACAGTCTCATCTTTGTTTTTATGTTGCTTTTCTTGGCTCTCTCGTTCCGTACTTTGGCTCCTTCGACGATCGTGTTTGTCTGAATGGTCCTTGCTGTCACTGTGATCGTGTTTGTGGGAACGTTCTTTACTTCTGCTACGCTTTCTAGATTTTTCTTTGCTGGGACTCTGGTCTCGTTTTCTGGACTTCTCAGCACTATCTGTTCTTCCTCTGCTTCTGCTTCTACTTCGTTTATTTGACTTCTCTTTACTTTCATTTTTATGTTTACTTGATTTCTCTTTGCTCCTGCTTCTACTGCGCTTACCTGTATTCTTACTTCGGCTCCTACTCCTATGCTTTCTTTCCCGGCTTCGACTTCTACTATGCTTTCTCTCCTTTTTGGAATCCCTTTTGTCATCCCGGTGTTTCTTGTCATCCTTGTCATCCTTGTGTCTTCTCTCTTCTACATCACCCTTACTTTTCCTTTCTTTTGATCTTTCTCTAGAGCGATCTTTTTCCCTCTCACTACCTCTTTCCTTATCGTAATCTCTCTCTTTTTTCCGGCTCCGTTCATTTTCTTTCTCTCGCTCCCTATCCCTGTCTCTTCTATCTCCTTTCCTGTCACGACTTCGACTACGGCTTCTATATCTGTCCCTGCTTCTGCTTCGCCTCCGTTCTAGTGTGCGATCAGAACTTCGAGACCTCCGCCTTTCTTTTTCTCTCTCCTTAGCTTCACGTTCTAATCTCTGCCGTTCTCGTTCCCTTTCTAGTTCTCTGTCAAAACTAGATGATCCATGGCCTTCCCGATGATGACTTCTGCTTCTGGATCTTCTGGGAGACCTCCTGGGACTGATGGATCGTCTTGGAGACCTTTTAAAATAAAAGACATTCAATATGAAACACAACCTTTTTAAGTTACTTTTCAATTTATACTTTACGGACACAGTCTATATTTAATCTTAAATACCAAATGTCATCCAGTTATTTTGATCCACTGGCATCCATAAACTGTTTTGCCTGTTGCCTTAAAACTTCTCTCGGTGAAACACAAACATTGAACTTTTAACATTTATTTTCAAAATAACGTGTATATGACCTTGAACGTCTACGTTCTGCATGCCGGTCTATTTCTTCCATTCCCTCCTTGCCATCTTTCTTGATTTTTCTAGGTCTGCTTTTAATTTGCTGGTCAATGGTTTTCTGGACTGGCACAGGAATTCTTGGAAACAATGTGGAAAACCATTCAAGCTTAGTGAGGAAGGAACGAAGCATCTCCCCGATGGTCATAACACAACCCCCACCTGCCTTCACATCCAGGTCCTACAAAATACAAGCAAAAAATATCCTGATGGTCAAAAATACTCTTTACGATTTAAAAAAAAAAAAAAAATGCTGCTACATTACTGCCCTCTTGAAGTCTCATGATTATGAAAGTTTACTTGTCTCATATTCTAATACATTTCCAAACTCTGCACCCTTTGGATTTGGCAGTATGTTACAGACAGGGAATGGGACTTAATATATATGCATGCAGGCACATACTAATCCTGCAACCATCTGGATGGTAAGGGACTGTCGATGAAGAGATTAACACGAAATCCCCTTACGCAGCCTGGCTATGTGGTATGATCTTGTACTTTTTTTAAATGCCACAAAGTTGAGAAGTCCTCTCATACTACATTTAATACTCCATTTTGTGGATGTACAACTGCGTACCATCATACCCAACCCTGTGGCCTAAATCATTTAAGAACTACATCATTGCCTATCTAAAAATGAGCATAGAAAAACCTCTAGTACAAAATGGCATCCTAACAGAATTGGAAGCAATAGCAAACCAACTGCCATGAAGCAGTGAGGTTTCTAATTTAGAAATATGTAAAAAAATAAATAAATGAACAAATAATTGGAAACGCATAATCCATGATGACCATTGTCTCTGAAAAGGGTCATTACCGCATGAAGGCCTTCTTGCTATGCCCTCTCACAGCTCAGGACATGTTAGTCAGCTATTGTCAGTCCCAAACCTATAGTGCAAGCACACAAGGAAAGTGAGATTTGTTACCTAAACAGGAAGAGAAAATCTAAATGTAAAACTGCTTGCACTCACACACATTTAAGTGTTCAGATATACAGTTTTTCCAAATATAATCGCTGCAGAGATCTAAAGAAGGAAAAAAAGGAGTTAAACGTAGCACCTGGAGAGTACGTACAGTTAAACAAAATAAACATAAGCAGCATTTTGAAAGTAACTCTGTATCCTGGGAAGTTTTTCACAGCAGCAGGACAAAAGATGAACTGCTTCCACAAATTTATGAACTGGAGGAAAAAAAAAATCCTGTAGGTTTAAATAATTCCATATATATATAAATTTGCTTCATCCTACTGAGCTTGACCAGGACTGGCAAGACACTTGAGACAAGCAGCCCCAAGCACTTTTTCCTACGTAACACGAAGGTACTGAAAGCAGGTGGGAAAGAAACACTAACTCCAAAAATATACTGGGAGATTTTAAACAACAATAAACAAACATATGCTGGTACCCAATATCTGCAAGAACCAAAATGTATAAACTAAAAAACGTGCTTTGAATAATGAAGCAGTTAAGACCTGTGCAATCGCACTTGTGATCGCTTTGTTGTCCTGGGAAATCAAGTTGTTTGTTTGTGGGACCCTGAAAACTAAGCCACCCCAATCCTCCTCCTAAGTTACAATGCAACGCTGCAGAGGAGAGTTCACATTATCTAGTACTACCTGGGGGAGAAGGAGGATATCACAGCAATGCAATCAAGATTTAAATTTGATTTTTGTTTCAAACATACAGTAACATAGGTTTACCTGAAATAACAGCTGTTTCCTTTGCACAGTGTTTTTGATACTTAGCATGAAAGAAGCTGTTTAAAATAAATACACTGCATTGCAGTCAGACACAGGTATAATTTACACTATTTTTAACACAAGTATTTGGACATCATTTGCAACCACAACATTTTAAATTTCTGGAAGTAGATGCCTACTGTCACACTGAAGAGGGCAAGAGATCCTTCCTGTTCCATTCTCAAATCTAGGATGTAATTTAAAACCTGCTCAATAAATACAAATTGCAACAGCATGTAGCAGACCGCATATTCAATTCCACAGACCGAGAAGCCTCGCCCACCAGCTCCCTCCGTTTCTCCAGACGGCAAACCAGGACTATGGTACCAAAGGTATTCTCCTCCCTGACTGCACAGCAGCGCATCCTCTTTACTGAACTTCTTCAGTTAGCAACTCCTGTTTCTTTTTTTGCCCCCTTAGCAAAGACATCAAGGTTAATAGAAACAATGCCACCTTATGCAGTAATTGGGCTGGTTTTTTCTCCTCTGAAGAAATCCTGGGTTTAGTTATTCCAGGACATGAATAATAACCACAGAGATTTTTGGTAATAGTTTTGAAGGTGAATGTTCCTTTCTCCTATATGCTCCCCACTCTTCTGTGCAAGCACTAATTCCCCCTGTCCCAATAATAAACGCAAAATACAAATTTAGCACTCTCAGAACTTACTGTATCTATACCTTGCTTAAAAATAATTATTTTTCTAAAAACCACACAGAAGCTGCACTTACACAGCCTGCTGTCTGCATTCCGATTTAATAAACCTGTTTCACATGGCTTGTAATATTTGACACACTAACATCCTAACCAATGGAAAACACTGTTAAATCTTTGAAATCTTTGAAAAATGACCCAGGTCCCAGCTCAGATCTGCTTCCTGCACTAATTAATTAAATTAAAGCATGTAACATGGCAACATTCAAACTACAGAAAACTTTATCAAATAGTGTTTAGGCCTAAAGCAGTAACATGAAAAGAAACAAAAGAAAACAAATTATTACCCTCGCCGACATACCTCTTCATCATCAAGAAAGGATTCAAACCAGTCCCATAGATCTGTAGGTGGTTGTGTGTACCTTTAAGTACAAAAATAATATAAAATTTTAATACACCTTTCAGTATATCACATTAGTCCTTAGTTGATTACATAGATACTTACCTAATATACATAAATCCAAGAGCCCTAATATATGGAGAGTCTGTATGAGTTATAAGGCCCATCACTTGCTTACGAGTGAGTTTCAGCGTAAATAACTTGTAGAGCAGACAAAAGGCAGTGGACACAATTCCTCCCGTTCCAACACCACGCACCTTTCAAAAGGAAAGAAAGTTAGGTGACCACACAGGAAGTCACAAAGACGTTACCCCAAATCTACAAACAAAGCTACGTGGAAAAAGTAACACTACTTGCATCCACAGCTCTGGAAACAAGGGGAATATATCAAGTCTTTGTAATAAATACTTTTACATCTAGGGACTGAGCCAACATACAAGCAAGTTTTAGCCACGTTCGGGAAATTTATTTACCAGACAGAAAAATTTAAGAAGGCACGTACTTCTACTTACCCCTCCACACATCCCTGTCTGGCCTGCTGTTTTTCTGCTCCCCTTTTCCCATGGCTCAATGTGCGTAACCTGAAAGGGTGGGGTAGGGGGGAGGAAAGAAAGAGAGAAAGAAAGAGACAGTTACAACCTCCGTAATGTTTAGCTGCCTATACAAACCTAATTCAAACAATGGATAACCTAAATCAATCTTAAGTAGTTTGTCTTCTCCTACCAAATTCAAGATCAAGTCTGCTTTGTCATTAAAGCAAAGCATTTGGCTTTTTTAAATACCACACTAAGAAATTATAGCCAAAGTCATGGATTAAATTTTAAAAAAACAAAAAAACAAAAAAAAACAAAAAAACCAACAAAACACCAAAGCGAGCATCCGTGCTTATTCTATACTCCATGCACTTTCAAATACTTTATGACTAAACCCCATCATTACTATTTTCTATGGTGACTAAACAATTACCTTTATTTAAACTGCCTCTGAACAAGTCTAGTGATACCTGGTGATGACAGCTATGGAAGTAAAGTCTCACATTGATAAATCTCATTTATGCAGTGAGCTTATATCTAGAGACTTCTTTTGAGTATCACCTACAATTAGGACAAAAGAAAGATGTCTATGAAGCGTACTATTTTAATCTAAAAAGGCAGTGGTTTTTCTTGTAGACTGCAGTGATGTTCTTAGGTAAAATGGTTCCCAGGTACTAACGAGTAAAGCTTGCCCAATTCAGATCTTTTGAGATGCAGTTAGAGATGAGTGCATGAACATAGTTAACCAACACCATTCCTTCAATTTGACAATAAGAGCCATAAACAAGTTAAGAACCATAAAACTGTCTAAGCTACCTTTGAGATTGTGTAATTCAGAGAAGTAACATCTGGCTCAATAAACGAATATATTTCCTAAACACATCAACTTAAGAAAATAAGTAAGAGCAAGAAAAAAAGAGATACAATGGTGTTACACTGGCTTGGGGATAAGAGTTTGTGGCCAAGTTACACAGTAGTTCAAAAATTAAAATTCTTTAACAATACATGAAACAAAACTAATTATGTACACGATCCCATGAAATCAGAGATATACTAATGGCTGAAGTTGCTGAACTGTTTTTTTACAGTTGCTGTCTTATCCAAATAGGAGAGGAGAGATGCCAATACCATAGACTTCAGAATACACTAGGACTTCCTGTAATATTAGCATTGTATGAGAAGTTCACAAATACTATGTAAATAGTACTGCACATCCTTCTGATTATTTACGGTTTTGCTTCTCACAGGAAATGAAAAGTATTTTTTAGTCAAAGGATAGAGTACGACATTACTGCAATTCATTTTTTTTTTAATTAGTTACATTTACTGGCCACAATCAATACAAACACGCTGGTTTTGACAGATATCAATAAAAAAATCCAAAGCCCTGAAAACAATATGCATTTCAGAAAAGAACATTTAAAGTTTTGATCCTACAAAGATTGCTGCATACTCCTAACTTGTTGGAAGTATACAGATGAAGTGGAGGACATGCACAGGGATAAAGAAAGAGGAAGTCATCCACTTTGCAGATACAAAACTGGAACAGGAGACCAGAACCACAACTGGATTAACTCAAGTATCCAGACAGAATCTGTATCTCCAAAGAAGGTCCCTATCACCAGCTGCCTGTGTGACTTAAGATCATCTTTCCTGAGAAGCCAGCACCCAGCATTCTTAAATTTTTTAAATGAGCCACTTATTCTAGTTCCCAAAGACACTCGAAAATACACCTACTACAGTGGATATTGCGCTCGTTCAAATAAATAAAAAAAAAGCAGCAATTTTTCAGGAATCTTAAAACATTAGCAGAATTCAGATCTTCTGAATATCAATGAAGTACCTTAACCATCGCGTTATCTTCTCCCTCACACCTATTACTGAGTTTTCTCTTTATTTAGCATGCAGTTCTGTGTTGGAATAACTGCCAAGTCCAGTAAACAAACTTTATTTACAATGGATTAATAAGCAGATATTTAATGGTATGTCACAATTCTTCCCCAGTTTAAGATTAAGCCACTTATGGAATGAAACAGAGAGAAGCAAATGAACTATTTGACCTACTGCAGTTGAGCTCTACCAATACTAAGAAGACAAATCACATCAAATATTTTTTACTACATCTGAAACGGTTCATCTAAAATACAGTAAGCATTCAAATTTTCTGAAAATAAGTTTATTTTATAAATTTCTCTTCTCTTGCCATCACTTGCAAAAATGAACTTCACTGCTTTCCATTCTGATAGTCAGAATGAATTACTTCTATCTTTACCACTATGCAGCAAGTGGCAAACTAACTGAAGAGAAGCTTTGTCGACAGTCTCTGTTACTTCAAGTATTAGGAGAATCGAACAGCCCACTCCAAATGACAGGCTGCAAGCAGAGAAGTGCTGTCACTAAGAGGAAAAACAGTTGCATTGTCTTCATAAGCAAGTGCAAACAATGCCAAAAGTCTCAAAATACTTCCGTGGAGTTATTCTTCACAATCATAGTGCCCCAAGTAACTTGACTTTCCCTGTTTAAATGAGACAAAAAGGCTATTTTTTTTTATTTCAAAGTATATTGAAGACCGCTGACACAGTAACATTATCAAGCAGAACCAATTCACCTGGGAAAAAGATCTCCACAACCACCGAATACAGCTGACTGAAGACACCATGAATTATCTAAGTTTTGCTCTCATTATCAGAACAAAGAACGTGGCTGTGTTGATGAGCATTAATTATGCATACCTCTACCTGGGAGACTGGCTTGATGGAAGCCTCGCTGCAAAACTGATTCAATCCTGCTAACAAAACAAGAACTGAGACATGGGTGCACTGATACCGTTCAGTCATCTCCCCAGCACATCCTACCTAACGCCAAGAGAAGCACTACACCAAACGAGTTTTTGATTGGGCGTGGGGGTATCCTAACCTCTAACTGAGGAAGGAGGCCACATGCAAACTCCTGCTGAAACCACCTACAGTCACCAGCACGCTTTTTGGGCAGTTCTACGGCGTATTGGCAACTCCTAAGCTGCGGGGAGTGCTTGTCTCTAGAAAGAGCATGCAGATCCCGTCCCCTCCTCACTCTCCCCCACTGAAAGCGCAGTCCTTAGACGGCCATTTCATCCCCGCTGTCCTGGCTCACGCTGCCCACTTCAAAACTAACTTGCTACTCCGTAATTCCAAATCCGACGCGAAACGCGCTTCTTTTGTAAAAGAGAGAAAGCAGCACCTTAGAATCCCCCAATTGAGCAGTAAAAAAGAAAATTGTTCCCATCCCTCACCGCAAGATAAGGGGCAGGAAAGAGAGAATCCGCAGGCCGCAATCAAAGCCTTCCCCCTTCGAAAGCCCCAGCCGCAGGGAGGCTGGGGGCAGGCGCCAGCACAGTCCCGAGGGGTCCGAGGCGCCCGGGGCGCGGCCCGCAGGCTCACCTTGAAATAGATCTCGTCCACCACCTCATGGTAAGTCTTGAGCTCATAGAGCTGCACCTTGAAGTAGGGCGACGAGAGGATGTTGGTGAGGATCATGGGGTTCAGGTTCATGGTCTTCTCGTTCCCCCACAGCGGCAGCACGTTGCCCTGCTTGCCTGAGGCCGCCGGCTTGGGGGCTCCGCTCTGCAGCTGCTGCTGGGCCGGCGGGACGGCGCCAGGCTGGTGCTGGGCCGCCTGCTGCCCCTGGCAGTTCCCGGCGCCCACAGCGGGGCTGTTGTTGGCCATGGCGGCTCGGGGCCCGGAGCGGGGCGGCGGCACGCGGCCTGCAGGGCGGACGAGCGGCCGCGCCACACCAGAGCGCGGGCTACCGGGCCGGGCTCTGCCTCCGCCAACCGCTGACAAGATGGCGGACTCTGCGGAAGTGACGGCTTCGCCTTCCGGAGCCGAGCCAACCAATCCCCGCGGGGGAGCGCGGCGGCGCACGGCGGGGGCGGGAGAGAAGGGGAAGTGGCTGGAGCGCCCCCTCCCCCCGGGCTCGGCCCCCTCCCCCCGGGCTCGGCCGCATGGCTTCCCCCCCACCCCGCCCTCCTCTTCCTCTCAGGCGGCTGCGGCCGCCGCCCAGAGCCGGAGAGGCGAGGGCCGCCGCGCCGCCACCGTCGGCGGTCTCGCTTCGGAGCTGCCGAGAGTCGCGTGGTCCCTCCCCCGAGGCTCGCCTCAGCCGCGGGGCCGCTCCGAGCCGGGCGGCGCCTGACGGGCAGGCTGCGGGCCCTGCCGGCGGGGAGATCCCGGCCGGGGATGGCCAGGGGGCCCTGCCGCGTGCCGGGGGACAAGCCGCTGTCATCGTGGCGCGAGATGCTAAGCCACGACTTGGCGAACTTGGCAATCGGTCCCATCGGCCACCCTTGTCGTTGGCAACGGGGCCAGGGCACGGCAGGAGCAGGGGAGGGAGCGCGGGCCGCCTGCCTCTGCCGCCACGTTAACGGGGAGGCTACGAGGGCGCGGGGTGCGGGGCCGCGGGTGAAGAAGCGGCTACCGATGGCCGCGCGGCCGGGGCGCGCCGACGCCTGCTCACGTGCAGCTGCTGCGGGTACGAGGCGGCGGCTGAGCAGCTTCCGGGGATCGGGCCGCACGCCAAGGAGACAGTCGCTATTCCCCGCTGCTAAATCCAAGCAGAACACCTTTCTGAAGTCAGTAACACTACCTACAGGCTCGGAACAATCAGAATTAGGTTAATGAATTTGAAAACAAACAGTTGGATTTGAGAAAGTAACTCTGCACGTTTAAATGCTAACAGGAAACAGAAAAGATAAAATCCTCCAGTTTTGCCTGAAATATATCTGATAGATGAATTGAACTTGAGTTTTCAGGTTACGTTTCACTCGTTACTCAAAGGTTTCCGACAGGTTTTTAATTACATGCTTTTTTGCAAAAGCAAAAAACCCTAGTTACGTACTTTGGTGTCAAGCTTTAACCCGAAGTACAAAAGGGAGACTGGATGCCTGATTTAGAATTGGAAGAGACTAAACATGAGATGACTGCAAAACCGTAACTGGAAGTCCACCGGCACGACTGCAGACTGGGCATAGTGGGACAATACATTCAGTTGTACACACAGAGAAGGGCTCCACACCGCTTGGCGTGTCAGGAAACAGCCGCAGGGAGAACTTGGTATTGAAGCATCCATAGAAATAGCATCTCTACACGTGTGCTGTTTAATTTAGATTTTGAATTTAAAAACAAGAATATAAATACTGCTGGAAGTAACAGTAGAATATCGTTACTCTTCATTACATATTGAAAACCTGAGAAACAGTAATTCATCTTCACTACTCTGGCCCATTAACGTACCTTACAGCTCATACTACAGCAGAAAACTCTTCTTATCGTGACAGTTTACAGTTTCTCTAAGCTGCCTGTTCCGCTATCTAGGCTCTTCACTCCCCTTTTCTAGGAATAACTTCTCCAGCCTCCTTTTTGGCCTCCTCTTCCCATGTCGGCTGATTTCCAAAGATGTTCACAAAACCTTCATTACTCATCACAGGACTCTACAGTATTGGTGCACTACATAAATGTCCATTTAACAATCTCACACGAAATTAAAGAACTAGTTGCAAAATTAATTCTAGGAGAGCGTCCTTACAGCAGTGATGTCATCTTGTTCTGGAGACAGTTAGCTAGATGTTGTGGCTTTACCCCAGCCAGCAACTAAGCACCACACAGCTGCTCGCTCACTGCCCCGCCCCCAGGGAGAATTGGAAGAGTAAAGAGTGAGAAAACTCATGGGCTGAGATAAGAACAGTTTCATAATTGAAATAAAATAAAGATAATAAAAATAATGATGATGATGATAACGATAATAATATACAAAGCAAGCGATGCATGATGCTCACCACCCACTGACTGATGCCCCACCAGTCCCCAAGCAGCGGTCCCTGCCCCCCGGCCAGCTCCCCCAGTTTCCATACTGGGCAGGAGGCCCCATGGGCTGGAATAGCCCTGTGGGCAGTCGGGGTCGGCTGTCCTGGCCGTGCCCCCTCCCAGCTCCTTGTGCCCCTGGCAGAGCAGGGGAAGCTGAAAAGTCCTTGCGTGGTGTAAGCCCTGCTCAGCACCACCTGAGCCAGCCGGGTGTTACCAACCTTCTTCCATCCTAAACCCAAACCACAGTGCTGTGCCCACTGACAGGGAGAAAATTAACTCCATCCCAGCCGAAACTGGGACAATAGAGTAGTAACTTTTCTTTGAAGCTTAGTGGGGTTTTTTGTTGTTGTTTAGGGTACCCTTGACACTCTGAGCACTTCCTTAATTTGTCTTGTGTAATCACTTCAAGACAGACTGTATTTCTGTTATAATTTATATTATCCAAATTGTGTTTTCATGCATTTATCTTTTCCTGTTGGAATATTTAGTCAATATGTTCCAAAACCTCAGCAGTCTTCCTCTGTATAAGATAACATTTTTTTTTGTACTTTTTATGCAGTCCTTTTGTGGTGATGCTGAAACCTTTGATGTAGCTGCAAACTATAAATTCATTTGCTCCAAATTAGATTTTCTTCCCTCAGGAAATCCAGGTGGTCTTTATACAGACTAGAACCAAAGCAAAAAAACCAAGGAACTACATATAATTATAAAAATTAAGAGTATGGTGATCTGTATGTAAAGCCTAGCATCACTTCTCATTCACACAGATAAATTCTGAATTTTTTCAACCAAGCCTAATCTGTTAGTTGAAACACTGAGGAGAAAGATACTGTACTTAGCCACTAAACATCCTTTGAATCTGGTTTGAAAGAATGGTTGTTAGCTCTTGAATTACAGATTAAGCACTACTGTTGCATGTATTGTCCTGCCAAATATCAGTGTCTTCTGGCAGTAGTGCTGCATTAGACTACTTTTGCTATCAGATTTAATTATATGCACAGCAACTTTAAAGGGAAAGTACAGGAGTTGCATACAGTTGTCTTTCTCATCCCAATTACTGAAGGATAAAATAAGTCTCAGCAATTTCGGATTTCTTGATTCATGACTTATTACCATGAGATGCTTTTATTTCAGTATAGTCACATAATTTGTTGCTCTCTGTATAGTACAAAAGTAACATGCTTCTCTAAAAATAACCTGCTTAATTTGTGGGCATGTTGAGTGGAATAAAGCTTGAACATTCTGTTTGAAATTACAGATTGTAACACGAAAAATACCTTTTAACTTAAGTTAATATATATATAAAATAATAAAATACCTTTTAACTGAAGTTTCTGAGGAACCTCATCAACTTGGACCTCCTTTGAGCAGGGGCTATAACCTCTGAAGGTCCCTTCCAACATAAATTATTCTAGGATTCCTTGAGACTGTTAAGTAGATGTACTACTGCATAAGGAAAAAAAAACCAAACAAACCAACAACTTTAGACAGACTAATTCAAAGGATTTTTTTTTTTGCAATGTGAGAATAATAAAAAAAGTTATTTGATGTAATGAGGAATAATCAGAAGAATTTTTCAAAACTTCCTTTTAGCAAGAAAAAGATCAAACACCCTGGTGTCAAAGCAGATTGTCCAGCTTAAAACTGCTAACAGTGCTGTCCATCTCTTTCATGCTGCCAGTCTTCAAAAGATTGGGACTCCAATCCAGTTACACCACCTAATACAGAACAATCAAAAAGATATTTCTGTGATTATATTGTTTCATAATAGAGAATTAAACATCTGGTAATTCTGAAGGTTTTACTTACAGTGGTACATTTTGGGGTGAAGTCTCACAAACTATTAGGAAATTGTGTGAATTCATAATGTGTTATGAATTCACTTTTACTGTATACTATAACTTTACTACTGTTCTTCCCTGTACTTTTTTTGTTTTTAAGTATGTCATAGTAAATTGTGGGTAGAATTTTACAGGATATAGCATTTTAAGCCAGGAAGTAAAAGACTTCTGTTAATAAACTTTACAATATCTCTCTGAGGTAAAAAAAAAAAAAAAAATTATGCACAGTTTATAGATTGTCTAATTGAGACATAAGTACTAAATGGTAGTTCAAGGTTAAATAATGACTCAACAGCCAAAAAGAGCCTCCAGCCTTTTTTTTTCCTTGCACAAGGTATTCATACCCTTATTTCACTTACAGTGTTTTTTTCTTTTCTAAAAAGCAAAAATCTAATTAAAAAGTAAAAATCAATTTACTAGGCTAGTCAAAAGGATTTAATGGGAATTATTCCCAATACAAACATTGTTTCTGTGCATGGCCAAATTGGGTTACAGAGGCCTTCAATCTTGTTGGGGAAAAAAAATCTAACAAAAAAAATTGACCAGGTGCTATATATACTTTAAAATAAATTTCCTATATAAGTGAAGATCGGTAATATTACAACACTTAGTTAAAATCTGTTTACAATCCAAACTCTGATTGAAACAGCAACTCTCAGGCTACCTTACTGCATACTCCGTTGTTAGCACTTCATTGTTATGATAGAAAAACAATTGTAAAATTGTACAGACAGCTCCCTATTTCTACTACTCATAAACCAAAGTGAATATAAAGAAAAGCTGTGGTCTAATTTAGTTAGCAAATCTTTTTAACCCTCACTGCCACCAAAATCCTTCTTTTAGGTCCCAGGCATACAGTGCACACTACCCTTTTTATATAGCAGCCCCACCCTGTGATTAGCAAAATGCTTGACATAGTTGTGAACAGAAAAAGTAACAGGGAATTTGGAGCTATGTTTTCCTTTCTACTTACAATGTCCGTCCAAACAGCTACCTGGTCTTTGAGAGACAAATCTTGCTCCAATGTGAGGAATACTTAATGAAATCCTGCAAAAGACATCGATTTTTTTTTTTTGTAGTCTCTACCTCACTCCCATGGGCAGAGCTCTCACTGCATGTCACACCCAGGGCATTCCCCAATGGAGAGTAACAAACACGTCTGCTGACACAGGAGCTGTACTGAGTCACGCAGAACCAAAAGGAAATAGCACTAGGAGTAGCGGGACTTTGGGGTTTTAGCATAAAAATTAGGGACACCCCCTCGCCAATCACCCTTTAATTACAGAGATGGAGGCTGGCACAGGCAGCGATAAATACAACAGGTGGACCTCTGGATATTCATGTGATGCTAATTTATCCTCTTGTATTAAAGAGGCTGAGAGGACATCCCCTACATTAAAATATGTAAATACTCCTTTTATTGTGGGGAGCTGCGGCCTGAGGTGGCCGGGAGGCCGCCAGCTGCTGCTGGGTGGCGGTTTCCTGGCGCTCCCGAGGGCGCCGAAGCGTCGAGAGTTCCTACCCGAAGGGGCAGATTCGACTCGGAAACCCGTACCCGGGCAGATTCGACTCAGAAACCCGTACCCGGGCAGATTCGACTCAGAAACCCGTACCCGCACGCCCAGGCCTGGCGGAGAGGAGGGCGAAGGGCGCCCGCTCCCCCCCCCGGCGGAGGCCTGCCCCGCCCCGCCCCGCTGCGCGCCGCCCCGCGGAAGGGCCGGGGCCGGGGCCGGGCCGCCCGCGCGCAGCTCCCACCTGAGGCGCCGCCGCGCGCCCTTCCCGCCGTGGCGGGGGCTCGCGCCGCTTGCGCGCCAGGGGAGGCGGTTGCGCGCGCGAGGCGGGAGGTCAGCGGCGCGGGAGAGAAGATGGCGGGGGAGGCGCGGGGCAGCCCGCGGGGAAGGGCAGGGGGGCGGGCGGCCCGCGGGGGCGTCCAGCCGGGAATGGCTGTCGGGGGGCCGGGGTGGCCCGCGCCCCGCCGTGCCCCTCGCGGTCTCTGCGGGGGGCGAGGAGCAGTCGCCGGTAGGGGGCCGGGGCGGCGCTGCGGCCGCTCTGGCCGGGGAGGCGGGGGCTGAGGCAGCCGCGGGCTGCCTGGAACGGGACCTGGGGAGGGCTGGGGCGCAGCCTGCGGGCGGGGAGGCGCGTGGGGGTGAGGAGGTGGGGGCCCGGGGGCTGGCTCCTCAGCCGCTTACTGGTGAGGGGAGTCCCACGGGTTCGCTTTGTTCCTGAAGGGGCAAATGACTGGCCTGGTAGCTGCTTTTGTACGTGTATATATATACATAAAAATACGTACTTATAATTCTGTGTAAGAGACCTTATGGGGTGATCATGTTGCCAGCAGGCTCGGCCCAGCTGCTTCGGATGTGTTGGGCCTGGAGCCTGTTCAGAGCTGCTGGTGGGCCCGGGGCTGCAGGTGCCGCCTGGGAGTGGCTCTGGAAGGCTGTATGCACGCAGGACCACGTTCCTTCACTTACCGATTCCCGTGGAGCTCGCTCATCATTTATTAGGGCCTTATTTTTAGGTTTAGTGGGGATATTTGTTAAGTATTTGTGTGCTAAAATGCCATTTTTAATAAAAGGTGGGAGAGTTGGAAGTCATTATGACTATAATGCCACGTTGAATTATGTTATATTACCTATAAAATGCAGGAACGATCATAGTAAACGTAAAGCTAATGCCTAGCAGAACCTTTTGCACAACATTGTAATTGTTCAGAGATTTCCTGCTAGTTGTTACACTGTAGAAAGTGTATTGAGCCATACATACACGAATCTAGGTATAAAATCATCTGAATTGTAAGATAAATGATGGATGAGAGACAAAAAGCAAGCACCTGAATGAGAAATTATTTCTCTTTCTGCACTTGCCAGAAAAGCTAAGGAAGATTAAATATGTTGTAGTTGTGTAAACACCATGTAGATGTGCTTGATGGAGAGTGACAGATTATGAAACTTGCTTTTTTATGGCTGTGATTTCTAATTGTTTATAAAAAGGTTGTTTATATCATTTTATGTGGAGGGAGCAGCTAGTGCCTAATTTCACTAATTCCTATGTTTTTGTCATTCTCTGAATAGAACTGGGATCAGATCTACTGCTTAATTGAATTGAACACCACTGAAAACAGCAAACTAATGTGTAATGTTACAAAGTACTTCAGAAAATAGGAGTTAACTTTTTTATTTTAGCATTAGCAAAATATTATGGATAAGAACTTTCAAGAAGAACCGTTTACAGGAATTATTAAATTTACACCTCCTTTATACAAACAACGCTACCAGTTCATTAAAGATTTAGTGGGGAAATACAAACCTAAGAAGGTTGGTATGTTTTGTCTTTGTATGTTACAAATTTGAAAAAAAGTTAGCGTTAGGTATCTCGGGGAGATAGGAAATGCCTAGATAATCTGCCGACCTTATTACCAAACGACAGGAGTGGAGGACCTGTTGTTAAAGCTGAATTGCCTTAGTTGTTTTCAGGAATGCATATAATTCATGTTAACTGATGGGAAGATCTAAACATGAAAAATGCCTTAGCTTGTTTTGGAGAGTACGTGGCATTCTGGTTCTAATTTGATGCTGAGAATTCTGGTTCAAGCTGCTTTCATCGTAGTTTAGGTTTGTGTCATGGTTTAACCTGGCAGGCAGCTGAATACCACACGGCCACTCACTCACTCCCCACCCCTCCAGGGGATGAGGGAGAGAATCAGGAAAAAAAAAAAAAAACACCTGTGGGTTGAAATAAAGACTGTTTAATAAAACAACAGAGAAAAATAATAATAATGGTAAGAGAATATACAAAACAAGTGATGCACAATGCAACTGCTCACCACCTGCCAACCAATGCCCAGCCCATCCTCGAGCAGCGGTCCCTGCCCCCTGACCAGCTCCCCCAGTTTCTATACTGGGCATGAGGCCCTATGGTCTGGAATAGCCAGGTTGATTTAGAGTGAGAAAGAACAGTGGAGTTTAGTCAACTACCTCCTAAGCATACAGGAAAGAATATCTACGATACATTTGATGTTGTGGTCTGAATATCCCTGGCCTTCCCCACTTAAAAATTAGGCTCAGCCTGTAAACTTATTTTATGCAGATCCTTTGCTGCTAACCTGGCTGCTGGTGAGCCTATTCTCAGTGTTTTAGATAGAGAGTAAGTCAGTGAAAAGCAGTGGTGAATGTGAAAACTGCTACAGCTTTAATACTTAAAAAATCATACTTTATAGTTATTTGAGGGAATATACTTTCACGTGGAAGGCATTCTCCAGAGTCAGTGGGATGTTCTACACGGACTTGTTCATAGCTGTCATAACAAAAAGTTAATCCATTTAAAGCCTCTTGTAGGATCATCATATATATTTTTAAAAAGAATTTTCTAATCCATGTCTACCCTGCTTGCAACTGTAAGTTTTGGTTATGATGGTGAAATGCTTTATCATTAAAATGTTATTTTGACATAAATATGGAATTTTTATTTTATGTGAGTCTCTGAAATTACTTGGAAATATGAAGCATTTACGCATTGTTTAATATCTAATTTACAGGTGGCAGATTTAGGATGTGCTGACTGTACGCTTCTCTGGATGCTGAAATTCTGCAGTTGCATTGAAGTGTTAGCTGGGCTAGATATCTGTGCAAGTGTAATGAAAGAAAAAATGTAAGCTCTTGCATTGTGTTAATTTAAGGTTTGTATTTGGCGTGACCTAGTAGCATGTTACATCATTTCTTGTCAAGAATTTCAAATTGAAGATAAATGCAGAAGTACCAACCTGGCATGAAGAGCTATCCATTATTTAGTGATGTTGCACCTGTGTCTGGGCACTACTGGGCTGTAGATGCCTGTGCCCATAACATCACCTAATGCAGCAGACGTCCAAGTCATGGAATGGCACTGAAGGTGTGTACGTCTAAGAAACACAGTTTGTAAAGGTACTACTGTTCATGCTCGTACATGACATTACTGTGGTATACAAATCTGATCTTTTTGAAATGCGCGTGTAACTCTCTTCCAGTCACCGTGGTGGGGACTTCATTCTTGTAAATCTTTTCAGAATGGGAAGATTAGCTCGATGTTTTCTGTCTGGCTTAGAAGGCTCTAAAGTGTGAAGTTTGTGACCTTTGAAGCATGGGTCAGAGTGGTGAGGAACACCAAAGTTTCTCTCTTGGAAGCTGGATGTAGAACTGGATGCTGACATTATCACTTGCTCTTTCTCAAGCATGAAGAAAAGTAGCCTTTTATTATATTTAAAGTTTATTGTGTGTTTTGTCTGATGCAGTACTTCAGGATGAAATTTGTACATACATTTTAGTTCTCAATCTGTTTTATTTGGGGGGGGGGGGGGGGGCAAAAAAAGTTAGTATGCTCATCTAATAACTTCCCCCCCAAACCCTGTAAAGTGCATCTAAGCCAGACTTACTATGTGTCTAGAGTTGAGCTACCATCAGAATGTACAAGCGGCTTTGCAAGTGGCTTGAGAATATAGTGGAAGTTTCTGTAAACATGAAGGGCAACTGCTGGATTGTTCTGTTGTAGATAGTTACAGAAAGTGTATTAGAAATTATGTTTTTTAAATTCCTGTTAAATAGTTAACCTTTTTGAGATTTACAAGGTATCTATGTAGGATGCTATCTAGTTCAGTTACATGCACGATTTATCTTGTCTAAGGTCCTTTCTATGACGTCATGTTTTTAATACTTTTGTAGGCATAGGTTGTCTCCTCTTCCTGGTGATTATTTGCAACCGGCTGAAAGATCCCTAACTGTTACCTTGTATCATGGTTCAGTTGCCCATAAAGATCCTTGCATGCTTGGTTTTGACTTGGTAACGTGTATTGAACTGTGAGTATTAGGCTGACATGCTACATTTTTCTAAGTTCATTAGGGTTCAGTTTGGCGTTTTGTCCATACTCTAAACAGACTTGATCAAACCTTTCAAGCAGAAGAGTAGCAGAATGTGGCATTTTTAAACTTGTGCTTAAATTAACCGTGCCAAGAAATTCAAGTGGCACTAACTTATGGTGGAAAAAAGGGTATTGAAGAAAAAGTACAAAATGCAAGAGGAAGTTTTCTCAGACAAAAACTTCTAAGCTGCCACTCAGCCACAGTGCCAGTGCTAATATTGCAGAGCTAGACTTAAAATTACAAGGTACAGGTACAGGCTTGGGATTTTTTTTGACTTCTTGTTAAGAAGATTGAAATATAGTAGGGTGTTTTTAAAGACATACATAAACTTATCCTTTACAGAATAGAGCACCTGGAACAATCAGAACTAGAGAAGTTTCCTGAAGTGGTGTTTGGTTTCATGGCTCCAAGCATAGTTGTGATCAGTACTCCAAATTCTGAATTTAACCCTTTGCTTCCAGGAGTGACATTATTCAGGCATCCAGACCACAAGTTTGAATGGAACAGAGTGCAATTTCAAAGCTGGTAAGTTTACTGAACATGGTATGCAGAAAGCTTTGAGTGTTCAGTAATGTGAGAAAGGAATAGCTATACATTTTCAGAATGGTTTGTGTATGTGGTTTGGCGTCAGTGAAGTTTCACACAAACTGATTTGGTAAAACATTTCTTGGCTGTTATAAATAGTTAAGCATGCTCTGTGGGTTTTGCATTTTATGCTGGCTTTCTTTTCCAGTAACTGCAAAACATATTTAAAGCTTTTACTTTCCTTTTTATATATCTTCATTACAACTAGTGCATTTGAAGTGTAAGGTATTAATTAACCTTTTCACATAATAATACCCTGCTATAGAAATGCTTCATAAAAACCTAAGAAATGTGCTCACTATGTATGGTGTGTAATCAAAGCACTCAGTCCAGACCTTTCTGTAAGAGTATGCAAGCAGATCAATCAAATAATCACAGTAGCAGAGCATGTTGAGTAAAGTTAAGGGTGGTTTAGTGGACCATGGCACAATGAAAGATTTTGTGTAAAACATACGTACATGGCAGAGGGTTGCATAAGATGTCTTTTACTCTAATATCATTAGATGTAATAAAAACAAAATAAAGAGGGAGTGGGATATATAGCCTGTGATAACATTCAACTGTCAGGCCATTGTGGAAGAAAATATATGATACAGTAAAGGATGCCATACCTCAATAGCCAAGTCTTGGTCAGAAATTGTCTTTGAAAATTTACCTCTTAAATTACGTTGTTTCTGCCATAGACTTTGAAAGTATACTGTGATTTTTGAGTATATAGTTTTGCAAAGCTTGAAGCATATCTTCTTCCCTAAATAATGATACTAAAACCTGCCTGCATTATTAGCTAAAGGTTAAATACCTTAGAGACCATTTATATGACTTAAAGTAAATTTAGATTCCACTTTTGGTTATACATGAACTAAAAATATTTGTATCACTGAAGGAGTGATATTTTTGAGCTGCAAACAGGAGAATGTCTTTACATTTGTGTTGTGAAATGTAAGTATTGCAATAGTCTCTAAAATACATGAGATATTAATTTATTTTACTACTTTTTCATGGAGGATGATGCAGGTAAGTGGTTCCATTTCAGTTCCCTGTCCCATCGCTTTTTTCACACTGGCTTGAGGTACAGTACTGCAAGATTGGTTTTCATTTAGATGTCATGGACATTGTTGTAACCTTGTTTAGGTAGACTTTATTCTTTATACATTTACAACAAAGCTCACTTTTTTCTATTAACTGGTCTCTTGTGGGTTTGGGGTATATATATTTTTTATGGGTTCTTCTCAAATAATTTTCTTCTTTAAAATTTGTAGGTTTTAGCTCACTTTAAATACATTTAAGACAGTGAGTAAGAAACTGTGAACATGCATATTCTGTGCAGGTGTTTTAGAAATAACAGTAATGTTTGGTTGCCTAAATTGCTGATACTGAATGATTCAGACGATGGTAGGCATATGATTACAACTCTGATTCAGCAAGTTTTGACAGTGCTTGTCTTCAGGCATGTGAGTATTCTTAGAGAAATTACGCTCAAGCATTCACATTGCTTCTCTTAGAGAATGTACCTTTATCACATTAAAATATTAGTATTTAGTATGCTCAGAATAATTTGTCTTTCTTAGGGCTCTAGAGACTGCTAGATGCTATGATTACTCAGTGGAATTTACTGGTGTAGGGCACCCACCAACAGGAATGGAGAATGTTGGGTTTTGTACCCAAATAGGCGTGTTTGTTAGAAAATATCCTCAAACCAGTGAATCTGCTCAGTCTGAGAAACCCCCTGAAGCAGTTTACAAAACAGTAAGTAGTATTTTCTTTCTCTAGGAGGATGAATAAAGAGTAAAATTTTCTGTGACCTGCCTGTGAAGGTGTTCTTACTGTGGTCTGCTGTTGCTATCCAGTCTTAGCTCTGATTAATACACACCTTCAGATCAAAAGCCTGACTCCATGATTTGTGTTTCTGTTATGCAAAGGCCTTAACTTTTAGGTTATTTGCTAAATAGCAATATGGATAATCATCCTTATTTTAGCATACTGTTATCCTTAGAATGAAAATTCTCCTTTCCATCAGGTATACTGTGACATTATTTTTATAATTGTTCCTCTAATAATTCATTTTTTCATCATGTGGTTGTTGGCACTGACACAGATTTTTCAGATGTAAAAAAAAAAAAGCATTTTTGACAGTGTATGTTTTGAAGAACTATTTAGTCTTGTAAAATAAGTTATCAGAAGGAAGGCATTTCCCAGAAATTGGATTGACAGGGCCTGTTTTGTGTGGTTTGCCTTACTCAGTAGCATTTGATGTTACGCCCTAATCTAGGTGCTTTCAGATAGCTAGTTCTGGTTTTTGCAAAGGCATGGGATCTTGCCACGTACCCCATTCTCCAGTAGTGCACATCAAACTTTTGGTTTTTAGCACTAAATGGCTTTAACTTTAGATAACATCAGATAATATTTTTGTAAATTACTCTGCTGTGTGTTGCAGTGTGTCACACCGACAAAGCCTAATGCGTCTAAGTGCTGTGTGGTATAAATCAAAGGACTTTTTTTTTTTTTTTTTTTTTTCCCCACAGATGATATGAAGTAATAATGCAAAAAGAGAAATATGTTGGTTTTTTTTTTCAATCTTATGAGGCCTTAATTTATTTGCTTCAGTGAACATATTCAAATATTTCACTTCTTTGTTTAAAGAGATATATATGTATCTTCCAGTGACTTGTGACCTGAAGTGAAATGTCAGGTGATGTTATGGGAATGTCTCCTGTAGTTTCCAAGCTATAAAGACATTCTATAAATTTGAAATTTCACCTGTCATATAGTGCCCTTAATGGAATTGTGAAGTGTTCTTTAATGGTCAGCAAACTTGGAAATGGGTCTAGGTGACTGACATATACTAGAAATTGCTTTCATTATCTTCTGTTCCAGGGTCATTATGGAGGGAGTTTTGACATCAGTATCCTTTGAGTTTAAACAAGAGTGTTACATCTCATGTGTTTCTTACCAAACCTGGACTATCAAATTAATTTTTATTTTATTATGTAACTAATTTACTGGAATAAATCAACATTTCAAGATTTAATCAGAAAATAGTTACAGACTGTGGAACTTCAGTGGTAGTGTGTTGGTATAAAGCACTTCCTAGTAAACTAGTGGGAGTGAGATTGCCTGCCTAGTGTCCTTAATTGCCATGGAGTCTAGCTCAGTGTAGAATACACAAGTTCACAGATTTTGATGTCACAATTTTTTAGCATTCTCTGCATCTGTGAGAGCATATTTAATGTTTTACTCTGAAAACAGAATGA
Organism: Butorides virescens; assembly: GCA_017310255.1. Taxonomy (NCBI): domain Eukaryota; kingdom Metazoa; phylum Chordata; class Aves; order Pelecaniformes; family Ardeidae; genus Butorides; species Butorides virescens. Next base: position 38,750 of record JADKXX010002233.1, on the reverse strand, counting down.
AAGACATAGCTGCAGTGCTGGTTTCCAGATAACAGTTCAGAAGTTGTTTAGTATCTACATAGCTGTGAAACTGTCACCAGAGCCTCATGATGATTAAATGTGCAAAGTAAGAGAATGATTAAAAAGAATTAAAGAATTGCAGGGCTTCACCCTGCCTGATCAACAAATATAGCTTGCAGATAGATATAAGCCTGATTTTTTTTTTTTTTTTAAGATCCGTTAACTTGCCATTTAGTTGTAATACATAAAATCAAGTCATACTGTCTAGTTTTCCTGTTATCTGAAAATGTTTAATAAGTAAAACAGGATAGAATCAAAAATTATGTTCACATTTTAGAGGTGCTTTTTGACAAGCAAATGTTAAAATCTGAGTCTATGATAATGATAATTTTGTGTGTTCTTATACGTTGTAAAGGTCTTCAAAGCAGTGTATCCAAGTCTTAAAGATGAGAAGTACCTGCAGAATGCAGTGGTCAGTGAAGTTATTTTCACAGCACAAACCATTAAGCGAAGTCTGCTGGACCGTTTAATGTCAGAACATGAGGAGTTTAACGATGATCCTACTGAGAGAAAATCCAAATTCCAACCTTCAGTGAACTGCTTTTCAGACGATCTTGGAAAACTGGTTGTTGAAAAAAGCATGGAACCATTTGTCATCGGAAATGTGATTTATATACCTCTTACAACAATCTTTGCTTTTCCTAAAGTGAATCAACTTTGTGGCACCTTTGAGAAGCTATGCAAACTTATTGCTGGCAAGGTCACACTGAGCAGTGATGGTTCTGCTGTGATGTTCAATACTGAACATGAAAATGAAGATAATTAGATCACTGATTTCTTGTGCAAAGTTCAGTTAAAGTAATGGAAGTATTTTTTTAGTAGCTGTCAAATGGTGTGTTCTGTATGCTAACTGGAACCACAAAATCTTTTCTAAACCTTCCAGTATTTATTCATGAGCACTGCTGTCATTTAGTAAAGGGTGCTTCTGACAAATACTGCAGTAACTCATGGGGATTTGAAGTAGAGTATCAGGGGCTGAAGGAAGAGAATTAATTCCCTGTGAAGAAAAATTTTAAGTATTTCTGTTTGTTTTTTGTTTTTTTTTTTCTATTACCATATTGTAACTATCATGACTAGATTCTTTTTGGTAATCTTTTGTTAGCTGCAGTGATAGTTGATGCTAACACAGAACTATGTTGCATGAATAATATGTAAGATACAGGTTTAGGGCAATTTTTTCTTAATAGAATAAAATGTATAGATGCCTTTCTCAAGAGGAGCACATACTCAGCCTTCATGAAAATCAAACGTTCCAGGTAAATTGGAATATGCCACAAATGTTTATAGCTCGGTAAATTCAATACTGGGGAATTATGTTTGATTTAAGGTGGTGGTGGGGAAAAAAGGTAGATTTAGCCCTATTGTTTTATCTGGTTCCTTGATAACTGCTGCTTGGGAAATAATCTGCATCCTGTAACTTTCTAGAAGCTGAATTTAATTAATTTGAAACTGGTATCTTTGATTAGTCTGTTTTTGAAAAAATAAAAAAAATATAAAAAAACCTGTCATTGTGAATGCTCAACTAGCCCTGGAAAAAAAAAACCCTATGTGTTTTCACATGCAGCTGTTGTCCAAAAAATCTAAATCTAAAGTTAAACTACAGGTGTTTGGCTCTATCTGTTCAGTGTTCCTTAGTATACATATGTGTACTGAAACTGAAGAAGCTATTACATATCATCTATAGAAGTGCTACTTACATTTTAATTGAGATTGTTAGATTTTACTAAAACAGGGTATGCTCTTTTCTGTGCCAGCTTTCCAGGTTTTGACTGGCTTTAATAAATTTTAATCAAGATTGTCTTTAAAGTACTAAATTAACTGTCTTTTCAGGAGCTTTTAAACCCTCTCACAGGATTCATTGGGCACAGCTCTTCAGTCTCAGGTTGGTCTTTTTGCTTAAACTATTATGCATATTTGTGGATAAACACAGTATTTATTGTGTCCCACTTAAACTTGGAGTTTGACCAAGGTCAGTTCTGATTATCTCAAATCAGGATACTAAAAGGAAGCTTATGAAGATGAGGTGTTTTAGACTTGCGGCAGTATCACTGACCAGGAGATGGCACACGTATCTCAAAACAGATCAACCCTAGGTTCAAAACTGTAAAATCCAAATAAAGTAGAATTAAAAACAAACAACAAAAAAAGTAATGCATTATCCTGAATATAAGGGATATAACTTGATGGCAGTTGAGCAAGTTAGGGATCAATTATGGTCAGAATAGCTGAACAGAATGTTTCTGATCAGTGCTTTAAATTAATAATAACAAAGTGAGGAAGTGGTATAAATAAATTCTAAAAATAGCCCCTCATTTTAATAAATAAAAACCAACTGCCTAATTGTGAGAGCTTCAGGAGTTAATTGTCTGTCTCCCCAAAGACTTCTCAAACAAATAGATCTCACGGCTAATAAACTTCTGCTATGTTTCAGGCCTGTCTCCCATGGATTTCCATGGTACCAGGCTCTGTTCCATACTTGCTACCATTATGTTGATAAACGAGGTTTGGATCATTCAGTTACAGCTGGGTAATGTGGAACTCATAATGGGTATTTGTTTGGACTTCTTTGTTTTTCTATTTAAACTGAGCAGAAGAAACCTAGGAAGGGGCTTCTGAAATGACAGAAAATTCTTATGCAGAAGTCCTTTGCATGTTCTTCCTCATTCACAAAACACATTTTAAGGTAGTCCTGTATGCAGGCAGTTCACTGGGAATGTCCCCAGAATAAAATGCATATACTCACACGAGGATACTGGGGAAACAGTAGATCATAAGAGAATGCAATTTAAAAAAACCCCAAGCAAACAAAGCAAAAAACCACTAGTGCTGCATTTACCAGTACATGCAATTTTTAGTTCTGATCAGATGGTGCATACAACTCTGAACTTAGGCAAAGCTTTGCCAGCTTGTGCCTAGAGATTTCCCTTCATATAAAAAAAGAAAAAAAAAGTTACTTATTTTCTAGTTTTTAACAGGAAAGCAATAAAGTGAAAATAACCTGTTCCCCAGAAATGTTAACAAAGGTTGTGTTTGCCTTTCCCCTTATTGGCAGATCCTGCTGTGAGGCTGTACAGGGAATTGACTCAACTGATGTGTTACAGAAATGTGTAGGCGTGCAACAGACAGGAAGAGGGGAGCAGGCAAGCAGGAGCAGTTGGGTGGGAGAAGGCAGAACTGCTTATGTTGCCTCAAGAATTAAGAAAGTAATTTTTGCCCATGCTAATCTTTGTCTATGCTGCTGTTCTCCTATGTCAGAAGGTCCCCAAAATGCACCTAAGTGTTCAATGACAGCATTTGAAGTTCTGGTACTTCAGATCTCTTTTTTTTTTTTTTCCTATTCTCTGTAGTAGTAAAGGAGAATCTTCTCCTAGACCACAATAAAGGTTTTGCCTTAGTATATCACATATGTATATGCAGCAGTGGTGCATAGCCTTATTTTTATCCCTGAGCTTTATTTTATTTCACGAGATGTTTTCCTTCCAGATCAAAAAAGAACCATGTCTAAATGACCTGTTTTCCTTACAACATACATGCCACTGAAACAGTGTGAAGACACAGAAGTAGAAAAAGCAAAGCATCTGGAAAAAAATAATAAAAAAATCCCCTAGTGATTATATTTGCAGCTGCTGGCATTCAGTAAGGTGACTAGCATCTATGTGTGGTTTGTGTATATACATGTATACTTCATATTTCTGAGAGAACTCTCCACTGTGAGATCCTTAACTGGGGGATTTGTTTGCTGATGAAATTTGCATTTTATTCTGTATGGAAACTGTTGATTCATAAAACCAGAAGAGAGACAACAGCCCACAAAAAGAAATCCTAGGCTGTTTCGCTGAAATTTTTGAAACGATTTCTGTCTTTTTGAATTGAAATACAGCTGAGACTGAGTTGGTTATACATGGTACAGTTACCTCTCTTAATCCTAACTATACAGTTAATTGATTACCAAACTGATCCGAGTGCCAAATAACTTGTACTGTAATTAGCTACAACTTTTACCAATCTGGTTGATGTAAGAACAGATGCTTATTACAGTACCAAAATGCTTGGTTATTTTGAATGCATTGATGAGAAGAAATACATTCCACAAGTAATTTTGTCAGAAAAATAACAAGGTAATTTACAAAATTATACCAACTGTATGTAAAAGTTTAAGTAGTAAAGTCTCTACACTCACCTGAGGAAGATTCATTTTGTCATTTGCAAGGTGAGGAGGGACTATACACAGTGCCCTCACTTTCCCCGAATACTGCTAGTTGTGGAGTCTGCCTAACAGTTAACCTGCCAATATGTCTCACACTTTAAAATTTATTTTCATTTGCATAACAATGACATTATTTTCCTCTCCAGGAGACAGATAAATAACTATGTACTAATAGCGGTTTCATTAACTTATTTGTGGACTGGAGATTAAGTTTTATAAACTGTAGAGGTAAAGCTTGAAAAGCAGTAGAGAAACCAAAATGGACACAGACTTCCAACTAAGTTTGTAATTTTTTCATTAAAAAATTACATAATTGTTTAGAAACATATTTCAAGCTGAAGACATGAGTTTATTGAATGTCTGAGATAGTTGCATTTAAATACAGTAAAAAAAACCCCACCAACACATACCAAACAGTTTATTATTCTCCAGTATTCTTATAACACAGTTTGCAAAAAAGAAAATACTACATTCCACTTAAAATATGGATAATTAGAGAATGACTTCATAGAGAGTTGTAACTCAAAGCGAGAACAATAAATTACTAGAACACAGTTTTATTAAAAGCTTGATTTCCATATAAACTCCCCTCCTATTTAAAAGATCTGCTCAGGCAAGAAAATAATTGGTTTCTAGTAAACAAAATACCTAATCTATGGCAGTTAGCTGTGTCTTAACATAGAGTACACATCTGGGCTATGGAAATTCCCTTAAAAGTAAGTAAGTAGCTGTACAATGTTTTTTAAAAGTCTCTTTTCCTCAGACTATGCCTATTTTTCCCAGTAAACTACTGTCTAACTATTACTGGTTTTAATAGATTTGTCAACAAGTATAGCAGCGTTGTGAATACTGAAAGCAACTTAATTTATTAAAATTTCATGCATCTTTTGGCTTGCAGTACAATTTTTTTGGTACAAGTTAGTTAATAGAAAGTGAAACTATCATGCTCTGAGAGATAGGTGTATACCAGCAGATACGTAGTTTCTGTTTAAAATTCCTGTGAAGGACAGAAATGGATAATACCACACTCCTATTAACAGCAGCTAAAATATAATCTTGGTATTCATTCTTTTACCCATTAAGACATGTCAAAGAGATTCTAATTAACAGTAGGAAATAGAAGCTTTTAAGTACCGTAACTGAGTAAGAGCTCATATTAATCATATTCAATAACAGTACTCAAGCTTTAAAATCTGAAACTTCCTTAAAAACCACAAAAATTAGCTTAATAACTCTACTAGATTTAATAACTACTGGACTTATGGAAAACAAAGCCTGCTTTTCCTAATTTAACCTATTAAACATGACCTGTTTATACTTCAATAAAAGGGTATCAAACATTACTCTGAGCAGAATTTGAAGCTTTCAGAGCTTTCAAAAATGGCCACACAATTTGTGTTTTTATTTAATCCAAGCCTTACTGATAAACAGTACAACAAATTGTACGACAACTATGGTTGCTTGCCTTTTACAATTAAATACAGCAGAGCCAAGCCTGAATTAGAACTGTGTCACCTAACACATCCCTTTGAAAACTGATTCTTTCATAATTCTCAATGAAAATTTTAAGAGGTCTCATCTTTCTTGCCTGTCAGGCAAATCATATTTGTGCAAATTTAAATACAGTACATTGACCTTAATGTAACAGTGGACAGATAGTGAAGGAAAAAGCATTCAAAAAATCTGCTGCACAGTAAGACTTCTTCAGAGCACAGAGTACATCTACAATAAAGTGCTTCTCTTAGCAAATTGTATTGGTAATAGTATAGAATTTTACCTAGTTTTAATCTATTTACTCAGCAACTTAAACTTTAATCTCCTTCTACCTCCACCATCCCAAAGGCACATTCAAAACACAGGCAAAGCACTAAGTAACTGTGAAGGATTAAGTGGTAGTAAACTACTGACTAGGTTTGTAAACAGTACTATCCCACTGAATCTCAAAGTTCATGCATTATTGAAGTGAGTTTCCGTGGAAGCAGCTTTTGAACTCCAGATTGAACAATCCAGCCAGTTTTCTTGATAATACACTATTGTGCCTTAGTATCTTGATGTGGACTCCTACTTTTGTCTCTTGCACCAGAACACATTTGATGCATTTAAGCATCTAGACTTCATTTACAATCAACAGGCTGGTTTAGATTGTTTAGTTGTTTTGGGTTTTTTTAAATGCATGTGAAGTTCACCTCTACTGTTCAAGCTTACAATGAAGTTATGCTCAGTACTCTTCAAGAGAGGGTTTTGGTTATGTTAAAACAAAGCTGGGCTGTTTTGTGGAGGCCTTAATTTTGACTTGATATTAATTTGACTTGATAGAAGTAATTAGCTTCTGTAAGACTAAAATGGCAGGCAGGATCAAACTGAGTAATTAATTCCTTCAGGTTCATTTAAGACCAACGTTTAGAAGCTTCTTTAGAAAAGAAGTTACAAACAAGGTACATCACCACAAGTGGTCTCCTGCATGAAATACTGAAATGGGATTCACTTAATCATGTTTCCAAAAATGTTTCATACAACTTAAAAAGCAAGTAATTCCACTAACATCAGGTAGAGCTTACAAATATAGTTTAAGTGCTCAAACAAGGTATATACACATAGCTGAACATTGCCTTCATACCACAGAAGATGAAGCTCTATAGACAAGAGGCATTCCATTACTTTCTGAAAAAAGATCACATTGAGTTCATTTTGGCTTTTGCAACTCTTGCAACAGAGCAAAGAAAAACGGAAGCATCAGCACCACAGAGCTCCAAGTTTTCCTCTTGTTTGTCATTCTAGGCTAACGCTTTATCACCACCTGCTCATATGCTCCAGATCCTACTCTGAAAGAATGTTTGAAATAAGTTAGTTCAATTCCAATTTAAATGGAAGCTAAACAGCAAATATCACAGATCAGCAAATTTACCGTTTAAAAAAAAAAACACACACACCCCCCTCCCCGCAAAGAGCTCGTACCAAAACAGCTAAACATGAGGGGTAGAAAACATGCCTAATCACTGTGCCACTGGGTAACCTACAGCGTAACGCATTAAAGCATTTTGGGTTACACTACAGTCAAAATGAAGAATGATTATGTTACTGAAAAAGAAGTTACTCTTGGACTTCTCTAGGGTTCCTTAAACATGATCTTTCTGGTACTAGTGGATTGGTTGGGGTTTTTTTTTTTGGGGGGGGGGGGGTTGGGGAACGAGTTCGCCTCAAGGTACATCATATGCAGCTAGTACTTTATATGTACATTTATACTTAAATACATAAATGGCTCTAAAAAAACCCACTAAGTTACAATCTTCTTACGTTAAGATACAAGAAAAACGTCTTCCAGTCTTTGTTCATGCTGAATTGTAAATGCAGTTACAAAGCTGTCTGCCCCCCGCCCCTGACAGAACATCGTGGGTTGTTTTACATGGCAAATTGCAGTGCTATGTCAAAAATTTGTTTTATAATTTTCAGCACATTATCAGCTGCCTTTATACCTAATTCCAGCAGTACCTGTTGAATTGCTGAAATACTGATGCTATGCTAATTTTGTGAGATAAAGAAAAGTCTTAAAGAGTTACCCTGGACTGCAGAATCATGGTATTAGAGCATATTTGTACCCATTTTTAATGTTTTCTCGTCTGAGAAGACTCTAATACTTTCAGGTCAAGTCACATATCAGAGTATTTGAAGAGTGTTTAGAGAAGAAGAAAAAAATCTCTGGTTCTAAAACAACTACAAGAAGATAATCCAAAGCAGATTATCAAAGGAGAGAGTTTAGGGCTACAAATAGTTGAAAGGTGAACAAACCATTGGGAAAGGAAAAGTGTAGCATATGGAATCAGAAGGAGTAGTGAGCAAAACTGAAGAAAATTAGGCTTGTTATCAGGAAGACATAACGGTTTGATACTGTAAAGGTGGGTGTGCAAAATACTTAAGACTTTCTTCCAGCTCCAGAGAGTAACACTGTAAGTCTGTAGAGGTAAGATTTTAAACTGGTGCCTGTTTCCTGTGTCCATTCTGACTGAAACCTTGCTCATATCTGAAAACTTTGGAACTGAGACTCTTCGGAACCTCCGGAAGTTATAATTCTTACAGCTGATGCATCAGTTTTATTTTGGAACTAACCTATCTGTACTGTTTTAAAACCTGATGATCTAGGTCTTCTGGTGCCTTGAAGTGATACAGAACAGAAAGATACAAAGATCAAGAAAGTATATACAGAATAATCGCTGTATAAGATGCATTTTTGTTCAGTATTACTTACGGATTAGTTGTTCAGGGTACATACCTGTTAGGTAGATTATGGCTTCCAAAAGAAGTTCTTCCACCAGGGCCCACAAATAATCTTAAACCTTCTTCTAAAAAGCAGGGGAATTAACATATGTTAGCTTCCTTTAATGTTGCCCAAGCTAAAACTAAGTCCTTTTAAATCTACCAGTTTTGTAACAGATACTTTCAGATGCACATGTTTCAACTAACGAAGAACGAAACTTCACGTGCTATGGGTTGGAGGAACTACCTTCCTCATAGAAGGCCCCTGCTCTTTTCTTTTCAGACTTAAATTCTTTGGGTAAGTTACCCAAGTCACGCAACAGCCTTTCCAACTTCTGGGAGACAGGATGAAGCAGAAACCCTAGTGATCCATATGCACAGTCCTTATGATTACAAGCAACAAAGACTATGAAGAGTGAATTTTCCTAAGGCCTGTAATGTGCATCAATTTTCTTTAAGCTTCCTTATTTATCTCCATACCTTCTGCACTTGAGTCTAAACTAAAGTCTTGACTCTGGAGTATTGTTTCAACTATATCATCAGCATCAACTCTGGTAGCATCGACCCTCTTCAGCTGTGACTCCACAGAGTCTTGCTTTACAGGATGTCTGCAAAAAGAAATATATTTAGAGCTCTTAGAAGTGATATAGTAAGTTATGTTTCACTTTTGCTAGATAAGGCTTTCAAAGTTAAGTATACCTGCAGAGTTTTTCTGATGGTGCACCTTTAACGGATGTATCGGATTCAGCTTCAGTTACTTTTGGCTCCGTGTATTCACATGGCTCTAGAATACTTCCAATTCCTGTAGAGGTACTGCTCACCGAGGTGCTCCTCCTGTGGCAGAGTTCAGACAGACTGGATGATCTGGAGTGACATGTGCTGTATCCTGCTGGGAAAGTGCAGGAAAGCTAGGTTACCTATATTATTGACAGCCAAGGTCATTAGTTGTATTTTACCATCCTGAAAGCAGAATTTTTGTTTTGTTTTCTTATAAAGAGACTTCAAAAGCCTTATGGCTGTATGTGCGTACACCAATTGAGCAAATTACTTTGGGTTTTGTATTCTAGCACATGCTGTCATCTTTTTGTTCTGAATAACTCTTGCTTCCTAATATAATGTCTTGGTGTCATTAATTCCCCCTCAGCTTTTAGAACTAAGTCTCTGCTTGCAAGTTGTTTGTTTTTACATGGGAGAGGTAAAAATCTCATTCAGATATGTTAATTGGAGGGAGCTAAGGGAAAAAGCAATCTCACTTCTGAACAGATAATCCATTGTTCTTTTAAGAGGAAAAAACGTTACCCTCCCCACACCTGAAACTCCTAGGAAAAAGCTTTCAACTTCAAACCGTTTTTTTAAACATATAAAGTATACTTATTTTCTACAGTCTAAAACTGTGAAAGTACATAAACTGCAACAATTCATAACAAAATTGTTAACAGCTACCTGACAGTTTGGACTGCTGACTTGCATAGCTTGATGTTCTGGAATGTCCACACGCACCAAGTTCATCTGGGACCGAGGCACTCTTTGATGAGACATCTGCAACATGTGCACGTCAGATACTGTTGCTAAAGCCAGCTCTGTTATTACTTAGCCTGTAATCTTGATTAGACTCAAATGTCAGATTTCCCTGAGGGATTAGGGACTTGACACTGGTTTTCTACAAACCCTTTGAAGATTCAAGTAAAAATACCCTGTATGTTAACAAATGCGTATTCCTTAAAAAAAATCATAATACGTTCAATGAGTAAAACGGAGAGTGCCATTGGGTTAGAAAGATTTGTATGCAATGCAGTTTTAGATTTGCCTACACTGTACACATTAACGAGATCACCACGCTTACCATAGTAGAACGGCGTACTAGATGTCTTCTGGCTGAAAAAGTAACTGTGGTTAAGACAACTTAAGCTGTGTTTAGGGTAGAAATTAATAAGCTATATAAGAGCCTGAAGCTTGTAATAAACTCCAAAACCCCCCACCAAGAAGACCCCAAATTTCAACCTGCAATAAAGTGGTTTAATAGTTGGGGTTTTTTTAGTCTAAATTTCAGAGTAACTACTTTAGTTTTAAACAATACTTAGAATTTTACCACTCAAAGTTTACTCAGTTATGCATACCCCTATGATTCATAAGTTGAAAATCAAGGGCCAAATTAAATGCTCAGTCAAAATAAAAATCCAAAGCAAACAAAGAAATGTGTCACACGGAAAGTGAAAGATATTAAATGTTAAACAGAAGGCAGGCTATCAATCTAATTTCTGTTCTTTCTTCCCATTAAATAAACTGCTACAAAAGTAAAAAAGAGATTCCACTGATGTTATCTAGGAGAGTGTGTCTCAACGAATAATCAAAGGTCCCCTTGTGGGCAAGTTATAAAAGAACTGAGAAATTAAGAGCATTATTTTATACCTGCTATGCCCAGATGTACTACTTTTACATTTTCTCCGCCTTTCCTGTCTTCCTGCAAAGATTCAGGTTCTCCCGCAATTGCTATAGACATTGCTGTGGAAGGAGGCCTGTAAGAAAGAGGTGGTTAAGATTTGCTGTACTTCTGCTGCAACTCCTGCAAACTGGTCAGCAGAGATTTCTCTTTTCAAGTAAGTTTGCATAATTCATACTGTGCTTCAAGTTAACAGGCTTGTAATTGTTCTCTGAAAACATGCTGCCTAGCCCCCTGTTAAAGAGAAGGAAAAAAAAAAAAGCTTAGGCTATTGAGCTTCAGGACATTTTACAGAATCCATCTGCTTCAGGCTTCTGGGCATGCTTGGAAGGACTTTTCCTTTTTTGATGATTGGCAGAGTGATATGTGTTTATCATCATACCAAAACCCAAAAGGATATTTAATTAAAATGGATAAACCTCTAAGTTTGTGCTTTGCTAGTGTAAAAGAAACTAATTAGAAACTGACGAAGTGAAAATAATCTTTTGCAAGCAAATACAACTAAAATACATTTCAAGACGTTACCTACAGTTTTTTTAACGCTTTGTTATTCTTGACTTTGGGAACAGACTGTTGGTCTGCATACAAATCAGTATTTGTTGACATTTTTGGATTGGACATACTCAATAATTTAGTCACTGTCTTTATGTACAGTAACATATCGCCTCTTATGCTACGTTTGAAAGTAGAGAGAGAAAGAGAAAAAGCACTTCTGGAAACATAATGCTTGTGTGACTTGACTGCCTAACCTACTTCTGAAAGCAAGAACCGAATGCTTTCCGGGATATCACCCCAGATCAAACATCAGGCCCTCCAGGCTTCTTCATAAAATATGTGGCTGATTCTAGATTGTGAAATTGTGTTAAGGTTTATTTTTCCTTAGATAAATTTTTTGTTCTGTTTGTGTTGAAAGTTCACATTCCAGGAAATGCTTATATCATCAGTTTGGAAGAAAATGCCAAGTCTGAATAACATGAGAGATTTTTTTCCTAGGGACCCAGAAAACTGTTTAGGTACTAATTTCAGTTGCTTCAATACCAGCCAGTAAGGAACAGGATTACACTGTTTTATTAAAATATACAAGACTAATTGAGTGGTTATCTGCCTTTGAGAAATTATCAATATCGGCGATGTATTTGCTAATAAGCCTGACTCAAAGTGAATCAAGAGGTGCTAAATAACTAGGGATACAGAAAAGCTTTGCCCAATCAAATTCACGTCATACCCTCTTACTATTTATTCAGTAAGCACAAGATGAGATTTCAGAGTTCTGTTCTTCTTATTGAAGGTTAGAAGAAGAGAGGAGGAAGGGCCTTTAATGGTGCAAGGAGACACTGAAGAGTTCCTGTAGCGAATCATCTGAGCTAGACCAGTGCAAGCAACCTTCTCAGATCTCCTCAGAAATGCTGGTAAGGATTTGGCCACAGCAGTAATGTACAAAGTCTCTAGCTGCTACAGAAAACAGTTCTCAATTGTCCTAATAAAACCTAGAAATCATGAGTTACTTCATACTTGCACCTCAGACTGATTTAGGAGATCATGCTGCTTTTCTTGGAGCTGCAGCCTCATTTCACTTTAAACACCATCGTTTTTACTTGAGGAAGTCTTCAGCATATATTTACTGCTAGAGATTAAGCCTGCATGAGATTATTATCCCTCTTCATTGGATTATTCAGAGAGACATTGATTGCCTACATTAATCTGATAAAAGAGTTTAAATTCAGTTTATGAGCGTATTTTGAATAAAAAAATCCTAATCCATACTGAAGCAAAAGTGGTTTAGTGTAGCAGTTTGTACGTAAGCACTGTATCTTTACAGTGGAAGATATCTTTGATCCAGCATAAGGTCTGAAAGTGTATAAATGAAAGTTGAGAACCTACACAAAAATTTGAGATTGACATAACACGGGTGACACTAGCAATTTTTTCCAGGTTGTTTTCCTTAAGCTCATTTTTTAATTTTGAAGTTTATGTAATACTCTGAACTCTGCCTTAGATTGTTTTTGAAAAGGCTCACGCGAGAACAAGCGTGTTGTCTCAGGCCAAAGGTCTGTCCAGCCTTGCATCCTATTTCTGTCAGGAGCAAACGACAGATGCTAAGAGAATATGGCACACATAGTAATGTATCACCTGAATATTCTTCCAGCATCTCCTCATCTGTAGCTTAGGTGTTTCTTGAGCCTCAAAATGTTTTATGCTTAACAGCCCCCAATTTTTTTACTCAGGAATTTATCTTAATTCTTTCTTGAGCTTTTAGTATTCATAACCTGTAGCAGCAAGGAGTTCCACAGCTTAATTGCATGTTGGGGGAAGAAAATGCTTCCTCTCATTTTGATTCCATCTCCTACTAGTTTCAGTGTAACAACATGGTCAATGAAGTGAACTGAAGAAAAATTTGAGTTAAACTAGAACTTAAGGGATCAAATTTATTTTGAGGAAATTACTTCATCAACCCCTCCCCAAAACATCTTGTGACAAGTAAAATACAACTAAGTTGGTTTAAACCTGATCTAGACAAAATTGCCATCTACTGTCACATAAAATTAGAAAAGATTAACATTAAACTGAAAAGCACATAACACTTTGAACAACCCAGTCTACCAACATTCTAAATTACAGAAAAGCAGTGGCACTGGGAGTCTTGGCAAGTATTGAGGAATTTTCCACACTGCATTCCTCAAGGCAGATTCTATACATACCTCAAAGCCTATCCTTAAAATGAATGGCATTTAGGTTATTACAAAACCTCTCTTGTAATACAAATGACCTGAGAGTTCTTCACTTCCTATTGATCAGGATAATTAAGTCATGGTTAGCAAGACAGCGGTGTGCTCTGGAAACAGGAAGCTTGCCAGTTGCACTGTTTCAGTTTAGTTACCCACTAAGCTTGGGTGCCTCATAACAAAATGGCTTGTTAGTCTAGAAAAAAGGCAACAATTTCATCTTACTCATGACTAGGTTTTTCCCTAGTATGCGTGAAGTGTAATTCTGAACATGGAATGTATGACCAAAACACTATCCCACACAATGGTTTTGGTTTGTGGTGTTTTTTTTAATAAACTTACATTTTAAAGCATGGGTCTCCAGACATTAGCTGCATGTTGATCAAAACCTACACGTTAAGAAAACAAAACCCACTGTAAGAAAAAAAATTGAATTGGCCTGTGACACAAGGTCATGTTACTAAGTTATACTTGCCACAAATCTTATGTTTAAGTAAAATAAAATGGCATCATCACATACACAAATAAACACACATGCAAAAGATTACATCTTTTTTCTTAGTACACCTGCAAACAACACAAAGTAGCATTTAAAGTAACAGTTGCACGTACAAGATTCTGCAAAAGATGCATAGATCAAGAAGAATCGTAGAGTCATTAATAGTTAAGATGGCTTCAAGGGAAAAAGAGAGAGCAAGTCTAAAGGATTAATGAGCACACAACATAGTTTAAAACAGTGGGTGCTGAAGTGTGTTCTTTGCTGAGGGTTTAGTGAGCTGCTAGCAGAGGAGAACTGGTTGTGCCAACATCAGAGATGAAGTAAAACCACAGAAGGTAAGCAATGCCATAAGGCAACAATACGCTCGTAACGAGAAGGCTCGTTAGCTGGGTCAACGCCATCAACTAAAAGTTTTCTGGAAAACCTCTACAACCGTCTTAAAAGAAATCAGGAAGTGTGTGCTTAAAGGGTACACTCGATAGCATAGGGAATTAATTCTGGTGTCCTGGTAGGAAAAGACATTTTTTTAAAATGTACTCATTACATTCTGTATGTAATTATTTTCAGGTTAATGCAGCTTATTCAAATTTTTAAACTCCCTGGACTAATGGGAGAGAATGGCAGGGTGGGTTTCTTCCCACAATGCTCACCAATTGTTGCATTGATTACTATCAAATCAAAAAGGGAAAGTTCAGGAGTCATGGAGGTGTTGAAGCTGGCTTACACAAAAAAAGCCAATTAAGAGATTCGCTCTTAGAAAAGCTGCACAGGAAGTTGCCCAGTCTTAAATATACAATTGCTACATTTATATGAATGTATTCACTTTTTCCCTATTCCATTTTTTAATTCCTGTTAGAATAGGAATACTTTTTGAAAGCTTTTTTTTTTTACAGCTATCCAGCTCCATTGCAAAGAGTAGGACAAATTTGATTTTTGACTGCATGGATTTTAATGATTCTCTGTAAATAATGCTGAGATTTTACTTTAAATAGTTTTCCTCCTAAAAAGAGGTTCGGTAAATATGTTTTAAATGTCATTAAGTGCTTAATAATATCACTTGTTCTCTACTTTATTAGTCAAGTATGATAAAGGAAAAAAATTACTTTGAGAATGGAGTTATCCTGTCTTGTATTTTTGGTATCATAACCTTCCAGTAAACAGCGACGAGTGGTATTTCCCGATCCAGCAAACTCTGCTAGATTTAGATCTGCAAATCCCAGCTGTTGAGAGAAAACGACGAAGTCAGTGGTAAGCATATTACTGAACGAAGGTACTGGCTACATGCACGGTATTGAGTGCCTCTCAACAGCCGTTTCGCCAAAATATGAATAAAAGGATGGGCCGCTCCTTTTAATGGACAAGGTGAAAAGCAGAAAACAAACTCTGGGTGTCAAACTCTGCACTGCTCTACTTTCAGTTAAAAGTTAAAGTCTTGAGAGAAAAAAGAACAAGGAGACTTTGTTTTTAAAAGTAAACACATGCAGAAAAGTTTACTTTTATCAACCCTTTCAACATACTAAATTGAAAGAAAAAAAGCATTGTGGTGGTATAATATTATTATATGCCTATTAAACACTGATCGCGAGTTAACACCACTGTGTCGCTGTAATGTACATAATGAAATCACAGGAGTTGGAGTACCATTCTGGAATTACTTCAATAGGGCATAAGATGACAAGAAAGAAAAGCTAATTTGTGGGCAAAATCAGATACATCTCAATTTACCTTTGCATATGCCTTTCCTCCTTTTAATTCCTAGAGAAGAGAGACAAAAATAGATGCCATTAAGCCATTAAAGATACTGACTGGGGTTTTTTGTTTGGTTTGGTTTTTAGAAAAGCAAACACTAATCTTCATTTTTAAGTGGCTCAACACACATCTGCTAGGCTGTGCTGTTGTCATTTAGAACTTGGTGTTAATAATGTCCTTGGTGCTGGCCAGCAGGAGACTCTCGTCCTGCAGAGCGGGGAAGGGCGAGTGCCTGATGGTGACCGGCATTTGGCTCTTGCAAGGTCTAGCCCAAAGGTGGGAAGTGCTGCCTACAAAATTCTGGTACTTTGCACAGTTCAAGGCTTCTAAATTTACTGCTGTTTGCTAGAAATATCTATCAAGGGCTAACTTCATAAAATCTGATGAGCTGTTGCTTTGCTGTCCTGCTGGAACACGCGTTCCTTTCAATAAGAACATAAACCCCATTAATTGGTCAAAGTAAGGTAATTAATAAGATTACTGTGAAATTTTGACTAGAGTAATACCTGACATGGCTGCAGCTAAAATTTGCTTTATGAAGTTTGTCAGACATTTAGAAATTAAACCAAAACAAGCGAAGAAAGAGCAGGGAAAGAGGAGAGGAGGGAAAAAGAACTTACCTTCCGTACAGACACCCTGCAAATGCAAGTATCCAGAATCCCTGTTGCGGCACTGGCACTGATTTTACACATAAATAAGAACTTTTTCTTCCAGCGGACACAGTTTGCCTGTACTACCTCCCTGCAAATAGAGAACACGTGCTTAGTATCAGTTGCATATACATTCAGGAACACAAAATGCAATAGGACAGCTCAGGAACAAACACTGGTTCCACTGTTTGTAGAGTGGTCGCTTCATGCAAAACCTAATCTGAGGCCTGAATAATCATCTGTCATTCCTCTCTTTGTGTAGCAAGACCAGTAACTGTTTCAAACCTTGAACAAAATATTAGACCTACAGAAAAATTCAACAGCCGTGTGTTTCTGCAAATGCATGAGACTGCGATTTCTCCAGTTTGCCTCAGGAGAGTGAAGTCTTCCTGGGCATGAGCTCCCAGGCACTGTCCTCTGAGCTGCTGAGCTTTGGCATGTGCTCAAGGTACTGCCTTTGACAAGGAGTTTTTCAATAGAGAGAGGGAGCGTCATACAAGCAGAGCTAGATAAATGTGAGGCCTGGAAAAGTACAAAGGAGGTGATGTACAATAATCAGATACAAAGCATGCACGCGGGGCAAACGAGAGTCTCAGCTACGTACTGGGAGCTTGCCTGAGAGCAAAATAAGATGACTGATACCCAAACGGATTTGTTCATTGCAGGAGGATTACAGCCTGATGCAGCTGAAAAAAAGGCAAAACATAGGCTGCTTTCAGCTGTGTTAGTGTTATTATAAAAGGCTGAAACGGAACACGTTGTTGTGTTTGGGTAACTCCGGTTGAGCAAGAACAGACTCCAAAATGAACAGGTACAGGGCAGACAACTAGCAAACTCCTGTAACTTATAAGAAAAAAATACATACAATAAAAATACACTGAGTAATTCGAACACTTTAGAGACCAAATAACTTTTAAGTCGTTAGGACCAAAATAAGGCATAATCAAATATCCATTTAAAACTGAAAATTACAAGGTCTCAAACCACAGATAAAATTTCTAGAATGGCCTCCAAATAAGAGAAGTAGCAGCAAAAAAATCTTACCGATTTTTAAAGCCAAGATTGGCTGGTTTGTCAGTAACAGGGGCCATAAGGACCGGTGATTCTGAGGGACCTGCCTCATTGGTTGAAAGCTCTTTCCTAGTCCCACATTTCTAAACTCAGAACTTGGAACTGTGGAGAAACTGTGCTACTTTCTTCTACCACTCTAATCACTGCAGTAGAGTCCTCACATATTAAAGCAATATTTGTCCTTTTCTTCCTCTTCCCTTTTTCTAATACATACATTCCTATGTTTTATATTAACTTCTTTCATCAGGTTATTATTGAAGAGCCAGTCTGACATCTCTAACAGAGGTAGAATTCTATGGTTCAGCATAAGCTGGAGTCAGAGTTTATCACCCCTGGAGAAACGATGAATCACAAGGCTAAAGCTAAAGCTCCGATTTGCTGTGCTAGCTAGATTGCCAGCTACAGCGCCCGCTGGCACCATGACTTCCTAAGGTAGGAATAAAGTAGCCTGCCTAAAATGAGTCAGTTCGATGACCACAACAGACTAACAAATTCTGATGATACAACACTGAGTCATATTCAAGCGTGTGACCTAAAGGGGACAGGCTCTGTACACCACGAGCTACCTACCTTCTATCCATTATGTTTTATATTGTAAACTTCCCTGTGCTTTGGGAAAAAAAAAAAACCAAACTGCCAGCATATGAGTTATTTAAATCCAAAATAGGACCTGAATTCAAAAAAGGCAAATTACCAATAGTTACCTCCTCTAATGGAAACAGGCTCAAGCAAGAAGTCATCAAGTGAAATACAACCTTAAAGGGATATTTGATAACTGCTAACATTACTGACAGCTAGAAGGCCTAGGGATAACTTGTAGCACTTACGCTATAGTTACTCAACTCTCAGGTAAAAAAAATAGTCAGCTAGATGGCCACTGTTAAGCAGAACGCAGCTATCCAAGTACATAGTATCTGGGTCTGCGTATTTGCAGGTTTCATACACTGTGCTTAAAGATAATTAAAAAACTCTAAATGAAGAGGATAATTAAAAACACTGTCGCCTAAACAATGTGATTATTGTAGCCGGCTGTCTGCTTTACTGGACTTTAAAGAGTTACTGAAATTACATCTTACCAGAAATACCTAATAGATACTAAAATGCATGGAATTATACAAACCTTTATTAAGTTTCAAAAAGCAAGAACTCTTAACAATCTTTTGACTTAAGCTCAATCTCTAGTCTCAGACCAAGGCATATCAGCTACGGCCATGAATCCACAAGGAGCCTGCATTTGCACGTTACTGTGCAGCCAATAGCATCTGCAAAACAATCCAGTCTCGAGTGTTTCTGCTACTCATTATCAGGCTATGGAACAATGCTACAAGACTGAAAGTATTCACTTGTCATCCATAAAGGTCAGAAAAAAAAAATCCTCTCATAGCCTCTGCTCATCAGATGACAGTTGTCGTCACCCTTCCCACCCAGGACACCACTGGGACTACCAGTAACAGAACCACTCTCCTCCTATTCATCATTTCACTAAGTTCTTGTAGTGTTTTTACGCTTATAACATTTCCCCCTATTAACAATATTTTTTTCTACAAGTAATGCCTTTGATTTTCTGGATATTTCTGTAAACTCCTAAGGTCAAAATAACGTACTGAAATCTTTGTACAACTTAGTATTATGCTTTCCACCTCAACAGCAAACTACAGTCAAAGCAGCTTTACATTGGACAGGTTTATAGTAGTCTAGATATCACTAACATTAGTAAAAGATAATTTATTGAACATTAAATGGAGTATTTTTGCTTGTAAACACAAGATAGATGTAACATCAACATCTGCTTGAGAAATGTAAGTGTCCTTAAAACCTTCAAGGATCTTGATTTTATTTTGGCACAGCAATATGTAAATTATTGTTCTGGTAAGGAAGGTAGCACAAAAGCACTATGCTTTTGGAAGACAATCCACTCATATCACAGGTCAGGATTTATTCAGGCAAATAATTTAATAAACATTAAATAGGACGATCAGATTTTTAAGTTCTCTTACGAACAAGAGATTAAAAAGGTACAGTAAAAATGCCTCAGTTCTAGATATAGATGCTCTAATTCTTGTAAAACTAAAATCAGGTAAAGCCAGGAATACCCCCTCCTCCTCATAAGGACTTCAAAAAAGTATCATTACTTTCTTTCACTGGCACATTGTTTTAAATTTGTATAAAATGTGCAAACCCACCACCACCACCAGTTCTTCTAATTCCATTATACAAAGAAAAATGTAACATACTTTAATGATGGTAAATTGTTGTGTGAAGAAAAGCACCAGCAAGTTATTCCTCTCATGCAGAAAAATCCAAGTCAAATAATCAGAACATTTAACTTTTAAGAGTAACGTCTAAGTTTGTGAGGTTCTTAATTCAAGTGCAAGGGCTTTAGAAAATAAAGAGTTATATTGATTGGTTACTATGGAAATGAACCCAGATAACTTCTTGGCAACTGTGCCTGTGCTACGGGCACGCAGGGGAAAGCTTTCCGTTATGAGTCAGCTTCCTATGAGCCTTTACCACATGCAAAGCAGAAACGGTTGTTTCATGAATCAAAATATATCTTGGTTACTAAGAGATATTCAAACTCGTACTGGGCTGTTGTGCTTCGGTGTAACTGAATGAATGCTGTCAGTAAGACCTACTGAGAATAACCTGAATGGACAGATATTTTAAGATAAAATGGTTCCTAAGTACAGTTTAAGTTAACATCAGTTTAACAGATTAAGTGTTTTTTCTTTAGAGGGACACTGTCATGTTGACTAAATGTCAAATCCAAGATTTCAGCTCTAGACAAGTCTTTTTCTGTACATATTTTATGTACAGTACACAACTGCCACTTGGAATGATGAATAAAAGTCTTGGTTTTTCTCTTCTGATCCACAAAAAGAGAAAATCAGTAAGAAAACCAACACGAAAGAAACAAATCCGCATCCAGTCAACCCCTCATCAACAAGTAATGGGGTTTTTTGTTTTGGTTTTTTTTTTTTTTGAAGGTGCTCATGACCAGCAGATTGTTCATTGCCACGGGGATAAGGAATGTGAATAATGGCTTGTTTCAGCAAATAGCCATAACTGCAAAAATAAACAACTTTTAAGGACCTTAAGTGTCATGGGAAAAATCCCTTCTTGCCAAATGGAAAAGCTTTAGCAGGAGAGGCTTAGAAATAAAGAAGCCAAAATTCCTCACGAACATTTACCAAAATACTGTTCCATTAACTAAAAAATTGTTTATTCAAGTTTTTATCTGAATTATTCTAGACAGCCAGTTATGACACTTAGCCATATGGGGATGATTCTGCTCAGTGGTTTGGTTTTCTAGTGCAATTGCTTTAGAATCTGCTCAAAATATTGGTCACAAAAAATTGTGAGCATTTTAATTTTTTTCAGTGTTAAGGTGCCATTCAGTCTTTGGATCAGACTACTTTCACATGAAACTACTTCTAGCACCAATTTGGTCAGTATGCTTCTTTATGTTAGGGGTGTTTGCTTAGACACCTTACAGCCTTTGTACAGAACATGAGTTACCTACCTACTCGTGATAAACACGTTGAAAAAATAGCTTCACTCCATGAGATCAATGGGAATGTTATTATTATTTTTTAAAGCTGGTAGTTTGATGGGAGGGTTGCTTTGAATGTCTAAGAATTGCTGAGGGCAGGTTCTTAGAGTCCAAAGTACAGTGAATAAAATGCCTTTAGAAAAGTTCTCTCTGAGCAAGTGCAACTTTTCCAATATTGCCTAAGTTCTGTTTGCTTCTTTTAGGGGAAAATATGTATTTTATTGATGAGACAGCACAAGAGAAGTGAGGCTGCTGCAGCTCCACTCCCCAGATCCAGCCAGTAGCGAGGCTGAAGCTGCGTTCCCGGTGAGCACCCACAGATGCTACGCGTACACCATCGACTGCACAGAGCCCCGGCGGAGCCAGCCAGCACCCACAGCCTCACCCCACGCCCCTCTCTGGCTGGACAGGGCAGAGGTCTGCCAGCAAGACCTGTGTATATACACGGCTCCCAGGCTACACCACCTACTCGACAGCTAGTCCAGCTTGATCCCTGATGGCATGTACACGCTCACACGCCTGCACTCGCTCCGGTGCCGGCACCGCAGGCACACGGGTCTCTGGCTCCTGGTCCCACCCCAGTGGCTGGCACTTTGTTTCACTCACCTGGTCTCTCCAGGTGCTGGCACCCAGGCACACGGGTGCTCTGGCCCACAGTCCCAGGCCGGTCACTGGCACCAAGACTCTCACCGACTCCAGTTGCTGCCACCACGGACACACAGGGCCCTGTGACCCACAGTCCCACTCCTGTGGCTGGCATTTAATTCCACTCACTCAGCTCTCTGCTGTTGCTGGCACCACAGACACCCGGGCCCTCTGATGCAGTCTTAACTCCAGCTGCTGGCACTCAGACCCCCCCTCCCCAGACCCCTTACACCGGGGGAAGGGTTAGAAAGTAGTGCAGTACAAAGAAAGATACAACAGGCTGCACTGATTAAGAACAGGGCATGGCCAGACAAATGTACCGACCTGCAAACTGTTTATACCTAGCTGGCCTTTTTATCCCCTTAGCTCTCTGTTTTCCCTGTGCTTGTTCCTCCCCGAATCACCTAAATTCATCTTTTCCTCCACCTTTATTTCCTCCCCCAAACGACCCATATTAAGGCTCTTCCCCTGCATCCCATGATGTGTCTCAGTGCTATGCAGCGACTCCCCCGGGCCCAAAAGCTGCTTTGGCGTTAGCTCAACGTGATGGGCTTCCTGCCTGGACAGCGGGGGCTGAGCCCCTCCTGGGAGAGCCCGGGGAGGGGCCCGAGCAGGGTGTCCCCTTGTCCGAGTCCCCCACCTGCCTCTGTGTCCCTGGGCCTGTGCAGATGGGCCTTGATGGGCTGCTGGCTACTGTGACAGGCCTGGGAGCGGCTGGGGCAGGGTATTATTTTAGCTTCCCCCACCCTCCTCTGCCTTTGTTTCCCATGCTTGTTTGTGGGTGTACATATGAACTTTTATTTTATCACCTAACCTAACAGCTTCCTTTATTCAGCCAAGGGTTGATCAAACTTAATACAGTTAGCTCTGTCCTTCTGACATAAATGCAGCGTTCAGTAGATTGGAGCAACAGCGTAGGAAATAGTCTTGTGAAATGGGAAGGATATCCCATTCATATATATATTTTATACATACATATAAACCCAAACATCTTCTGTAGAATGCCAGAGCACCTAACAAAGAATGACAGGAATTAAGGCATTAGCCTATAATCTGACAGTTTATCAACACCACTTCCAGTGCCCTCAGTGGTTCAGGTACTTTACAGTGAGACGTGAACTCTCCTAGGCTGTCTTTAGCATTATGAAGATATTGTTGGATAGAGAGAGATATATTTACACTAGGGAACACATAATGGTTTGGCACGCAGGAAAAGAATACCCTCTTGCACCCCTCTTACCCAAAACCTACTTCCATTTCCAGTTTGTGCAGTCTCACAGTTGAGGGAAAGATACACAGGCTCCCAGAGCAGCTGAGTGCCTGCCTTATCAGCCCACTTCCAAGCAAAACATTGTGCGCTACTATTCAGTCTCCCAAGATCTGCCAAGCAGCTTGGTATTCGTACAGCATTAAGATCCTCAGAAGAAAATTACTCTTACTACACAGAAATGTCGTCATCTTGTTCAGTTCAGATCCGTGCAGCTGAAGTGTCAAACAATACGGTTTACTCATGTCTTTTAGTATCTCTACTGTACACATAAACAAAAAAATAAATAAGATCAGCCAACAAAGAGATCCTTCACTTTCAAATTAAACTAGAATCCTTACTGCTAAGTTGATAATGGGAGTAGTAACACACACAGACAAACACAAAATTAACACAGGTATTTTAAAGCACACAAACAGATATCCACACCAACACCAGTACCTATTTTACTATTCTATGCATCTAATGCACATAACTTAATGCACGTAACATACATGCTGCCCATGCAGGTACCAATTCCAACCTCATAATCTTTAAAGAACATTGAGCTACAGAGGAGCAAGAAATACTCAATACAACTTTTCAAAAAGTTCTATTTTAAATGAAGTTATTTGGTAACCAGAATGCTAAATTTAGTCTTCGTATAGAAAGATGCATCTCTTGAAATAGAGCTCAGAGCATGATTTCCAAAGCATACACTGTAGTAATAAACTTATGCAAAGCTTCAATTTATTTCTAATATTCAGGAAGAAATAGTTTACTTTTCCTTTAATATCCTGCATTTCCTCCATGCCTGAGTCACATAAAAAGACACATTCCTTCCAACAAAAACATTTTTTCCTAAGCATTGCAAAAAACCCAAACAAAACCAGTAATTTACAAACAGCGCTCCAATGTTTCACCAATTTCAGCACTAAGCAAGCCAGCAAACAGCTGGCTCTTCAGGAGGAGCTCTACCTGTTTACAGTGCACAACTCCACGGTTAATTTGCTGTTAGTACATGCAGAACTAACAGAGCAATCATTTTCTATCCCACATTTTTAGTCATAATAAACAGGTTAAATCTTCACATCAAGTATTTCTTACAAAATATGTATAAACTGCTCATCACATGGAAATAGAGCTGCTTTGGAATACTTTCACCTGCTGGTTATAGGCAAATGCAGAGACCTCAAAGGGAATCAGCTCTGTGAAGGGCAAACTGCAGCAGCCAGCAGTTCAAAGGAAGCGATTGCTCCCCTCCATTGGACATTTGTGGGGCTGAGTCCGCAGCACTGTCTGCTTTTGGGGCCCTCTTGGTAGAAGTAAGGCACTGACAAACTGAAGTAAGCCCTGGGGGTGCAAGGTGAGGGTCTGGAGTCAGGGATGAGGCGGGTGAAGCACCTGATACAGGAGAAGCTGGGAACATGGGATTTTTATAATCTGAAGAAGAGGTGAAGGGAGATCTAATTGCTATCTTCAGCCATCTCTAACTGAGGTAGAGAGAAGATGGAGCCAGATGTTTCTTAGAGGGGAGTGGAGAAAGGAAAAAGCAGTAACAAGAGAAATTCCAATAAAATAAGGGACAAAATGTTCACAGTAAAAGTGATGAAGCAGAGGGGCAAGTTGTCTACAATGACTGGAATCCCCATTCTTACAGATTTTCTGAAGTTGACAGGACAAAGCTCTGAGCCTCCTGATCTAGCTGACATTGGCTTTGCTTTGAGCAGGAAGTTGGACTACATGGTCTCTAGCACTCCCCTTCACCCTAAATTATTCCATTAACAGAAATAGTCCTTAAAATATGAAGGCAATCAGGTGCTACAGTGCTTGCAAATAGCAAGTTTATGACAGCGAAATACTGTGGTCCATGTACTGTGCTGGGGGGGAACCCAACCCAACATCATCACCAGCTCTGTTAAACCAAAGTGCCTATTCTGCTGCACAAGCCAGACACATTAAGCGTAAAAGCCTTCCCCCCACTCCCTCCTCTAAAGGATGCACATCATGCATCTCTTTTCACCAACTTTTTCCTGAAAAGTCGGCTGTTGCTGTGTCTCTTACCAGTACTTACAGCAACAAAAATCTGGCAAGAATGAGCCCTTTTCATAACTGCAATAGCCTGTACCAAGATTTTCTTGATCTCCTGCTGTAGCCCAAAGATGACTCTCTTCAGATCCCATTTTTTCTTTAGTCCTTTGATTTTCCTCCAATCCATTTCAGAGATTTGATTTCTTCATCCCTTTTATTTCCACAGTTCTTCTTCCACCTTTATACAGGAACTCTCCCATCAACTAGCCTTAGTTTCTTCCCCTTCAGCCCTGTCCAGAACATCCACACCAATCCTTGTACGTTGTGTTACCTTCCTCAAGCATATTCTCTGAGTCTGTTGTCTAAACCCATTTTACTGTAACTTTTAATGAAAGGCTGAAGAGGTACAAAGAAACCACGTTAAAAAAAAAAAGTTGTAACTTGTGTAGAGAGCCTCTTCTTCCTCTCTACACAGAGGGACAGGGCCTGGACAGTCTCTTCACAACCGAGAAAACACTAAGTGGACGTTCCGGAATCTGAAAAGAGCAGCTATAAAACTGCAAGCCAAGATTTTTATCCCACTGTCAATTTGCCTCACAGGACTTCAAAACTTATTTTGTTTCAGTTCATCTGACTGCAAATCCAGTTACAGCTGAAAAGCTCCCAGAAGTAGCATTATCCATCACCAACTCTGAGGACTGTCAACACTACAGTGCTGAAAGTACACGCTTCAAGCAGCAAGTTCCTGTACCTCCCAGTGCTTCTTTGATTTCCTCATATCCCATCTGCTCTTTTGCTGCTGGTTGAGCAACAACTCAGCCCGTCGGCAGTTACCGGCTCTAGGGCCCACCAATTATTTCTTCAGCCTGTTAAAATGAGGGCAGTTGCAAGCAGCATATACTTTCCATAGATTTAGGTCTGCATTAGACTAGCCTTGAATAAATATGCTTAGTATTTAATCAAGCCTATACCTTAAAATAGCATTTCTCTGTTCAAAATATTTATAGGGGTGATTTCTGCCCTGGAATAATCTTCTGTCCTTTCATGGTGCAATAGACATTATGTGCACAGTATTTTATGGCCAGACAGTGTGTAGATACGCAGTACCCTGGAATCTGCACAAGTATGCTGTGTTAATGTACCCAGATCCAAAGAGAGAGATCCATTAGCATTGGCCCAGGGAAAAATAGACATGTGGAGAGATGCCTTTCCTCATAAGAAGCCAGGCTTAAGCTAGAAAGTGAAAATGAGGTTTGTGAGCATACCTTTGCATACATCCACAGTCTGTTTGCTGAAAATCCACCCTTCATTAGAAAAATCTAAAACTACTGTTGCAAAGACCCAGAAGTCATATTAGCATGCCATTTCAAAGAGGGGAGGGCAGGAATTACACCGTATGTCTGACTGGCAGTTTACCAAAATGACTAAACAAAGCCTCTCCCCCCTCCCACAACTCCCTTCAAGGTCTTCCATGTGGCAGAGTCAAAGCTGGCAACCCATTCATTCTCCCTAGAATCCCAGGGTCCTCTTCTCACACACGCACTCAGCCATTCCCCCCCCAGGTTTAAACACTGCTACTACTTGGCTGTCCAATGTCCTTTGAGCAAAATACAACTTGACAGTACCAGATTACTTTAAATAGTTGAATATTTTGTTAGGTAATTAAGCTTTTAGCATTACAATACAGAATTTTCTTTTCCTACAGTAAATATCCACAAATATGCATAGGGAAGTTTCAAATAGAAGTTTTCAAATTGGAGTTCTAAAAGACTACAAACAAACACAAAAAGCCACAGCGATGCGTAAACAATTAATACAGTTGCTATTTATACACAGACCAGATCGCCACGTACTGCACTACACAAGGTGGTTTTACCTGGTTGTCTGAACTGCTGTACGCTTCAGGCACACACCTGTGTCAGCCAGAAAAGTAGCTGGGCTCTGGCAGCAAGTCTCCAATAGCAGGGACCGTGTGTTCGTAATATCTTTCTCACATATCTCTTTCTCAGTAAATATCTGAGAAGCAAGAAAAATATTTTTCAAGTAGCTTGAACTGTCATCTGTCTTCTTTTTGTCCCAATTCATCGTTCAGAGGGATGATCTAGGTACCACGCTGCTTGTAAGGATCAGGCCTTTTAGTGATTCACACAGCATGGTCTGCACAGGGCTGAACAGAGACGCTTGAACCTGTCTCCATGACAGCTCACGAGACCCAGGCCTTTATTCCGATGCTGCCAGCCTGGGGTTTCATGACATTTCTTTCTCAGTAAGCTTTGGAAAGAGAATGCTAATAATGTTAAGCTGGTTTATAGCTTGTTGATATGACCGCCTTTTTAAAATTTTGTTGGCTTTTTGTTGTTTGGGGTTTTTTTAAGGCAAGAGGCAGCAGGGTATTGCTTTGTATCAGTACCAGCTTGAGAACTTCATTCCCAATAACTTCTCCCCCCCAAACTGTAGTTTACCAGACCTCAGCCAGTAACAAAAATAAAAGCTATCAAGACATGGTCAGTTTTCCATGTATCATTCAATACCCAAGATGGGTCTGTGTGTTACTTTCTGAAACACAATGGAGTTCTTCCAACTGCTTTCATAACGCTACAAAGATCACTACTGTAAGGACACGACTGCCAGCTCAAGCTGAAACTCAAATGCGTGCAACGAGAAGATGAGGGCCACTAAAAAAAGTCTGCAGGCAAGTTTTGAAGTGCTGCCACTCTGAAGTTGACTTAATTTCTTCCTTATTTATTCAAACCTTTGCTGAATCACCACTGTGAAAATCCATGTTAATTCTTGAGCCAAAAGCAAAGGCACTCCCTAAACTGGCACTGAATGATCACTGCAGAGGAATTCTTTACCTCCCCACCAGCATCCCTCAAACTCCTCAGTCCAGCAGGAACAGGCCAGTTACACTCACAGGGACTCAGATACACCAGCATACCTTTCACTGCTGTTCTTATTTATTGCCATACCCTGAGAAAAAGAAGAATTTCAAAGTTTCTTTGACTCCAACACAATTTTTTACATTGCCATGCTTCCACTGACACTCCCTACATAGACATGCTGCCTCCTATCATTTGTGTTTTACTCTAAGACACTGTTCACATTCACAAGGATACACACGTATGCTGTCAAGCTTTTAGCTTTAGCATCATAAGTAGGCAAGGCGAAGAAGGCTTCAATCCCAACTCACAACGATGTACCAAAACCATCAGCTCATCTGAAATCAACTCTTTCAGAATAGAGACACTGTCCAGAAGCTGTGCCGATAATACTAAGTATCATCATCTATTACTCATGAAAAAGTCGCTTGCAAGAAAAACATTGAAGAAAAAAAAGAGACGTGAAATGAGAACAGAACACCAAGCTGAAGACCCTCCAACCATACAGAGGAAAAATTAATCTTCAGTTCCACGTGCTAATATAACAAAATGGTTAAACAAGGAGGGTTTACGCCAAAATTCCATTCTTATGCTCTGTATTCTCCTTGATTAATTCTGTTTACAGAACCAATTACTAATTACATCGGATAATTTAGCAAGCTCTGTAACAGCAGTATTTTAATAAGAAAATAACTGAATATTCATAGATTTGTTACTGAGTTCTGTGAGATGTTTTTCAGTAGATCCTTTCTGTAATAACATTAGAGTAACACAATAACCCCTACAACATGAACAAGTGCAATGGGAGGGTAGTCTCCTCCTCCCCAGACGGAGGCCACAGTACCCCCTTCCTATTGACACGGTTCTGCCTCTGCCTGGTACCTGGAGAAAAATTAACCACCTTGCACTGTTTACCCATCGCCGCCAGCAGATTGGGAAGCCACCATCCCAGCAGATGATGGCTCTATTGCTGAGGCACAAAAGAAGAGAAGAAAAAAAGAGAAAAGACACCTGCCTGCTGCTGCACTTGCACTGCAGAATTAAGTGTGAACATCGGTAACGTGTATGACCTGAACATGTACTTCTCCATGAAGCTGTTTATGAAGCTCTCCCTGTAAATATCCCCAGAATGAAACAGCGCCCATGTCCAACAGAGTAAAACGGTAAAGGTCTCACGACTGGCTTCACAGGGGACAGCCCTGACTTCAGACTTGGTGGCAAGAAACTTCTTCCCCTCCTGTTACCCATACGGTCAGCAGGCTTTACAGTTCCAGGCGTTATGGCACAAATGACTGGTTTCCCCAGGACAACCCTTACCCACTCACGGATTCATCTCCCCTGTTCTTCAGTGTTTGAAAGCCTCAGTGTTTATTTTAAAGTGCTAAGACTTCAAGTAGCGAGCAGCCACGTCGACGAGGAGCCTACGAGTGCTCCCACGTCTGTCCTGGGCTGCCGCTGATGCCGAGAAGCCCGCCGGCCCGCCCGGTGCCAAGCCGTGCCACGGGAGCCCCGGGGGCCCGCGCCCGCTTCCCTTCCCGAGGGGAAAGGCGAGCAGCACGCCCGGAGCCGCCGGCGCTGGCCCCGGCTGGGGACCGGAGCCGCCAGAAGCCCCGGGGCAGGCGCCGGCGCCTCCCTCCCCCGGGCCCCCGACCCCCGCCCGCCCGCCCCACGGCCGCCGCGGCCGGCTGAGGCCCTTTCCCCCTCCCCGGGCTCGCCCCCCCCGCGGCGCGGGCGCAGGGGGCTGCAGGCGCGGCAGCCGCCCCGGCTGCCGGCGGGACGCGGCTCGGTGGAGGCGCGGCCCCGAGCGCGGCCCGTCGGAAAGGGGCGGGCGCGGCCGGGCCGGGGCTGCTGCGGGGGAGCGGCGCCCGGCAGCGCTGTGCTGGCGGGCCCCGGCGGCACCTACCGGGAGGACTCCCCGCTGAAGCTGCCGCCGTCCAGCAGCCGCACCTTGCAGAAGAGGATGCCGTTGACGAAGGGCACGGAGGAGAGCTCGTCCAGCTCCAGCTCCACGCGGAACTTGAACTTCTTCTTCCTCATCATGCTGAAGGACGCGGGCCGGGGGCTCCCCGGGGGCCGCCCCCACGCCCGCTCCGCGCCGCGCGGCAGCTCCGCTCCGCTCCGCGCCGGCCGCCCCGCTCCGCTCCCATCCCCGGGGCGGGGGCGCCGGGCCGCGCCGCTCCCAGCTCAGCGCCGGGGCCGCGGCGCCTCCCGGCCAGCGCTGACACGGCGGCCGGCGCCTCCCTTTCAAACCGCCCGCCTCCGCCCCGCCCAGGGCCGGCAACGGCGGGGCGCGGCCGCCCGGAGCCCTGCGCCGCGCTGCCGAGCGCCAGCCGCTGCCGGGCGGGGGCTTCAGCGCCCGCGCCTGGCCCCACGAGGGGCGGGCCGGTGCCGCTGCAAGGCCGCCAACAGCGGGAGCTCGGCGCAGCCGAGGGGGCCTCCCGGAGACCCTGCCGGGGGTGCGGGGCGCGCCCCGCCGGTGGAAACCTGCCATTTTGCTGACACTACGTCTGTTAAACGTGCGATCTAAAGAACATGAACACAACAAAACATCGTTTAGGCGTCGAAATTTCAACTTTGAATTCAAGATCCTTCTACTGTCGTTCAAACCCTGTCAGGGTCTTTCACAGCAGTAATGGCTTACCACCCGCGCCGCTTCTCTAGTCCCGTAGAGCTGGAGAAATGCACACATCTGTGTTTACGTTTAGGCACGGTCCCATGGCGTGGATGATCACAGCAGCACACGCGCAACACACGTTTGTACAGTTCAACACCAGCGCATGCTCTCCAGGGCACGGCTTTGCCTCAGAAACCCATTCCAGCAGACTAAAACATAAAGCAAGCTCCGAGCAACCTCCCTCAGCAGATCAGTTTCCTCTTAACAGTGTTGTGTGAGAAAACCCTAACCCACAGCATGTCTTCCCATAGCCAAGCATTTACTCACATGACAAGAAAAAGGATTTGTACAATTATGCGTGCAGTGTGGTGCTGAGCCCCTGGAACCTTGTTGCAGCTTGTTAAAGTACTGCTGCCCCTCATTCAGGATAAAAAAGTAGAAAAATATTTTTCATGGCATACATACCTGATGAATTGGGACACCTCAAGTGATGTGTGTGGCTAAGTATACCAATATCCAGTAACTGTCCTGCAGCATGTGCCTAGAAAAAAGTAGCAAAGAGTAAAAAGCATAAACATGGGGTACCTGGAAGAGAAACGCTCCTGCTTTTTCTGTCCTACAAAGTCCAGGATGTAAAAGGTATTTATATACACAGCTTTCCAGTAACAAGAACTACAAGAGCAGTTCCAGCTCCATTACCAGTTTCATGTCCTAATAAAAACTTCCCTCCCAGACTCCCAAATGTCAGGTAATCACTGGCCCTGAAGGCAGCCATTTAACTGGAGTAAGACTAACCCAGAGACATCTTTGGGAAGAGGTCTAGGCCTTTGGCCTTGACCTAGGAACCTCCCCCTTGAGGACATTTTTTTAGTCTGCTCTAAAATAGTTCTGAAAGTCATCTCTACCAGGCTGTAACAGCCTACAAAATGTCCTACGATGAGATTCTTCAGGTACTGCACTAATCAGTGCTCTGTTAAAAGGGAGGGTGAAAGGTGTTCAGCACCCAGAGGTGTGAGTTAACATTCGGTTGGTACAAAGTTACACCAAGGCGCTGCTTTCTTTCAAGGCTAAAGAATGCATTCCGGGGATTTGTTACAAACATGTTCCAGGTTGATGGAAGAGATTACCACATTTAGCTGGAAAGGCCTGCATATTAAGATCTAGAAAGAAAAACAGGACTGAAGAGCCAGGAAAAAGTAGGGTTGCATACCACATGAATTACCGGTTGGGAATTTGACAAATACAATTAACCCAGCTATTATATAACACCTTAAAGAAAATCTGAACTTACTCCTGGTCAGAGGAAAAGCAGATTAACAACCTTCACACATTACTAAAGCCTACAGATTAGCACACAGTCTTTGAATAGCCTCCATCACAAGCAGGTTTCCCATAAAACTGAGCTGCTTAGGAGGTTGTGGGAGTTTATACGCTGAGCGCACCCATAGGCTGCAACAGCCCTGACCGCCCTCACCTGGGCCCCGAGGCACACCCTGCCTGGGGACCCACATAAGCTCAGCTCTGAGCCATCAGTCCTTGTCTGAGCCCTCCTGTAGCTCTGCCTGGCTGCTGGGTGGTTGTTATATTGCAGTCCTGTCTGTGTCTTCTGCTGGATGCTAACCTGCAGGCTGATGTCCCAGCTTGATCTCAGAGCTGCCTTTTCACTGTGGATGCCTCCGGTTGCTGCTCCTAGGCTGGGCCCTGAGCCACGCTCCTGGTGTGACCTCAGGCCTGCCTTGCTGTGGTGGGGCCTGTGCTCCTTGTGTGGCCATGTAGGAAGGAACATGTCCAGAGAAGGGCAGCGGAGCTGGGGAGGGGTCTGGAGCCCCAGGCTGCTGGGGAGCGGCTGGGGGAGCTGGGGGGGTTCAGCCTGGAGCAGAGGAGGCTGAGGGGAGCCCTCATCGCTCCCTACAACTGCCTGAGAGGAGGGGGGAGCTGGGGGGGTCGGGCTCTGCTCCCAGGGAAGGGGCGATGGGACGAGGGGCAACGGCCTCAAGTTGTGCCAGGGCAGGGTGAGGTTGGGCCTGGGGAACAATTCCTTCCCCAAAGGGCTGTCAGGGGCTGGAAGGGGCTGCCCAGGGAAGGGGTCGAGTCCCCACCCCTGGGGGGATTTAACAGCCGGGCAGGGGCGGTGCTGAGGGCCAGGGTTTGGGGGTGGGATGGCGGGGGTAGGGGAGCGGTTGGACTTAATGATCTTAAAGGGCTTTTCCAACCTAAACAGTTCTGTGATTCTATAAGGGCCCTGGCTGGTGAGACACCTGCCCTGCTGTTGTGGCACCGCCCCTGGCTTCCTGCACTGGGGGTGAGTGCTGGCCCCCACGGTGCCCCGCCATCCTGAGGTAGGGACCACAACCCAAAGAAAGGGGAAGTTGCCTGGTGACTTTGGGAGGCTCGATTGAAATGCAATTCTTGTCCAAAAAAGCCCAGCTCTACTCAGGGGCTATCTTTATGTTCTGAAACTGATGGCTTGAATAGGTCTTCTATACTGAGTATAACCTTCTTGATTGGAAAGCGTCAAAGTCAAAAGTGTCAGAAGTATAGATTTCTAAATGTATTTAGAATCTGTAATCACAAGAGTCTCAAAATAGCAGAGGAGTTTTTCAAAAAAGGCTAAACACTTTGGGTAATGTAACAATCCTGTGTTGTCACTGAGGAAAAGCTTCTGCAAGTTTAAAGCACTGGAGCTTTATTTTAGGAGAAATTCATAAATCTTTAAAGAAGTTGGATGTTACTCAAGCAGGTACAAGAACTCAAAGATTCAAGAAAAAAAAACAGTGTTTTTTGAAAGACTGGAGTTACCCAGGATAACCCAAATCATTCAAAAGCTGTTCGCTCTGCTGAAGAATACAAGATTTTGGACACAGAATCACAGGTGTTAATGGGGACCTTCCTCTATGGACAGGCCCGTCCATGGGCTGGTGAAGCCCAGGTCTCTGGGATTTTAAATCTTCCAAAGCAGCGGGGCATATGTCATTGCTGGACAGTACTGATGTGACCCGTGTTCCTCTACGCAGCCTATTTGTTTTCTGCAGCACCCTTCACCCTGCTGGGCACTTCTATTTCTGACCTGCAGCTCTTTTTCCTGAGAGCTGTGGCATCTGAAAAGCTCTGAAACATTTCCTGGATTTGGCTTCAGACGCATCATTGCTCTTGATCCGACGTAAGGTCTGGGCTGCAACCTACACCCGGACCAGCGCTTCCAGCGGCAGTCAACTGTAAGCACTCTATTTTGGTCACAAAAGAGATTAATTTCGATGTCTGAAACAACTAAAAAGTGAGCTCAGTGGGAGCTAAATGCAGTGTGGGTAAGTAAACTCGGTAACTGTGATGCTTCTCGTGGTGCTTTAAGAAATACCTGATGAGGCCTCAGTCCTCCAAGCACTTTTTTGCATGTGTAGTACAAACCCCCAGGAGCAGTCTCTCTGATCACCCTCTGACTGTCGCTGCCTTCATGGGGCATGGCTATTTAAAGCTGTGCTGTAAATAAAGCTCGGGTAACAGCCCCAATCCTGCTGAGTGTTCTGTGCCCTCCCAGATGGTGATGTGTCATAGGAGGAGCCAGAATGCAGCTGAAGCAGACCCTGCTTAACCTCCACTGACAATATTGAATCATGATTTCTTAATCTGTAAACAATATTTATGCCTATTAGGGCACCAATCTTTCTGAATTAAGGCACAATACCCATTTCACACTAAACCAGCCCAATGCCATGTGCTAGAAAACTCTAGTACTGGTAAAGAAAAATATGTGAAAAATCATAAAAGAATCTGAACTTCCTGTAGCTTGTTATTATAGGGTAATGAGATGCCAAGATACGTTTGTTCTGAAGAATTATTTTATAATGATAGTTTAAAGCTGAGCTAGTTATTTCTGTATAAAGGAGCAAGTCTTCATTTCATTCTAAACCAAGAAAAAACACCGAACATTGTCTGCTGCCTTTTAAATATCTGTTGCCTTTGTGTTGTTTAATTACATCCTCCTGCGTGTGCCCTGAAGACTGCTCCTTCAGGTGACATAACATCTCTGCACATACTTAACAGGCAATTTTTATCTGTGTAGCAGAACTGGGTTTGTTCTCATTTAGAAGTTACTCAACTTCACCGCAGTCCCTGGAGCCAAGCCAGGATGGACTTTGGCTCATGGGGCAGACCATTTTCATAATTTTAAGGTTATTGCAAAGTGTTTCCTTGCTTGCAGAAAAAGAGCTATGGTATCTAGAGCAGACACTGAATCATGCAATTCAGCTGGGCTATCTTTTACTCTATTAATAAAATACATCAAGTCTTCTTCTAGCCTTGAAGGTTTTGTGCTATTTATAGTGCTTCCTCCAAGTGGGTAGTATTGATGTGATTTAAACATTTATTGTGCCTGTATTGATACATATCCTAATTGAAAGCTCTCGTTTCAGTAAGTTAAATGCATTTATTTTTCTGATGTTTTTGATGTTCTGGTACTCATTAGTGTTGATATCAGAAAGCTGTATAATATTCTGTACAAATAATATACATAAATGTTACAGAATTAAAAAAAAATCTTATTTTAGATGCATATCTTGGGCAAAGATATTTCCTGGCCCACATGTCCTTTGTGGCTATGCAGTTCCTTCAAGCAAGGTAAGAATCATAGGGCAAGATGATGGATGGTTCAAGCCTCGTTTTTAACAAGCAACGGCTCTACAAACAAGATGGCCCCCAGAGCTGTCATGTAGGACCATCTGTAGAAGAAATGATAGGTCTGGTAATGCTAGCTTCCAAATTATAGGAAAGACTTATTTTCTTGTTAGCAATGGAAATGAGGCAGAGCGCTGGAATTGTGCTCATGGTTATGGTCTCGCAGCTTCCAACAAGGGCAATGTCTTCCTCGGAGACCTCTACCTAACAGCTTATTTATCAACAAAAGCACAGTGTGTGAGACTCTTACCTGCGTTTCTTACTCGTATCAGCCAGTCATACTAAAGTCATAGAATGGTTTGGGTTGGCAGGGACCCTCAGAGGTCACCCAGCCCAACCCCCTGCAGGAGCAGGGACACCTTGAACCACATCAGGTTGCTCACAGCCCTGTCCAACCTGGCCTTGAATGTTCCCAGGGATGGGGCCTCCACCACCTCTCTGGGCAACCCCTGCCAGGGTTTCACCACCCTCACTGGAAAGAATTTCTTCCTTAGATCCAGTCTAAACCTACCCTGACAAAGCATTTAAACCTTCTGCACAGTTCTATGCTATTTATTCCATTTTTAGGGAGAGCAGGGCAAATCTGGAATCGCTTAACAAAAGATTAGTTTCACTGTTGCTTCACACCTTGGGTAAACAGTTGGACCAATGACATAGAACCTGTACTTCCAACCTTCTGCCATGCACGCAAGTCAAAGCAGAATCCATTTGCAAATAGGAATTGTCCAACCACCAAGCTCCATTCTCTGCCTGTTTTCTGTGGCCTGCTTTTCCCACACAGCTCCGAACACTATGACACACGCTGCAGAAATTACAGCTATGCATGATGCACTGATGAAAGCCCAAGCTCGCTTTTCCTTGTTGCTTCAGGAAGAACAAGTGCATTTTTTCTTTCACCTTGAATTTTGTACTATTGATGCTAACTTTGCACAACTATTAATGATGACTAAAAAGTTTTTAGAAAAAAAGTCAGTGTTCCATTGAGGTTCTCTTATCTTGATCTTTTATTTAAGCCCCTTCTTACTTCAATCAATCATCCCCCATTAGGTGCTACTTTCAACTTGCACTGCAGGTAAGTTACAGCAGATATGCAGTCAGTCCACAAACTTGTATGGATTGCCACTAAGGCAATAGTTGTATTTAATTGGCAAAAATGTTAAGTGTGTATATATAATATACACAATTGCCTCTGAAGTGATTACCCACGGGTCGTGTCTGTCATCATGCTGCTAGAGAAATATTAACATTCAATGCCTGCAGGTTCCTGTGAGTGCTTGCACATAGCTTTATTGATCATGTGGAAATGATGAGCTGGTGTTGACTGTCTAAAATACTTTAGCACACAACACCAGCTTAAGTGTATGCTTCAGGGATTTGGTGTTAATTTTTGGATGGTTCTAGTTCATACATGGTGTTAATGTACAAGTACAGTATTTAGTATGATATTCATCATCTAAGAAAATAACTGTACTTCATCAAGATCTCAGACAGTGACAATGCTGGATATTAGAAACCTAGTGATATGCAACGGGAGCTTAATGTAGCACTGTTTCATTCCCACGTATGTCCTATTTCTATGTCTTGTATTCAGTAACCAGTACAGATAGTTATTACTTGCCTGTTCTGATTAGTGATAAAAGAGAATGTTGTACTCACTGTACTTTCCTAGATAAAGATGTAAGGATGATGGTCTGAGTAGAAGAACAGAATTAAAGACCATACTACCTAGCAGTATTGCATCGCTGGGATGCAGTGACCTCAGCACCGTTCACTTGCCTTATTCCAGAAAGGAGGAAAGTATGTTCAGACTCTGCCTATTCCACTGTACGACTTTGGTAGCTGTGCTACCAAAGTTACATGTTTATATTTGGACCTGTCTTGTTTAACATATCAGTTAGGTGCAGGCAGCAGAGTAGACTCATCAAGTTTCCAGATGAGCCCAAATTGTGGGCAACCACCTGGTATGCTTGAGCACAGGGCTGCCATTCAGAGAGCTGGAGGAAAGGGGTGACAGGGACCTTATGAAGTTCAAGGACAAACGTGAAGTACCACACATAGGAAGGAATGGCCCCTTGCAATGGTACAGGCCAGGGAGCAGCGCTGCTGAGAAGGGCCTGGGGGTCTTGGCAGGGAGCGAGCTGAGGAGGGGCCTTTAGTCTGTCCTGGTAGTAAACAAGGCCAGCAGCATCCTGGGCTGCATTAACAGGAGTGTGGCCAGCAGAGAGACATGACTATACCCTTCTACTCTGCACAAGCTAGGCAGTATTTAGACGCTCTAGCCCAGTTCTGGGCTCCCCAGTAACTGAAAGACATGGATAAACTGGAGAGTTCAACAGAGGGCTGCCAAGATGTCTCGGGGCTGGAGCACTTGCTCTGTGAGGAGAGGCTGAGGAAACTGAGCTTGCTCAGCCAGGAGGAAAGGCGGCTTTCTGGGGACCTTCCTGCCGCCTACAGAGAGTTTATAAAGAAAATAGGGTCAGGCTTCTTTTAGTGGGGCATGGTGGGAGGGTAAGAGACAGCAGGCACAAATTGAAATGAGAATGGCTCAGAGTAGATCGAAAGGGGAAAGCTTCCTCCCAGGGAGGACAGTCAGGCTGTAGAGCAGGCTGCCTGGGGAGGTCGTCCAGCCTCTGTCCTTGGAGGTCTTCAAGACACGGGCAACCTGGGCTGAGTTTATGGCTGCGCTTGTTTTGAGGAGCAGGCTGGTCTACAGACTCCCTGAGGTCCCCTCCCACCTCACTTACTCTGTGATTCTGTGAACTTATAATGCAATCAGATAGTATTTACATATGCAAGTCAGAGTAGTATCTAGCCCTTTTTCAAACATCAATTAGCCTATGGTCAATGTAGCACATTGCCTTTATTAATTACTCTTTGAGCAAGGCTTTGAAGTTCTGCCGTAAGGCTGAAATGAGCTTTGCATGGTTGTGCGTTGACTGACTATGCACCAGGAAAGCAAGGCTCAGTGCGGTGGCTGTTGCTTTCACTGCAGCTCTCACGGAGAGCCTACTTGCTGACATTTTCTACCCATTTGTTCTTATGCCAGTTGTGTCATTTAAGTAGCTCCTTTTGCTTTTACTCCACTGATTTATTTAGAAAGCTATTATGAAGCAAAAAACCTAGGCGTTTCCTCATCTAGTTTTTGTTCTGGTAGGCTAAACAAGCCAAGCTCTTTCAAAGACTGACCTTCTGGCCTCTAGACTGAGGGGTCTTCACACAGCTTCAAGCCAGACCTCAACCGTTGGTGACCAGAACGAGCCAAAGTATCCAGACTAGGTCTTTAGCAGCGTGTTGGTGTTTCACCGCTTCTACCGCAAACGTTTAGCCGGATACAACCTTGTAAACGCGGGAGGGCGAGCTGAGGCGAGCCCGAGGGCCTGCCGCCGGCTGCGCTCCCGCCCTGGCGGCTCGCTCCCCTCAGCGGCTCCGTTCCCGCCTCGGCGGCTCGCTCGCTCGCTTCC
>JADKXX010002232.1:0-83606 GCA_017310255.1 Butorides virescens | reverse complement strand
CTCGGCGGCTCGCTCGCTCGCTTCCCTCAGCGGCTCCGTTCCCGCCTTAGCGGCTCCGCTCCCGCCTCGGCGGCTCCCTTCCCGCCTTAGCGGTTCGCTCCCCTCAGCGGCTCGGGGGAGGGCGGGGCTGCTTAGGGCGGGGCCCCTGGGGGCGCCCACCGCCTTCCCTCCTCCCCTTGGCCGCTGAGGCGGGTCCGGGCCGGCTCCTCCTCCGGCAGCTGCGGGCCTTGGCAGCAGCGCAGGCGGTGTCGCCCGCGCCCAGCCCGCAGGAGCCGAGGGGCGAGCGTCCCGCTGCCCCTGCCGCACGCCCCCGCCATGATCCAGCTCCTGCGACGCTTCGTGTTGCCGGCGGCCTCCTGCGACGGGAGCAGGGATGGCGACTCCCGGTACGCCAACCTCTTCAGGAAGCTGGACCTCAACGAAGATGGGAGGGTGGATATCGCCGAGCTCCAGACGGGCCTCCGGGCCATGGGCATCCCCCTGGGAAAGGAGGCGGAGGAGGTAGGAGCGGGCCGGGGCGCGGCGGCGGCCCTTCCCCGGTCTTCAGCCGCTTCACCCGGGCGCTGCCTCCCGGAGGAGCAGCCGCTGGGGAGCGGCCTCTCTCCGGCACCCCGGGGCCGTGGGGAGGGCGAGGCGCGGCCTGGCCGCCCCGTGAGGGATGGGGCGCTGCCCGGCTGGGGCTCGCCGTGACGGCCCGGGAGCCGAGGCGGCGCGTCGGGGTCTGCTCCAGAGCCGGCAGCCGCATCCGGGGGCTTTGGGCCGCTCCGGGGTGCAGTCGGCCCCGGGCCTGCCGTTTTCCCCAGCGGGTGCGCCGTGCCAGCTCCAGGGGCTGTGTTGTACAGGCACGCCTCAGGGCTGCGGACGAAGGATCCCGAGTGCAAACGCTATTCACCACGGCGGCTGTCGCCATTCTGTTGCTAGGTGGGCACGGCCGGGCTTATTCATCGTGTGTCGGCTCTTGACTTCCTTTAACTCTTTACGTGATATTTGATAGCATATTCCTCCTTCAGCATGATAAAGGATGGTAATTTACAGCTTTTGTCTGGCACTATGTGTGCTGCGTGATCTAGGTCAGAATAAATTAAGGCTTTCTTTGGGCAGCTGGTAAGTAAATAGGTATAAACAGTAGGTTGCAATATGTGATCTAGTTATTGAAGCTAGGTCTCCATGAATACATGGACATGGAAGCAATTCTTCTTGGCGTGGGCTGTGTCTGATACCATGGCCCTTCCGATTAAAAATGCACACATGTAACAGCAGCCATCAAACCATGAAACAGACAGTACACTCTTCATGGGCTGTGGATTCTGCAGTGATTGGGTGGGACTATTAAATTCCTTTGTCCCCTGTTACCAATGTTGTGACCTCACGAGTCATCAAGCTTTCCAGTGCAATGCGGAGTTACTCTAGCAAATTTCACCTGTACCTGGAAGAGGAACTTTTCTTTCCTAGTTGTTTTCAGTAGTTCCCAGGGATCAGAATATACAATCATTTAATACACAATTCTGTAGGCGTAAGTATTTGTGTGGTAAGGGAAGTTTGGGCTGAAAAGGCATGCATTGGTTCAGTTAGGCTGAACAGGTACAGCTGAGATCTGTGCTGGAGCTATTACCGTAATAGTCCTCTTCTTTATTTCAGTATAAAGAATGGTTATAGAATCATAGACTCATTAAGGTTGGAAAAGACCTTCAAGATCATCAAGTCCAATCATCAACCCAAGACCGCCATGCCTATTAAACCATGTCCCGAAGTGCTACGTCTACACGTCTTTTGAACACCTCCAGGGATGGTGACTCTACCACTTCTCTGGGCAGCCTGTTCTAATGCTTGACCACTCTTTCAGTAAAGAAATTTTTCCTCATATCCAATCGAAAACTCCCCTGAAGATGGCATTTCATTGCCATACCTGTACTAGCCCTTGCATGCTTTCTGAAAGAGGTTCAGGAAAGTGGACTTAGATTTTGACTGCAGTGTTGAGAGATATGTTGGGTCAATAATTCAATTCCAGTGACCTTATACAAATTGCGGGACACTGCCAATTCTTTCCCATGGTTTCATTACTTTGTTGCTATTTTACCTCTTTTTGGTATATGTCATTCTCTGTCTCATAGACTTAATGGAAGAGTATTCAGCAGGCCTCTTGAGTTGAATGATGCTTATGTGAGAGCATAAATGAAAGCGCACTTTCACTTCAATATTGCTTCTGGTCAAAAATCATCTTTACAATAAGTGCATTTTGTGTTCACAGTTTTTGGTGTATAAAGGAGGGACAGTTTGGCCTGTTTGCTTATCTATGAGAGTTGTCAGTATTAGCAGCATGCTAGTTGCGAACTTCAGTCACACATTATATACACATTGTTGAAAACCCGTTGTACCAGTTTGACTGTAGGAATTTGGGGTTTTTACTTACATTGAAAACATGTGAATAAGTGACCAGTTAATTTTCTGGGGTTTAACAAGAGTGGTCTTCCCATATAATTTGCTGAGAGCGCTGAGACACAAGTGGCATGTTTCTTAAGTTTGGAGCGACTTAGAATTGAAGTTCCAAGCTCTTTCCCAAGATCGGTGTGATGCCTCTCATTAGTAGCATACATCTGAGTATCTGTCAAATTCTTCTCGGTTGCTACATGATAAATTGGAAATGAAACTCATGACATCAACAGCGATAAGCTAGACTTACCTGGGTGTAATGGAGAGCAGGAACTAGCTGTCTTTAGTTGCTTAAGAAACGTAGAGTAAACAAAATAAGCCATGAGTCATGGTGCACATTTGAGAGGGGTGGAAGAATTGCTGGAGTGCAATGAAACTTCTATATGCTCACTATTTTAAACTTAATGGTAGGCATGGTTTGAACTAGAAACTAGACTGGTTATATATAATTGTTAATAACTAGACTTGGCTTCTTTCCTGTCTTTACATAGCTAATCTGCTTCCTGCACTTCCTTGCAGCTCGAAGTTGCCTTCTCCCCCTTACTTCACTTCAAGCTCTGAAGTGACAAATTCAGTAAAATGTCTTTTTACTATTTGTTAAAAAGGTATTTTAGTAATGAAGTCAGATAATGAATCATAATAATGTTTGGAGAGGCCAAAGTAGTCTTATAATTACTAATGAGTAAGGAAACGAGACGTGGAAATATTACACAGTATTGCAAGGTGTCAGCGACTGAACTGCTCAGCCCTGCCAGCACAGTGGCACTGTAGGGTGGGCAGACCTTGGGATACCCTAAGGCAGAGTGGGCTTTGGTGCCTCATGGCTGGGTTGGGGTCTCAGGCCTTGCACTGTTGTTATGTTGTAGGTGCAGGTCTGGGTTAGGTTTCCAAAAACACTCTTGCACGTCTGGCTTCTGTTGCATGGGATTAAATCCTCATACGTGGGAATTGGTCACCGTACTGGGGGACACAGCTGCTTCCT
The DNA here is from genome assembly GCA_017310255.1 of Butorides virescens. Classification (NCBI taxonomy): domain Eukaryota; kingdom Metazoa; phylum Chordata; class Aves; order Pelecaniformes; family Ardeidae; genus Butorides; species Butorides virescens. The sequence goes on along the minus strand of JADKXX010002232.1, from coordinate 80,194 downwards.
GGCTAACTCCTGGTGAGGGACCATGTGAGTGTCACTGTGTTTCACTGCAAAGCCAGTTGATTCATCCTGAGTCGTCATCTTCACAGTACAAATTAGTGTTTGTGCTACTACTATGACTTTTCTCTTGAAATGTAATTCCTCTCTAGAAGGACTATGCATGTCTTTAAAAGATACAAAGCTGCTATCCATTTGAGTAATAGACTACTGGTATGCTCTTTTTATTTGACCTTTTGTCAGTTGTCTTGGCAGTTTTATTAATGTTTAATGTATGATGAGACACACTTCTAGGTGAGGTAACTTTGTAGATACGAGAATTGACGTGAAGTCACGCGGTAAGCTTTGGAGATAGGTTGCATGTCCCTCTAAGGAAGAATTTTTTTCCCCATAGCAAGACATCATAGCACAATGTGACAGAACCTCTCAACTTCTTCTTGAACTGCCGCCTGTTGGTATCTGACAGACAAAAGCAAACCACTGGAAAATCTGAAACGTGTACTGCTTAGAGGCTGCTGGGATGACTCCTGTTTTATATTGTAGTATATTACCCTCCAGGAATGGGTAACTTTGGAAAGCTTTACAAAAGATTCCTGACATAATACATCAACACCTATGAAGAAGGAATTCAGTGTGGTGACAGTATCAAATGGCACTCAACAAACAGCATTAACAGCTATTGTACGGTCACTTTGATTAGTGGAGTTGTCCAGTAGAGACACAAAATAGATGCTGGGATCAGATCTCAAATGATCTCATCCTGTGTCTTCAGAATGCTGTGAGTCTCTTAGGTGGGAGTACCATAAATGGTGTGAGTGGTTATATGAAGTACTATTTTTGTTCACCCTTTCCTTCTGTTGCAATCAGTCCTTACAGCAAACCTGTAGGAGGCAAACCCCGTATTTCAAGCTTCAGTTTGGGGTAGGAACAGCCAAACATTCGAATTCAGGTACTATTTATACTTTGAGTCCTGGAGCTAGGAATAGAAAGATGTTATTGAAATTAATAACTACATTCTGGAAACAGTATAATGGTCTTATTTGGACTGACTGTCAGGTTTTTACATAAGTATTTGGCTACATTAAGGCTCCTTTAGATTAGGAAGCAGTTGGAGGAGACACCTGTGTGTGGTAGAAATGGGGCGCAACGAGACTAAATTCTCAGCAATCAGAATATGGTCTGTTTAGAGTAATTGACTGTGTTTATGAAAAATTAGTCCAACAAAGTCTGAAAATACTCAGAACGCTTGAAGTGTGTTGCTGGGTTTAAACCAAAGAAAATTCAGAATTCTGTCAAGTGAGGCAGGCCCTTGTGCTGTGTTACAGTGCTGTGTCCCAGCGTGAGAGGGTGGGTGAGAACAGGGCCAGGTGCCTGTTGTTGCCTTCCGTGCTTTTCTCTGGCCTCTAAAACCCGCAGTTAGATAGTGCTTCAGAGCTTGAATGCACATAGCTGGTCTTAGTCCAGAAAGCGTGTACTTGTTTAGTGACTGAGCTAAATACGTCCGTGAATGTTTCTACACGGTTTTATTAAGGTTTTGCGCTTTTCTTAATTTTGGTAACTTCCCTTACGTGGCAGAACTCGAAGGCTAGTAGACCAAGTTAACCGAAGCCTCGTGGTTATGTTGTAGCTTGTCTAGAAACATACAAAAAGCACTAGTTCCTTTGGCGCAACTTCTAAGAAGAAACACACGATATCTTAGAAATTATTATCGTATATGGTATGCAGATTCACAGTCTTACAAGCTTAAACACTTTCATGTCTGTGTGTCGTTCTTTATGTGAAATGAAGTTTTCTCTCACCTCAATAGCATGCCAAAACTGGTATTATAGCTGTGGAGCAGACAGGCATCTTCAACTGTTTACCAGAACAGATGTCACATCATGTGATTGTAGAAAACTGGAACCACTTAGTTGCTTTCAGGTCATAATAGGCGTTATGGTTATGTCTGATTATGGGGACTTAATTGTGAAATACCACAAACACCTTCAGTAAAATATCTGACTTCAGTTGCAAACAAACATGCAAGTCGCTGTTTCATTTCGGTGTGTACAACTTCAGAAGCTTTTAACTGATATGTGCTGTAGTCTCCAAGTCTCCATATGAAAGAGCAAGATGAATGTAAGTTTGTTTTCATAACACTTTAGACATCCAAGGAGATAAAATGAATTTTTTTAATACTAACTTGATAGGTTTTTTCCTGAACAGTGGCAGGGTACAGTGAATGATTAATTCTTCCTCTTGTTGCTGCAAAGTGCAAGAATGCCAGGCACCAAATATGGGAACCCCCACCTCTGGAAGATCTCTTAACCGCATATTGAAATGCTTTGCTAAATCCCTGTCTTGAGACAGGATTGTGTCCAAGGTAAACAAACAAGGTAAACTGGCAAATCTTTTAAGATGACTGTAAGGTGAGGATGACTTCTGTAGCAGAGTAGTCTTATTTAATGGAAAAAGTCAATCTACCAAGTATGTTCAAAGTAAAAAATACCAGCGTAACTTGCAAGGAATGATGAATGATGGTACAAGGAATAGTTTGCATCTCCCATTTACACTGTTTCAGATTCTTGGAATCTAATTCATAGCTATGAGTTGAAAGAGTTTATCCAGGTCCTGAGGGAGCAGCTTCTGCAAGGCATGTTGGAGAGCATACTCATGACTTGCATCCCTTCCTTTTTAGGCTCATTTTGTAGAGATTCTGCTACCTGAAATGGACCAGTGAGAAGACCGCTGCTACTGCTTTCCTGTTGCAGGGAACAGTGGTGCTCAGGACAAAGAACAGGAAGGGGAAGCTCTGCGGCTGGTAGCAACATCTCTGCTGCTGCCAAGGGTGCAAGTCTGCTGTACTGGGGTGGGGGGACTCTGTTAATGCCTGTCTGTGGCAGGTTTAAAGAGCCTGCTTGGGTACTGTTGAGGTGTTGGTAGTACCCTTTGGGAGGGAAGCGAATAAATAGGAATGCAGCGTTTGAACAAGTTGGGAGGTCTTTGGAGGCAGTGCAAATTGCTGTTTTGCTCAAAATGCAGTGTTGTGTTGGCTTTCTGGAGGTTCAGTGTCAGTCTGGTTCATTAGTGTGTTATGTGGTGGGGTATAATGCTGTGTGGACACATCCTCAGCCCTTTCCCATTGTGCTGGATTTATCTCCCAACTGATGCCGTTTGACAAGACTGAATTTAATAATCTTTACTACTGATTTTTGGGTTATCACTGTGTATCATAAATTTGTCTAGCCTTTGCAGAGTAGATAGGGAAAGGCAGATGTTAGTTTTTAGTATTGTAGGGTATGTATCCAGTAAAGAGAGAATTGTGTGTACTTGAGCTGTGACTGAATTTGGCTTCCAGTAAAATTACAGTCTAATAACTTAAAAGTGTAGATGCAGAGCTATGTGAATGACTGGCACTATTTTGGAGGTGAAGGGGGAAATAATAGGAAAAGGGGAGAAGAGGAGAAGGGAATGTTGTGATTGGGTTTATATGTAGTACCTCTGTTTTTAAAAGACTGTGAAAGTTGTGAATGTCTGAAGACACAATGTTGTTCTTATGGTGGTGCTGGTGTTTTTTCTATGCAGTATTTGTAACTGTACCCTTTGGAACTCTAGTCATAGGCTGCAGAACAATGAATTGCTAATTGCACCAACTATGTATCTTTAACTCTTGTTTTTTTACTTGTGTCTTGTAGATAGCATGATAGGAAGCCAGAAACACCCAGTCACTTCTTGATGGATCGCTTCATTTAAAATATTCTTTACATTAGCTAAAATAACAAGCTAATGAATAGATGATTGTTAATCATTTGTACTGAGCAGCCCCACCTTTCACGCACAATTCAGTTTTGTAACCAGCATTGAAGGAATAATGATACTAAGTAATATAAAAATTAAGCTGTGAATTTAAAAGAAAAGTCTATATAAAAGCATTAAGTTTTCTAGTGTCTTGCATTCTCTGTCTTTACATTGTAGCTATGAATGTGTTAAAGTTCATAACTTTGGCACAGAGTAATCTAATAATTCATCAGGCCACTTGCAGAGCGTCAGGATTTTTGGGTGTATATAAAGCCTGTCTGTAACTTTTCTCTTTTTTTTTTTTTTTTTTTTTTTTTTTTCTCCCCCAACAGATCTGCTGGCTTACATTTCCACACCAAATACAGAGGTCTTCTGGAGGCGTAGGAATTCCACACTGCAGCATGCTTTATATAATTGAGAAATTTAAAAATAAAATTCTTCAGTGTTTTGGTCTGCTTGTGGCCTTTCACGTTGGTGTTGCTTCGCTGTGCAGGACTTTGAAAGCAGCTGTATTAACAAAATATACAGGAGAAAAAGAAAAAAAGTAGCAGAATTTAAAAAAAAAAAAAAAAAAAAAAAAAAAAAAAAGGCAGCAGCAGTGTCATGACCAGGAGCATTGTAGTCAGTATGTGTGAAGGCCTGTAGCGTTAAAAGCAAAGCTCATCTAAACAGTCTTCCTGTATCTATCACTGATTAGCAATTCGCTATGTTGTCACCATTTAATTTTACCTTGTGAATTATCTTTATTGCTTGGGGTTAAAGTTTTCAGACAATGAGAAGAGAAATGGCACACCTTGAAAAATAAACATTTTCCTCTTGAGGCTGGGCCTGCATAAAGGTGAGGTGATCCCACAGTAAGTCTGTAACAAGAAATGCCAGGTTTTACGTGGCAGGCACACTGAACATTGTTTCCCAGGACTTCCAAGCGAGGACTGGCATCTAGTTTGGTTCCTGCTCTATTGTTGTAAGCATGCCTATTTTAAAATGCATCCAGTTCTCCTCCACCAGAGAAGCTGGTGAACCAGGAAGAGGTACGGTGACAAGTGGTTATAACTATGCAAAGTCTGGTAGTATGTTAAATGCAGAACAGCAGAGTTGGGTTCCTTGTTGAACTGAAGTGAGGGTGATCGAATGTTGGAACAGGTTGCCTGGGGAGGCTGCGGAATCTCCATCCTTGGAGATATCGAAGACTCAGTTGGATGTGGTCCTGTGCAACCTGATCTAATTAGATGTGCTTTGAGCCGGGATTGTGCTTGATGGCCTCCAGAGGGTCCTTCCAACCTGAATTATTATTTGATGCTGTGAATGGGCAGTTTGTACCTGGGAGTTAGTGTGCCACAGGACTCAGTGTCTTTCTGCTGGCTATGCTCATGGAGTATATAACCCCCATTTCTGCCCTCCAAGTGGAAGGCAAGCTCATTTAGTGTTCCTGTTTGTTCCACAAACTTGCAAATGACTGGTTTTAATATGAAACTTTAAACACCCACGTGATTAGTACATTTCATAGACAGCAAGAGGCTTTTGTTTGTATGAATTTTTAGATTTGTAATGTGAGAACAAAGCACGCACTTGCCAAGGAAAAGCATACCTTTTTGTCCCCCGTTCCTTTTGTTCTGCTGCACTGAGAGTGGCTGAGACTGGCCTGAGGTCTGGAAAATAACTGTAACAACAAAAGTGAGGAATGGAGAGTATGTTTGTGCTTATCCTTTTCTAGTTGTTGCAATATAAAATCCGCTCATTTTGCAGATGAAATGAAAGGTGCCCCCCTTCACACACGCTAATTGCCAGCTCTCTAAACCTCCTAGGAATTTCCGTTCTATTTGGCTCATGTCATCCTCAGCAGTGGAGGTTTTGTAATTGGAATTTACTTTGTCATATCTGTGAGCCAGAATAACACTTTCCTTGTTCTACATTTTTGTTTGTGTAGTTCAGATACCAGTTGGGAACAGTAGCAATTTGCGTTGATTAGAATTCACTCAAAGTGTGTGCATGACTGCCACAGAAATTGCCTCTTTCAGTGGCTTGTGGAAGTCCAGCAGGGCACTCGGACCCTGTGGTATGGGGCGCCGTGCATGGAGTACGGGACGGGTTGAGATTGTAGTGTCTTTGATGGGGGGACTCTTTTCTGGCTAGGGTAATGTTTAATGGTGGGGTTTGATTTGGGTTTTCTTAATATGTATGTCTGGGTTTATTTGAGTGGTCTTCTTAGAAGGTTGTGGTCAGGAACACATCTGTACACTTCAATAAACTTTTTTCGTAATGGGAAATTCTGAACAGCCCTAATGACATTGGCAAGGGCATGAAACTGAATTGATGAGTAATTTTTGTTGACAGGTTATTAACAGAAATTACAGTCAAGCTGGACTTGCAAGTATACTAACGCTATTTTTCTAAGCTGATACCAAGCACCTTTATCTGAGTGTGTGGTAACTTTAGTTGCTTTTATTGTGTGTAACTTGCTGTATTAATGGGAGGTAAAGAATTTGCTGCTTATTTCACTGTGGAGTACCACATAGTCTTCCTCCCTTCCGTTGAGAAATGTACGATAATCTTACAGGGATAGGAAAGATAAAGGAAGCAACATAAGTGTATTCGGATGTCTTCCATTTTTTTCAGACACCTGCAACAAATACACCAGAGTTTTCAACTTCCTTTATGTTTAGGTTCTGTAGGCTAGAACTTGTTGGACTTTGGTCTTTTGAGGACTTCTACTAATTATAGTGGAGTAAATAAAATTATTAAATACAAATTCTGCAGATTAGAACAGCCTTGCAAATCTTCTTGAGAGTTACTTTATTCAGAAACTACAGTTGCGCAAGGCAGTATGCAAAACAAGATATTTGGAAGAATTTTTGGCATATGCTTTATGCGTACTCTGAAGTGCTCTGAAACGTACTGCAAATCAATGAAGATTTTGTGCTCTCGGGTTGGTCTCCCGTCTGTCTTTTACGGAGCACTGCCCCATAGGATTTCACACTTATGCCCTAATGAAGAGATGGGGCGTAATTTCCCCTTAAATCTTGTGTTCTAGAGCAGGGTTTTGCTTCCTGCACGTCCTGACAGAGGAGATGGCAGCACTGTGGAGGTGCCAGAGTGGATGGAAGGTGCCTGTGGTGGTGTGCTGTGGGCCTTGCCTCTCCTTGGCCCCGCTGCTCTCTCTGCAGCCCTCCGTGCGTGGAGCAGCCCTTGCTGTAGTGTAAAGCCCAGGCTGGGAAATCCTGCAGAGCTTGTTAGCCCGGGCTTTGCTCTTCTCGGGGCTTTGCCTTTGGAGACATGCCTCAGCAGTTATAGGCTGATGCTTGGGGGGTGTACTGCTGTAATTCCCCTTTTTAAAAAAAAGTATGTTTTCACACACACAGAAATGGTGAACTACTGTGGCCCTTTGTTGATGGAGTAGTGTATGCCTAGGCTGTATTTCAGACTTGTTTCCTGCAGTGCTGGCAACTGTATGCCATGCATAGTTCATTTTACACATAGATGCTTCTTATCTGCAGGACAATTCCTGGGAACCACATGCAAAAATGGAAGATAACTATGCTTCTATTTGTCACAAGTCTGTTGTGCGTTTGAAATTTTTGTCAGGGCTTCAGTTTAAAGCAGAAAGCCCCACCTTCTCAAACCCTGAGGGGTGGAAGTGCTAGTCACGTGAGACCTTTGCATTTTTTTGTTTGTCGGCAGTTAAATAGTTAATTGCTATTTGTATTCTTATCTTTGTAATTCATAATTAATAGACCACTGGATTAAAGAGGATAGTGAAGACTGTTTCATTTGACTGGCATATTGACAAATTTCATGTATAACCAGGAAAGTCACAGGCTTAAAGTTGTTATCTTTTGTGATTTTTGTCCTGTCCTTCCTCCTCTGCAAATTATTTCATACCTGTAGGTGTAACTTGCCAGTGCTGGTAAGAAACCTTAACATCTTTGAATATGTAAGTTCTGTTATAATAATAAGTTATGTAAATTATAAATAATGCTTTCTTAAATCTATATTTGCTGTTGAATGTTTTCTCTCTTTATGAGAATACTGAGCATGTGTTAAATTCTGAAAATAAAATATAGCTCTGAAGTGTATGCTTGGGTGCTTTCCTGTTTTGACCCACAAAGTGACCAATATCATGCTTTTTTTTTTTTTTTTAAAGCCAGGGCTGCCATGCTGCTGTTGCTTTGTGACATGCTGTAATTTGGAAAAGTCAAATGTTGCATTTTTCTCTCGACAGAAAATTTTTAAAGCCGGAGATACTAACCAGGATGGACAGCTGGATTTTGAAGAATTTATGCAGTATCTTAAAGATCATGAGAAAAAAATGAAACTGGCATTTAAGAGCTTGGACAAAAACAACGATGGTATGCTTTGATTTATTTTATTTGTTCAAACGTTGTTTGAAGAAACTGTGCGTTGAAAGTTATCTTCATTTATATTCTTTGTCTAAACTGGAGACAAAAAGTTGTGAATGTGGAACCCCCGCTTCTTTTCCTTAATAGGATCTTAATTATAGTTTACTAAAGATTGAATAGTAAATTGTTAGTCTTTTTTTTCTTTCTGTTGTCTTCCAGGTCCGTTGATCTGGGACTCTTTGTTCCCCAGATGGAGAAACTATAAGGAAGTTTCTAAGTATCTATTAAAGATAAAATAGTTTTTAACTCACTGAATGTTTGCATCTCATTTGGTTGCATGATTTTAATGTACTTACCTTCGCTCAATCCTTGTAATAAAATACATCATCTGTGTTTAAATTGATTTTAAATTATCTTTACTGTTACGTAGGTGGTACAGTGGAACGTAGTGACCTCCAAGGTGCTAAGTGTATTAAGCTCTGTGTTTTAAATATGTATCATCTTTCTTTTAATGTTTCAAGGAAAAATTGAAGCATCAGAAGTTGTCCAGTCCCTCAAGATATTGGGTATAAGCATTTCAGAAAAACAGGCAGAAAAGATTCTGCAAAGGTCAGGAATTAGTGTTTCTTAAAGTATTTTAAGCTTCTTTGTATTGTTGTTTTATTATATTTTTATAATTCAAAGAACAAGATAAATGGGATTATAATGTTGAAACGTGTTGGTACCTTCAGTGGTGCCGTTGTAGGAATTCTCACATATTCCATCTGTTCTTGGGTGATAGTAAGTCTAGTCACTATCTGAGCATCTGGTTCTCGGGGGGAATGTTATCTCATTTCCCTGTAGATGTTGTTGACAGAATGAAGCATTGTCTTATGTTTTTAAATGGAATATGCCAGATGCACTTGGATAAGAAAACCATAGTATTGAAAGGCCATGGCAGATTGAGTCTTGAAGTCTCCATGTGGAATTTACAATCAGTTGTCACTGATATGATGGCCAATATTAAAAAAAAAAAAAAAGAAAAGGCAACAAAACAGAACAAAACCCATCTCTGCTACTATTTCCTTATCTGGTTTTGTTCAATTTCTTTTCAGTATTGATGCTGATGGGACAATGACAGTAGACTGGAATGAGTGGAGAGATCATTTTATGTTTAACCCAGCTACAGACATTGAGGAAATAATTCGATACTGGAAACATTCCACTGTAAGTTCAACTTTTCTTTTAACTTAGTGCGGCTTTTAAGTTCATCTCTGCTGGGTAAATTTGCAATACTGAGTGTAACAGCTTTGTGGTTGTATTTCAAGCGTACCTGTATTTAAGCTTGTTGGGTTTTCCTTTTTACTTTGTGCTCTCCCATTTGCAAACAGGATAGTGTGATGTGAGTTTCTTCTGAACAAAGAACTTCATCCAAACTTTGGCAATAATTACTAGTAATTCTTAGGAAGGAATCCTCTTCTTCCTTCAGAGGTATTCCACAGAAAGATAATAACCACAATATTAAATCTTCTTCTTTTCATGTTACAGTACATTTCTATGTTCAGTGCTTTTGATGTGTTGAAACAAGTTACAGAAACATTTTAACTGTTTCGTATGTTGAAATTAGTTCAGTATTTATATTCATGTAGTAATATTATCATTATCATAAAATCACTGGTGTCATTAGTGATGATTTTCTGTGCACATGTTCTCGCACTCTTTTGTGCTATAGAATTTCATTTAAGAATGACAGAATATACAGCAATAGGCTATCCACTGTGCAGATACATTTTTTAAGTTACTATTGAATGGAGCTCTCGCCATCTCAGTGACTGACTTTTAAGAATAAATAACAAGGTAAGTAAACCAATAGTAATCCCCTCTGCTAAATATCCTTCCTGTAGATTGTTGGAGTAATCCATGAATTTAGGTAAAGACAGATTTCTTTGAATATAGTGAGACCATTTATATCTTCAGGGATTAGTCAGCATTTCTGTAATAAAAAACGGTTTATGAGATCTGAAAGCTTTGAGTGTTTTGCACTGTACAACCTCAATTCAGAAATGCTTGCCAAAAGGGAGTTAGCTCCCTACTTGCTGAAGAAAACACTTGAAGCACTGCTATGAGATCAGATAGTCCTGGTCCCAGCTTACTTAGTGGAAAAAAAACCTTTTGCTTTAATAAAAGGCTTCATATTACTATTATTAAACATAAGATCTGTAATTTTTTTTCACTATGGAATATCGTTAGTTACCCCCAAGAAACAATTTTAGAAATGTCCTGTGATCTTCCAGTGTTGCAGTCAGCTGATGACCCAGTTATCACAGCAAGCAAAATCCAGCTATACGGCAACACAGCTGGTGTTCCAGATAAGTGCAGATGTGACACCTCACACGCCTGGCTGGCACTGACGGCTCTTCCAGTTCTGTTTGTGTTGTAAAATTTTAATTGCTGTCAGACTCTTCCAAGTTTAGCTTTTTTTCTTAGTTGTGTTTAGGGCTTGGTAGACACAAGAACATTGAATTTATATTTTGAGAGTTCTGGTTGATCTTTTGGTGACTCCATGTAGTTGAGCAACTGATGACACCTCACTTGGAAACCACAAATGTCAGAAAGATGAAAGGATTTTTCAATTAATCTGTTCTGTGTTCAATATCCAGAATAGTTGGTGCCTGTCCTGTTTGTTGAGTGGCTATATCTATATTCTGCATCCAGCAATTCTTGTGTTCCAAATGACCAAGACAGTATTCTTTCTACTTAGCAGGTAGGGAATGCAGCATAAATTAGGGATGTAGTGTCTACATTTAAAATCAACAGGAGTTAAAAAAAGTTTATCAGTTAACATGCTTTCTGATTGGTACTTACCAGGCATTAAAACATACTTGCTTCTTTATCAGTTTAAATTATTCATAGTACTGGCTTTGTGTTATATCTACAGTGTATTTTTTCTCATATATCATGGTTATAAATTACACGAAGAGCAGAGACTATGTTTAAGTGATACGTGAGATTCCATAGTCTTATGTCTTGGACAGCTTTATCCCTAAAGCCTATAGTAATGTTGTTCTTTCATCAAATTGAATGGTAATACAAACATGCACCTCTTAATGAAACTTTGATAAGAAAATTTATAAAGCATTAATCAAACTTGTAATTTTGTAAGATAATACTCAGCAGTTACTGGAAATAGAATATTCCAATATATTGGCTATAAAAATTCTACTTTAAAATAGGGGTGGTAGAAGGAAGAGGAAATCCCACATATGTGTGAATAAATTACCATGAGAGAGAAATCACTTGTTAGCATCCCTAGGAGATTACCAAACTAATCCCAGAAGGCTGTCTGGTGGAATGTTAGCCGCCACATACAAGCATTTGAGCTTTAGTGCTGGCTGTAAACGTCTACTGATCATGACAGAATGTTTTTATTTGGGCCATACTCAAGGCAGAAATTTGTCATAATTTTTAATGATGATGTTGCAGTCTTTGAAATGGTGGGTCTGTGGTGTTATTACTCAATATCTATGTAGCAGACATTAAAAGTTACTATTTATTGAATAGCAATAGCAATCCATAGCAAGTTAATTTATAGAATGTAAATGAGAGAATTTTTTTATTATTTTTAACTAGCATTTTACTCACGTATTCTCAGGTGGTAGGTTAATTTGGAATTAGAACTGTTGATAAAATTGAGGTGATGGAATGAGATAGTTATTTGCACATCTTTGCTTTGGATTCTAATAGGTGTTGGACATAGGAGATAGTTTGACTGTTCCAGATGAGTTCACGGAGGAAGAGAAAAAGACTGGACAGTGGTGGAAACAGCTGTTGGCAGGAGGAGTTGCTGGTGCTGTCTCCCGAACAGGTACAGCACCGTTAGATCGCCTTAAAGTGATGATGCAGGTAGGTGCAACGTTTAAGAACTTTTTAGTTTCCAGTGTATCACTTCAGATTTAAAGACCTGTTATGGAAAACTGATGGCCAAATACCATATCAAAATTCTGGAGGTCTACTTATGTTTTGACAATTTCCATATTCTGAGTTCATAAAAATTCTCATTTCCATAGTCATATTGGCGAAAATGTAAACAAAATACTGTAGAACTTGTGCCACTAAAATAAGATTTTTTTTTTCATTTTTTTTTTTTTTTTCATAGTGGATGTGTTTTTTCTGGCTGATATATTTAACAATTTAATACTTGGGTTTTACAGTCTAATCAGAGCAGCGTTCTTTACTGTGACTTTGGTTTTTTTGTTTTTTTTGGTTTTGGGTTTTTTTAGGTTCATGGTTCAAAATCAAACAAAATGAATATAGCCAGTGGTTTTAAGCAAATGTTGAAAGAAGGTGGTGTCCGATCCCTCTGGAGAGGAAATGGTGTAAATGTTGTCAAAATAGCTCCCGAAACAGCTATTAAGTTCTGGGCTTATGAACAGGTAGGATGATAAATCAGGAATGAAAATAATGGTAAATAAAATACTATATCACTTGCACTGTTAATTATTTGCACTTTTGTATTATGTAGTTCTTATCATGGTTGTTTGGTTTTTTTCCACAATAATTTAGAGTGATTTTCAGCTTTAAAATAGTCTATTTATTCTGTTAATAGAATACTTGGCATTAGGCAGATCTTGCTATTGTATTATAGGCAGTGTAAATAAACTAAATCTGTCATCTGTTTTAAACTGTCCTCCAGTCTGCATAGCTTCATGTGGAATACTGCGTTAGTACCTAGTTTGTTGCTTTGAAGTGACAGCAACCAAAACCATAGCTGAACTTACACAGGATTCTTTATAAGTCATGTATCATGGTGCTATGTAAGATGCCCTCAGCCTGGATTTCAGAGTTATATTTACCTCTGAATCAGCTTTAAGGGGCATTTTAAGGCCTAATCCTCCTTTGGAAAATGAACTCCAGTTCTGGTGTAGTTAAATGATCTTGCTAGTGCATCAAGTTAGACTAAATGAACATCTTGCACATCTCTGTACAAGTATGAAATAAAAGCAACAAAAAGTCGAGTAAACTTTGGGATATCACAACACTGAATAGCAGATTTTGATGCCACAGAGTAACTTAGGGCATGTTATTCCTTACTCTTGCTCTGCCTTTCGGGAGCTGATGGCACATTCTTGCACGATGGTGTCTCTGCCTTAATGAAACAGTATGCACAGCTCTCAGTGTCTCAGTGAACATGCTAGTTGTTCTTTCATGCTTTGGCAACTGGATCTGCAAGGGAGTCGGGTTCTTCTTTGTTATCCGGGGGCTACAGTATGGGTACCCTTGCATTGGCTGTTCGTAGAATACCTGACAGTACTGTGGGTGGCTGAGGTGTTTAATGTAAAGGATTCTTGCAGGCTGCAATATTTATTGTATACTTGAGAATCTTTGTCTATGGAGTTGCAGTGAGTATCGTGCTAAATTTGTTTGGTTAGTAAATGTAACTATAAATACATGAAAAAGTAAGCACAGCCTGAAAAGACTGTACTCCTGCCTCTCATAGTTACTCTTGCTGCTCCTAAAAAGCATGCGATGTTTATTTTATGTGTTTCAACCATACAGTATAAGAAGATACTCACTAAGGATGATGGAAAGTTAGGCACTGTGGAAAGATTTGTATCTGGTTCTTTGGCTGGAGCAACAGCGCAAACTTCTATTTATCCCATGGAGGTAAGTACAGAGAGTCTGCTTCCATTGGGGAGTGCCAAATGTCTGGTTCATTTCCAAAGTGAAATCCATTTTACTCCTGAAAGTATTGTAGGAATTCCTCTATATTCCTATATCCTAATTTATTTTCACTTTGGACTTTCTTTTTGGATTTCAGTACTAGGCATTTTAGAATATGCTATGTTCTAATTGATAACTGTAATTTTTCTTTGTATTTGGCTGTATAATATTGTCTAAAGCAATGTTTAAATAAAACCTAGTTCAGGGGAAAAAAAATCCAGGAGCGCATTTAAAATGAAGTACATACTTAAGCTATTTTCTAAATTGGGAATAAATCTTCTTCCTTACTGTATGCAAGCAAGGAACGGTCTTGTCTGTAGTGGAACCGATGTTCTGTTGCATTATGGTTGGGAGCTGGGTCTGATTAGGGATCAGTGTGGAGGGAGAACGTAACAACTACAGTTGAGGCTGGGTGGATTAACCACTCTTTCCTCCATAGGACATACTTGTGTGTGGTACTGCATATGTTGCAATTCAAGTAGCTAGTTCACATGCCACTTTTTTTTTTTTTTTTAAATAAGAAATGGGATGTACTTCCTTTACTGCTGGTTCCCCAGGAAGTTTATTTTGTACAAATAACTGGAATATATGTTGGGTCTGCGATTAAACTAACACCAACATTGAGATTTGGAAGTAATGGAAAATGTAACCTAAATACCTTTTTCATAAGGAGGGGTGTCAGTAGGAATAGAACTTGGCTGTTTTCATTGCTGACAGTGATAATGTTCTGTTTTTAAATAGCATCCTTGCCGTTGGAGCTGCTGAATCACAGCTAGCCTGAGTACAGAGATGAGTTAAGTTATAGAATAACTGGAATGTTGTGTAGATCATCTGGTTGTACTGATCGATGGAGACAGGTGAACTATTCTGCAATAAGACGCTCTGATCTTCCTAACAAAGATATAATACTGTCCTAGCAGTGGTTTTTAGGGTGTTGCTAAGTAAAAGAGAAAAGCAAAGTGTCAGGAAACTCCTGAGGAAGCTGCAGTCTTATGAGGCTTTAAAGTAGGCCAAATTCTTGCTCAGGAAATTACCTCTGTGGTTTCTTTTGGATACTGTTACTCATTTCTTTGTCCTAAGATGTTGTATAGACTTATTTGCATTATTAATCAGATGCTGGGTTTCAGTAGTGAGACGCAATCTTTATATTCCTTAACTACATCTCAAAGGGTCATGCTTTTTGAAAGATTATTTTCTTAATATGCTTTGCTGTTCCCAGATGAGTGTGATCTGCTGGTAGGTCAACACTCTCACTTGTTCTTCAGCTAATGCTTCTATTAAATACTGCTCACACTGTTGCCTTCAAGTTGATCAAAAATCTGCCTGTTTTAATCAGGAAAAGAAAGCTAAAATGCAATTTAAAGGGCTAATAGTTTGTAAGCTAGTGTATGGTAGCATGCGTGCTACTCTGCACTAATGGTAAAACCTGAAGAAGCCTAATGCTGACAGAGCCTTGATAACAGTCATCACAGAGGAGGTTTGAAGTATCAAAATGCAAAGCAGTTCCAGACATTGAATAAGAAGAGGGATACTGTGTTTTCCTGTGTTTATAAAATACATTAATAAATAGGTATGTCATTAAAGCTACTATTTTTTCCACTTTAGGTTTTAAAGACCAGATTGGCTGTGGGTAAAACAGGACAATATTCTGGGATGTTTGACTGTGCTAAGAAGATCTTGAAAAGAGAGGGTGTAAAGGCCTTCTACAAAGGCTATGTTCCCAATATTCTGGGTATAATTCCTTATGCTGGCATTGACCTTGCTGTTTATGAGGTGAGTTTAGATCGCTGAATGCATGTAGCTTTCATTAGTTAATTTACAAAAGGGTAAGTATTCTTCAGAGTACCTGTATCATTACTTAGATTTGTAATACGTTTATAGTATTACAGTTGCTTTCAATTTAAAATAGATAAATGAGAATTTCCACTAATCTTACTAGACCTTAATGTTTTTCTTTGTTCACTCCTCCTGGAGGAGTGCCTGTTGCCTTACATGCCATGGTACCAAACAAGAAATCTACTCATAAGGCAGGATTATATAGAACTTGGCAATACAACATGCTTGCATACTTAAATGACCTTGTTGGACTGGAACATACCTGTTCTATAGCAAATATGGGCCTTAAAAACCTGGTATCATATTCATATTATGTTACCTATCCTCCATTTATGATACTTAATACTTTTTTTTTTTTGCCATTTTCTCTGATTTGTAATTGGATTTTAGTAACCTGAATTCCTTGTGTATCTGTGCATGTCACCAGAATTCTTTGTGGCTGATACATAGTTGCTGTGAGGAGTCTGAAGCACTGCTCTCTTCTCTTTCAAGAGGAACTGGCACCTTTTACACCCATCAGCAGCAATTAAAATGTTTTATCTACCTTAGATACTAGGCATTGCTTCAAAGCGTGTTAAGTAACTGAGATGCACAGACTAGTTTTTTTTCTTGTCTAGACAAATTTATTGTGACGCTGCAGTAGTAACCAGCAGAAATACTTGTGCAAACATTTTCAAAGCAGCGTGGAAGTTCTTTTCTACAGTTTGCATCCTTGCTTCTGCATGCAATGATGTGCACAGCTGTGTGAGCTTTTGTTGAACCCTGTGGGGTCCTGAGGTGTGTTCCCCTCCTCCTCCCCCCCAAAGTATTAACAGGTCTAGAACATGGGCACTGTTGCTGCTGCTGGGTCTTTTGAGGATTTCTCTAGGCACTGACTACTGTGGTCTGGTTAAGTCCTTACCCATGTGCTAAGGTGTTTACCTGTGCACGTTAAGCCTGTAGGACTGGTGTAGTGAGATTGGTGCTTTTCAGGATCGAGCCTATAAGATTTTTTATGAATAAAGATGTATTTGTTTACTTTCTTGAATGCAGATCTCTTGTCTTATTATTTAATTTTATATCTTGGCAGCTCTTAAAGAGTACATGGCTGGAACACTATGCATCAAGCTCTGCCAACCCAGGTGTTTTTGTATTGTTGGGATGTGGTACTGTTTCCAGCACATGTGGGCAGCTAGCCAGTTACCCTCTTGCTCTCATCAGAACACGCATGCAGGCTCAAGGTGAGTCCTGTTGTACTGAAAATGTTTCTGTGTGCTCACATCAAAATTGTATCATTTGGGATAGCTGTAACAGAGACGTGGGAAGAAAAAAACCCAACTTAGAAAAGGACTCATTTGGAAAATTCCTCTTAATGTTGATCCCTTCTCCCTATTACCCCCAACATTGTTCTTCTTCATGCTTACTTCAGATGTAACATTTCCAACACCGTGCTCTGTGTGCTTCGGGAACCATGTTCCACACAGGACTACTAGACACAGAGCTCCTGGCATAGTCTGGGAGCACTTTCAGAAAAGTTAAAATGTTTCTTGAATTTTAGAGGTAAAGTGAAAAGGACTTGTATCATCCTGTGAAGGTAGACAGCAATGTGGAGGACATTTCATAAAGACAGTTTCATAGCTGAGACTTTTGCTTGATAGGTTTGTGTACAGACTAAGGATAGGAGCCTAGAATTCCAAAGGAATGTAGGTGGATAATGCTTTTCAGTGGGGTTTAGGCCATGGATATCTCTCAGATGTCTGGGATCTCCTCTCTGTGAGGACTGGGGTTTTAATCAGTGGCCCTAAAGGTGGTGGTAGGCTCACCATGCAGGTGTTTAATACTTGCTTAAGAATTTTAATATTACTAGAACTGTTGTATAACACATTATCTTTCTGTTCTAGCCTCAGTGGAAGGAGCTCTGCAGCTAAACATGGTTGGTCTCTTCCAAAGAATTATTGCTGCAGAGG
The DNA here is from genome assembly GCA_017310255.1 of Butorides virescens. NCBI lineage: Eukaryota > Metazoa > Chordata > Aves > Pelecaniformes > Ardeidae > Butorides > Butorides virescens. Next base: position 62,604 of record JADKXX010002232.1, on the reverse strand, counting down.
GAATCAGAGGACTTTATAGGGGCATAGCCCCTAATTTTATGAAGGTGCTTCCGGCTGTCAGCATCAGCTATGTTGTATATGAAAAAATGAAGCAGAATTTGGGAATAGCGTGAGATGAAGGTGAAAGGTGAGATGCTTCTCATGTTGTTGGAAACATCAGAACAAAAATGATTTCTCAAGTAATCTGCTCTCACAATTCGAGACAGATCTTTGTGGAGAGATGCTGCAACTTCTACTTTTGCCCTGAAGTGGGAAGAAACTTTCTCAAATTCTAGTTCACCATTTCTAAACAGACACCTATATTGCACTTTAAAATGTCACTGAGGTTTTTTTTAAAAAAAGAAACTATCTTTAAATCAACAATATGTTTATATTTTCAGGAAATCAGGCATATTTTACTCTTTGGCTTTTGCTTTTAAATTTGTTTTCTCCAAATGTGTATTTGGCGTGGATCAAACCAAAGGTAGGAGAAGTTTATACTACCTTGATACTGAATATATGAAAGTGACTTTTTGTTTTGTCACGCTGCCTATACTCAAGCAATTCACAGGCAACATTTTGCACACCTAGAAGCAAGCACTTACTGTTGTTATTTTTGAAGACTTAATGTTGAGTTCATAAAAATAGCATCTTAGATACAGACAATGATGGAGTAACACATTAAAATGTAGCCCATCACTTTTATCTTCAGGCTAACCTATATCTTTTTTTAATTTGAAGAACAAGAGCCTGAAAAACTGCTGTTCCATGGTATTGGAATACCTCAAATGGATTTACATGGTATTTTTGTAATACAATCAGTGATTTTCATAGCTTGCTTCACGGGACCTACTTTTCATTGCACTTGTAAATGCTAGCACCATTAGCCATGACAAGCTTTGGGTAACAGCTGCACGTTTTATAGGATCATAATATACAGGAACAGAAGAAGCTTGGTTACTAGATCCATTCCATACAAGTGCAAGTTACCGTTTAAAAACGGAGTGGAGGATCTAGTGTTAAGCAGGTAGTGATTGTAACACAGCCAATAGCGGAGCTCATCGTAGCTGCCTTGGGGAGAGAAATACTTCTGATTTTGGACTCTCCATTCTTTCCCTTACTCAGAGGGCTACAGTCCACTATGTGCTTTTAGCCAATGGAGGATTGCATTATTATGCAAAGGTTTTATAGGTTTGTCATGCAAGATAAATCCTCTGTCCCTCAGTCTTCTGTGTATGCTGGCTGCATGTGTGAAATTCAGAGTAAAATACTGAATTTTCTCCAAGTGACCAAATGGGACTGCTGATCTCAGGTGCCCATCAGATTGATGTTAATGAAGCAAGCAAAGCACACGCACGGAACTTGGTGCTTGAGAAACAGCTCCTCCTCAAAACACAAAGCAGCACTTCCTCTATGTAGAAAGTAGGTATTTCCACAAACAAGTACTTCCAAAGTGACTTCCTTTTTTTTTTGGGATGGGGGGGTGGGGGAGGTGGTGCTGCATTTCAATTGCCTTCAGACCGGAACACTGAAATAGAGTAACAGTTACTGCCAAACTCGTTTGTTACTCTTTTTCTACTTTCGGTAATGTGTGCTGTCTCAATATTTGTAACTTCAGGATTATGTTTATACTTCTCCTCGCCTTCTAAAAGCAACTGCTCTTGGACCACTTCCTGAAATTGGATTACTGAAGGAAGAACTTTGTTCCTGTAAGGTCAATAAGGGCGTCTTTTTTTTTTTTTTTTTTTAAAAAAAAAACCCAAACAAATAAGCAAGTAAACATGAATAACTTCCTGAACCTCCCTTGTTTCACATACAGAAGACTTTTTGGGCCATATTTTTCACACAGCAATCAGATGTAAAATCTGTGTTCAGTGCTTCCATGGCTGGTGTTTATTCTCTATAAACTGATATATAACAACTCCATAAAATTGGTATTATAAAACATTGTTTTATCAGATATCAGAAAGTGGCAGCTTTAGCTGTGTCTTCTGGCCTTCCCTTTAGGGAAACCTTGGACTTTGCACTTTTTAAAACAAACAAACAAAAATTCATTCTATCAGAATCATCCATCTGTACAATGCCTTTCTGAACATTTCTTGCTTTTGCCAACATTCTTTTGTCTGTGGGATATGCGAGATGAGTTCCCAATCATTTTGTTTGACTGTGACCAGTGAGCAAATACATTGTGCGTGTGATTCAGAGATGACTTTAGCAGTGTCTGTCTTCTAGTCCTCCTCTATTTTGTTCATAGTGTGCAAGTGCTATTATGAGTATTGAAAATTATGGTGATGATGTTTTTAAATGTTGAAAAGATGGGGTCTTAATAATCAAATTTTTCATTATGTGCCTTTATGATGACTGTATTCAATTGTGTATTCTTTGTTTCTTAAACATATGCTTAACTTTTTAGCTCCATAAAACTACCAGTTTCTAATAAATGTTGGTTTCCTTATCTGTCTGGGGTGTGCTGATGTGTTTTTCATGGCCTGATAGAGAGATGACACTTCTTTATTGCACTATATGCATAATACCCAATGTAAAACATGAAGGTAATTTACCTAAAAATAAGTTTGAGACTAGCCTATGCTTTGCTATTACATTGATATTTGAAAACCTGGTTTGAGATTAGTCAATTGTCATCCTCTTTAAGACTCTAGCTGTCTCGTTGCTTAGTGAGATCACATCAGGTTTAATATTTTTGCTTGTTCATTGAGCAGTATTGCACCATGATTTGCTTCTGTGTATGCTGCATGACAGAACGCTTAATAATAAGAACAAATATATTTGCTTGTGTTCTTAAATGTTTCTCTTGCTTTGATTTTTTTGTTCTTACTTGTTAGTCAAAGGATCAAAATAAAATCTTTTCAAGGTACTAGACTTAATTTCCTCTGCATGTGTAGCATGGCTATTCTACTAAAAGCATGCTCAGTAGCCAGCTTTGACAACTCCGTATGAATTTTTCACACCAATGCTTCAAATGTTGGAGAGAATTGTAAACAAATTAGGGAGATTTTTCTTGTCTTTGACTTCCTGTAAATACAGTTCTTGTAAGATTCAGAAGTTTTCTTTTAAATCATGGAAGAGGTAGATGCTCAAATCTACTTGAGGCAAGGATGCTTTTAACTGGAAATTCTCTGCAATTGGCAAGGCTGGGCTGTGAATGTCTCTCACAGTGATGAAGTGGTAAGGTGTGATCTTGAAGATGTCTGAGCGAGATGGTCCCCCCATCCCCTCCAAAAAGAAAATCTAAACTGCTACAAAAATGTAGCATGGGTATTTAAAGTATTGCTTTCAAGTTAGCTTTCTGCAGTCTTTTTATCAAAGACTGGTCCTGGTAAGATGCTTTTTTGATGCATGGGAGTTAGTACACAGGTAGCATGTATGGTGTTTGGCTTTTGGAACTGCTCGGATCTGCAAGGCGTGTAGTACCATTATTTCTAACTGCTTGCAACTACATGCAGCTTGTCTTAACACTGTGGCAGCAAAAACCCGTGGCCAGGCAGTCTGTCTAGGGCAGCATACTTGTCTCCCTTATAAAAATGGTTTTACTGTCATTTTGAAGTGTGTGTGTTGGCCAATGGAAGTAGAATGCTAAGTGAGTATCTCAACTGTTTTGTTCAAGCTTGTTCCTTTAGTTTTTAGTGTATTCCACCAATGTATTTTCATAATCTGTTGAAATAGTGTGTTGCCATAATGCATTCTGAGTGCTTAAATTAGAGGTGACAGATTTGTAGGTTGCTGGCTACTTTCATCCCTTGTCTTAACATGTTTAGTCTGAAACTTGCTAAATTCTGCAGTCCAGAAAAATCTTTCACGTTTCCTCTGTATCCTACATTTTTCTAGGTGTTTAATATTTTTCAACATGTGGTGCCTGTAGATCATATGGAAAATATTGCCATACAACTTGCTACTGCCTCTTCAGTTAAACTGAGGCACGAAGAGGATGTAAATCATGTAGTGGAATCAGTAAGCTAGTAAGATGTTCAGGAACTGTGCATCCACATCCAAGCTGATCCCTAACCCCTCTTAGCTTTTCTGGGGTGTTCCCTGAGCAAATGATTCTTCCTGTGCACAGCCCTATATATAACGGGCCCAGCAGGGAAAGGAAAAGCTTTATTTGTTTTCCCTCCGAGATCTGTGTGGGGTGACTGCTATTTGGTAGCTTCAACACTAGAAAACACTGCAGAAATGGCTTGGAATTTAAAATGGGGCTACCAGTGTGTATCCTCCCCTCCTGACTGTGGTGGGCGTCCTGGCAGGACACGCCTCCAGCAGCAGTGGCATTCCTCCCAGTGGCACCAGCCCAGGCCCTGGCTGTCTTGCACGCTGGCTAGTGGAAATGCCACGGTGAACACAGTGTACTGAAACACACTTGGCAGGTTTCCTTCCTGCAAAAGAACACTGGGTGCTGGTGCGCTACCCAGGTGAGGCTGGGCATGGACCTGCCTGATGCCCAAATTAGCCTTCTGAGGCCCAGGTTGAGGTGGCTTCTGTTCTTTACTCTCTCATTTCAAACCTCTGAGCTAGTTGCACTTGTTGGTATGCAGCAGAACTTACTGGCACCTTTTCATTCCCTTCTAATACTTGAAGGTTAGGGAAGGTAAGGCAAGAAGTGCGTTGCAGTATGTGATGTGGCTACACATAGACTACTAAAGTATCAAGGATGTCTTAACCTGCAGGCTGTTTGCCATGTAAGGAAGCGTGGGTTTTAAATGCTTCCCTTTCTGATGTCTGAGTGGTCTTGGGGATGGCTTTTAAGGCTTACATTACAACAAGATACTGATCTAAACTGTATGTTGTGGAGAACATAATTGGTGAGAACTGGATATTCAACACAAAGCGTGATTTTGGTATATTGGCAGTCTTGCTGGGTGAATTATGTCTAGCTTTTAAGCCCTCCTGGTGTCTGAAAATGTGTAGAAAATTACTTCTTTTTTTGTCAATATTTGTGCAGTTCGGGGTAAAAATTATTTCTGTTCTGGCAACTAACTAAATGCATGAGTATTGTGCACCTAAATTCGTAGACTTCAAGTCTATTTTGCTAAAGGGGTGACAAAGGAGTCCAGTATGTACTGTATAGGTGTATAAAAAACCAACCCACCCCATAGTGTGTATCCAGATACATATTCCAGTATATATATCTATATACATTATAAACCCTTTTCCTCTCTGCACCAAGTTTGTGCATCTCCTTTGTGCTGGAGCAGCTTCCTGAACAGCCGTTTAATTGAACACACTTGAAGCAGTGAAACTGCTGTCCCTGCAGATCTTCCCTCTGCAAACTGGAAGTGTGAGATTGAGGAGGAGGAGGAGATAGTACGTTCTCTTAAATAACACGTCAGTAGTACTCAAAACAAAATCCAGAACGGTTTTGTCCCCTCTAGGCTCATGTAAAGCAGAATATCTGGTGTCCATCCCCCTGAAGTAGGTGTAGGCAAAAAACCATTAAGTTGGACGGTAGGAGTATGGGGGATGAACTTTGGAATGGGTGCTCCTGCCATCTTAAACTAAGCCTTTTGCTACCATATTTGCCCTGTAGTTTAGCTCTTGCTATAGTACTGATATGGAAGTGTGCTCGCTCTCTTTAAAGAAAATGCCATATGTTTTTTAAATTGTTATTAGCTTGTGTCATGCATGAACCGGTCTCTCCCTGTTGAGCCTTAACAGCCCCTGTCTTTTGACTGTGTTTGGAGGAAATGTGCGTATTCAGAGTGAATTCGAGCAGTGCCATCTACTGTCAGGTTGTAGTACTGATTTGTAAGGGGGAACGGCTTTTTTTAGACTGACCATTTGAGTTCATTCCTCGGAGTTGTCTTTACAGCAAAGGGAAAACAGTTTATAACAGTGCAGAATAAGCCCATCTGAGACATATTTTTGGTGGGGATTGCGGAAGAGTGACCTAACACAACCTGTGGGAGCAATGCACTCGGGTGTGAATTACAGCTCTGCTTTGGGTAAGGTATTGAAAAAATCTGCACCACCTATCAATTGGCATGGCTAGTCTTACCTTTAATGAAGGCCATTTGAAATGGAAGGTAGAGTCTCCAGAACGTTATTTCCTTTTTGCATTCAGAAAATGATTTTTGTGTGTCAGCACTATTTAGTTTTGCAGTAAGATACGCTAGCATGCAGGATAAAGGTTCTTTAACCATTGCTTACTGGCTTATTACTGAAAAAAGGTTGGTATGAAACTTAGCTGATTGTTTTGAGGAGTAAAAATGCTATTCTCTATTTCAATATTTCCTAATCATGCTACACCAGGTCTACACCGAGCATGCCATGTTTGCGTTTCACAACATTAAAGCACCATCTAACTGTGTGCAGGTAGAAAGTTTCTCACGGTGGCTCACTAAATGTTGCAGACTTCCATACTACATCGTGGTGCCGCCGCTGATGTGTCTTGTGGACACAGTTGCTACACGCTTCGAAGCTAAGCCAGTCTGAACGTAGACCAGCTAGCTCCAGCAGTGTCCCACTCATTTCCACCTTTGGACTCCTTACCAAATGCCCTTCTGTTTACCCCACAACCCAACCGTGTGCTTGACACACTTCCAGGCTCCTTATCCTCCACTCCCAGCCCAACCTAATACTCAGAATCTATTTTGTTGTAGGAATTAAGTTTGTGCCTTTCCTGCTGTGGAACCAAATACACCTTCGTCTGTGTACTGGAGGATATTGGACAAGTCAGCGATCATCATGAGTTTCACCTCCCCCTGGAACAGGCTGTGTCCTGGAGGTCAAACTTCAGACCAGAGTGAGCCCTGTCAGGTCCCTTTGGGAGATCTGGAAGTTCAGTAGGTTGCTCATGTATGTTCGTGGTACTCCATGGAAGAAGAGTTTTGCACATGCCTTCAGTGGCAGCTGGCCAGTTTGCACAGGCCCATCTTTCTCTGAACAACTGAAACTTGTGCGCATTTATGCTTAGCACCTTGACTTCCATGTTCAATCCTGGGATCATTTCTTTTTCAGTACCTTCAGTTATTTTGGGAAGGCTGAGATATACTTGAGCAGGGTTGAAATGACACTTTGCTGTGGGAACTACTGAACTGCTGTTACCGCTAGCAAAGGGTCTCTGTGATGGCATGGTCCTGCAGCCTTCCCCATTCTTCAGTGCCGTGTCTGATGCAGGATGGTAATGGGGTCATTTTGCTTTTCCTGCTTAAACAAATTCCTTGACTTACATCTACATGGCCAGCCAGATACGCAGCCTCTGCCTCTCCCAGCTGTTCCATTCACCGCATTGATACTTCTTCCTCTGCGGATTTGCGTGCGTTTGCATGGCTCTAGCTGGGCACCTACTAGGTTAATGGTGCATAGCTTCATGGATTTTAAGGTCGGCACTCTTAGTTCATCTTCTATGACCTCCTCTGACAACTGCAGGCCAGACAGCTTCATCAGGTTCCTGTGGTGTGCGCCTGTCTCTGTCACGCTTCTTCCAGTTTAAAATGCCAAGCGAACCTTTCAACTAGCTTGGGCCTGGCCATAACTGACTAAAGGAGAAGTTCAGAGAGCGGGTTACCGCAGGGATGGTTTAACAGGGCTTGCTCTGCAAACGGGATTTCTTAATCTTGGTGGTACAGGTTGCTGTCTCAATCCTGGCAGTGTCTCTGAAGCCATCCTTCTGAAAACAGATGCGTATAGAAAGTGTTGCCTTTGTCCCATAAATGCTAAAGCTAGCAATTCACATTTTGGATGGATCTCGGCTGTAAAGGTCTCTGCTGTCAGCTCAGAGGCTGCCTGCAGTGTATAGGGTAGGGCTATGCTTCAGAATTCCTTTCCCAAGTTTGTACTTACTATTTCTCACTACCCAGACAGATTTTGCAAAAGTTTTGCTAGGGAAGAAAGAATGAGATATAATTGCAAATCTTGATGGTGAGATGAAGGATGTAAAGTTCTGACTCGTCCGTCAGCACAGTTAGCTGCTTCTGTTATGAACGAGATTATGTTGACTCCTTATGGGTTAGGAAAAGGCTGTGCTGTGTGGGTGGAAAACTCCTGGGTTCCCCAAAACGGCTTGACTGGCTCACAGGAAGCCTTCTGCCTCTGGGATGGCAGCAATGACTGAGTGTAACCCATCCTCGTTAGAGTGTCCGTACTAACGAACGAGTGACAGCACGCACATCCGGTCCATCTGACGCATAAATGTTGAATTGTGCTTTTGCCAGCCAGGCAGAGTTTGGTGGAAGATCAGTTTCTGTGCAGCAGAGAAAAGATGCTGGCGTGATGTTGCGTTTCTCCGCAGGGAATTGGAGCTGGAGGAGGAGCGCTTCTGAACCAGTCACGACACTGCCGTCCCCTTGAAGTTATTCTGGCTTAGACATCAAACACTGCTCACCAGTCCCTTAAGGAGTATCTGGTTTTAGTTCGCTTCTCCAGACTTCTGTGCTTTCTCTATCCTGGAGAAAAAAGGGGAAAAGGAGAGGTTCTGTTGGTGTTCTCCCTTGTTCCTGCAGACGCATACTTAACGCCCGTACCTCGCTGCGAGGCGTTTGCTGGGCTGTGATCAAGCGGCACTCGCAGTGTGACGCTTTGGTAGGGAACAGTGTGATCCTGTCGGCAGGGAGTCGGGCAGATGGAGGTTTTAACCTCTGTTCTGCTCCATGTGTCCTCTCTCAGCATCTCTGGTCCTTACACCTCCTTGTCTGGGAGGTGTTACGCTTCCCAGGGCCGCCATCGTGCTGCGGCAGCTCAGCGCCTAGCCTGAGGTTGTGCTGTATGGTACGAATACTATTCCGATTACAAAGTAAGGCCTCCGCCTACAACAGCGCTTGTTAAAGTAACACAAGCTTTACCTGCAGAGGTGTCCTGTCAGTGCGGGGCTGAGGGCAATGAATCCTGCATGGGGAAGGAAACCCGATGGAAGCAGGAGAGCCACCCTGCTCGGAAGGAAGGTGCTCGCCAAAGCTGGCTGCTGGGATGAATTCACACTGATCTGAAAGACGGCCGCTCCTCTCTGAAAGGAAGCCTGCCTTCCTGCCTGACTGGCGGGTTTAGCCATTTCTCCTCGTTCATTTTCGCTCGGCAGCAGCGTTCCTGCCCCTTCTATGGGCCGCTGGGCCCCGCCAGCCCCCAGCACGCCCCTCTGCCCCGCCGAGAGCCCGCCCAGCCGCAGCGCCAGCCCCTGCCCCGGAGGGAGCGGAGCGGAGCGGCACGGAACGGCGGGGCCCAGCCCCCCGCACCCGGGCGCCGCTCCCTGCGCCCCGCGGCCTCCCGAGCGCCCCGGCCCCGCTCGGCTGCGCGCGCCGCTCCCTTCCGCCCGGGGCCCCGCGCGACCGGCAGAGGGCGCCCCGCCCGGCGCGCGGGCAGCAGCAGGGGGCGCTGTTGGCGCGGGGCGCGGCGGGAGGCCTGGGCCCGAGGAGCCCTCAGGGGGGCGCGGGGGGTGCAGCGAGGGTCCGGGTCGCCGGGCGGCTGGCGCGGCAGCCCGGGTCGTGAAGCTGAGGGGAGCGGTGGGGACGACATCTGAGGCGGAAGGTCAGAAACTGTCCTGGTGGTGCAGGATCCCCCCAAGGGTTCCTGTTGCCTGAGACGCTGCTTAAAAATAGAACAAATCAAATCTGCTGCGACATGTGTCGCTGCCCTTCGCTGGTGTGGGCCGCTTAGGGCCGAAAATCCCAGATACAGGCCGGAGGGTTTCGATCGCCCTTCCGCAGGCGGCGGGGCTGCGTCCCACCAGCAGCACCTCGATGCTCGTCCCGTCGGTTGCCGCAGCCTGAGCACCTGGGATCCCGCGCCACGCCGCCCAGAGCCCCGGTGACGGGGGGCACAGGTAAAGGCTCCAGTGAGCACCCCAGGCTGAAGTCTTAGGTTGGTGGCCGGTCACAGTGACTTCTCACGAGAAAGTTTCAGTGAATAATTTGATATTTTCTTGTTGCTAGTTAAGTGTTAATATTAAAAAAAACCCCAACAACTATGTAAATTACTTTTTTAGTAATTCTGTGTGTTCTTCTCCCTTAATTTCCCATTGTGCTATAAGAAATAAGTCAAGTAACATCTAAAATCCCAAAAGACCTGGAAGGTTCCCAGGTGCTAGAAGGCGACTTTCATGTGGTTTGCTCCATGCAAAGATAGCAGGGCCGGAGTTTGCTCTGAAAGCTGCGTGGTAAGAAGCCAATGCTCTAGGCATCTCTATCCCCAGAAGTTGTTGCTCCGTGGAACTATTTGAAACTTGTAATTACAGGCTTTTTGTTTACCTTTAAAGTATATCTTATTAATACTTGAAATATAAAGACTCAAGGGATTTATAATGCAACTGTTGAGTTACTTACAAAATGACTAAAACTGAACGAAAGCCTTTCAGTGGTGCTCGTGGGCTCACGCAGGTGAGGGCTTTACCCCAGCAGTTCTGTCTGGAAGTTGCTTTCCAGAAGGGAGAAAGTTACCTCTTGGCATATTGTCCTCTCTAAGTAATTGAGCTTCAGTTTTGACATTCTTACTGTCTTGATTTGGCTTTCCACTGCTTGTATGAAAGCGCTTCCTTAGAGGATGCCACGTGAAAAGCATTCCCCTGCGCTCCAGACTATCCGCAGGCATGCTGTCCCAGACCCTCGGCAGGAGACTAGGGCTGGAGCAAGCATGTGAGCCGCTTCCTCACAGTTTTCACTGTTTTCTCTAGGCTGACGTTCAAGAACCTGCTTAGAGGGTGCAAGGAAGACTTAGAGTGTGAGTGGCCGGCACGGGACAAGGGTTATTAACCCGTATGGTTGAAACCGTTCATCCCCCATTGCCGGGTGCTACGTTAGGCAGCTGCCTGCTCATGTGGGATTGAAGGGTTCTGCTGGTATTTGGTACTTAACAGCAGGGACCGGCGCATATTGTGCCTATACAGTGATCAGTCCAGTGCAAAATAAGAGAAACAGTTTGTAAGGGGATCTCACTTTCTGTCTGTTATACTTGTAAAACTATTGATCTGCCAGAGAGTGGTGGGGTTTTTTACATTTTTAGGGATTGCATATTTTGATGCGTTACCATCTGCCTATAGCATTAAGACAAAAGCATAGTTCAGCTTCCAAGAAGTTTCAAGACTTTAAATCAGTAGCAAATACTAATATCATTAAATTGTCTTAAACTGACAAAGTGAGGAAATTTACAGTGTACAAAATGAAACTCACAGCTCATATTGTTGAACCTCAGTTTGCAGTTGTGTATCGGTACTTAAATATAAATAATAAAGTTTAAGGTCTTAGGCTCTTAGTGGAAAAACTTAAAACCTGCAATGGAGACATAAGGAAGAGATGTAAAAATCTGGGGTGTTCTGAGTAAGACCTTATGCTTATTTTCTGTAAGGTTCTATGGGCAATCTCCTTTAGAAAGTGCTCATTTTGAGAGATGGACAAGGAACACCCGCCAGCAGATGTCAAAGCTGGGAGACTGAAGCAGCCTTTCTCTTGTATCTACGTACATGCAGACATTTCAATATTTGTCTTCAGACCGCTTATCTCCTGTTGATTTCTAATAGCTTCTTCCCTCAGAACATGTCAGGTGTCTTCCCTTTCTGGTGGGAAAGGCAATCTTGATGTACCGTGTTTTAAAACTTACTAGGGACCTTTGGAGAAGCTTTCAAGCACTGAAGCGGAGTGTGTTGGGCACCTTATTTGTCCTCAGTAGGCATTGGCCTTATGAAGCAACTTAACCTCAGCCGACTCGGACTCCTTTTCCCCAGTGTCTACGGTGTGCTCTCTTTGGGGGCGAGTCTGTGGGCTGAAAAGTCCTTTCTTTACAGACTAGCTCTACTCACACCAGGTCCCTTTGGGAGAGTCTGGATGGCTTCTGCATGCAGATTGGTTTTGTGTATGAAAAATGCATGAATACTCCCTCAGGTGTTAATTAATGCTATTCTTAGTTATTGAGAACTTCAAGCAAAAAAAATCAGAAGGTTCTCAGTATTCAGATGTCCTCCTTTACATCTGATTATTCAGTCACAGTTTATAAGTGTCTGGCTGAAGCCCCTTTCTCCTTCCTTGCTATGTGCCAACGACTGTACTATACCTTTGTAACAGGGGAACTTTTTGCTTTTAGTTTTGCTTAGCTGGATGTAAAGTAGCAGATTTTTTTTTTGTCTGTTTCTGTTCACAATAATTGAGTTTCTGGTTTCTCATTTGTAGGGGTTTACTAGCTGTAGCGATGAGGTAAAAAAGAAGAGCTTGACCAACCCCCATTCGATCGCAGTTTAGATATTTCTTTGATAATTCCGTTCCCCAGTAAAGAGCAGGAGTGCATGACACCTACTGGGAGGTTTCTCAAAGTGCCGCCTCCTTGTGCACTGTCTTTCCAGCCAGCTTTCCAGGTGAGCACCACCTGGCTTTCTGTCAAAGGCAGCGTTATCACTGGGAATTAGCAGTAGCGGCACGCGGACCAACATAGCTGCTGCTTCACTTGGGCTGTGTCACTCATGTCACTGAACCAGACAGCTATGACAGTGCTCAGTGCTGGCGGTATCCTGAGGTATGTCTGTTGGAACTAAATGATCCGGACACTGAAAACTTTCAGTAATTGTTTGATGTGGACTATTTAGCTGATAGCAGTTGCCCGGAGAAGGATTTACAAGAAACACGTATGAATGACATTGCTATCTTTCTTCTTGAAAATTACCTTAACGATGGAGGTGCAGCAGGAGTGAGTTCAAGGTGCTTCCTTTGGCTGTGTTTGCCACATCCCTCCCTTGTGTGATGGAAAATAGATATACTTAAACAGTTATCTCTCTGTGTCTTGACACCGTAGATGTTATTAAGAGATAAAGGCGCTACATATCTGACAATATTTTTGCTTGGTGAGGAGAACTAAAATGCTGCTAAATAATAATGCCATGAAAATAATACAATTTTGAACTCTTACACTGTTTCCCATCTATCCCAAGCCGTTAAGTTTTCCAACGGTATTTACATTAAAGGGCAAAATTGAACTATGTTTTTAGGTTGTATAGCAGACGGACATTTTGGTGGATGAAGAAGTAAGGTAACTTAGGTAACAGAAGTGACAAGAGAAGTCGGTGACCACCAGGAATAGAAGCCACACACGCTGACAGCCAAGTCTGTGTGAGCCACAAGACCATCCTTCCTCCTGCACACAGAGAAGCACTGGCACGAAAGGGAAGTGCTTTCTGTGGTTTTGGAGAGGCTGTTCCGGTGATTCTGACATTATCAGCAGAAGGACACAAGATCCTCCACGTCTACACGGAGGGCTGGCTGCAAGGCTTTTGATGTAACTAGTTTGTAATTTTGGCTCTCAAACTGGACTCCTTTTGAGGGTTGGCCCCATGCAGGAGGAAGGAAGAAGGCCAAACATGAATCTGCTCTTTTTGGAGAGAGGGTAATTGTTGAAGGAGCTGGTGAGTAAAAAAAAAAAACAAAACCAAACCTCCCCCCAACCCCCCCCCCAGAGAGCCCATCCATCCTGCAGCGTGAAGCTGGTCTGTGTCCTGCCAGGCACTCTTTAGCAGAGTACGTGGGCAAGGAAAGAGCTGATAAGAAGAAATGTTCTTCAGTGCCAGCTTTCAAATCTAGCTCTGGCATGAGCCGTGGAAAGTACCACTGTGTTCAGCTATCTGTTTTATTAGCAATTCTCAAATACACTTGTTTTTTCCATGGTTAACACCACTTCCCAATTTTTGGTAGTCGTCTGTCAAGCCGTCTTGTCTTCCCCCTGCCTCTCCCTTCAGTCTGCACTGATAGGAATTCCAGCAGCAACTGACAGCGTAGCTAACGACACTGCGTAAGCCAGGCTGGAGAAGCAGCCATTGACCCTTGACAGCAGCAGTTCGAGGGAGTCGGCTGTCCACTAGCCAGGGTCATGCCTGGTACGCACAACTGAGCTGTTTGGGACGGGGAGGAGAAGGCAGGGAGCGCTGCCCCTCCTGCCCCGCAGCCTGGAATGGGCGCTGCCTTGGGTGGCGGTGACTGTGGAGAAACAGCTTTTCCTTCCTCTGGTAACTTCTCCAGAACTGGGGGCTAGATTGTAGAAGCATCAGGGTGGTTTCCGCAGGGCCAGGTCACGGCCGTATGATAGATTTTACCAGTATTAAAAATTGCCTAGTCCGTATTTCTGTAAATAATGGAAAGACAATAGTAAAATAGCTTTCTCTAGAAGTCATCCTTAATCGACAGAAACATTTTGGGAGGTGAAGGAGGTTGTTGGCCATTTTTAGTATATTAAATAAACAGTGTGAGTCTGCAATTATTCTATATTGTTGTCTTGGAATAAGATGGGAATGATAAAAAGAGGTGGCATTTAGTTATCTGTCAATTAACACAAACACGCTTTTCTTGCATACGGAACAGAAGTAAAAAACCAAAAATTAAATTTAAACTCACTATGTCAAATTAATATTGCAGTACTGACCAAAGGCCTTGGCTAGGCTGGAGGTCCCACAGCTTTAGGTGTTGTGCAAACAGTAAATAACTATTTCTGCCTTAAAAAGCTTACAAACGCTGATGTGCTTTGTTTTAGACAAGATATTCTGTGAGTGCAGACAGGGTTCTTGCTCAGCTGTAACTTAGGAGAGTCATCTTGAAATTCTGAAGGAAGCAAAAGGTAGAGTAAGTGCAAATGAAAATGAAACTTGGAGAAACTGAAAGAGAAAATGCGTTTGTGGAATAAAAAGCCAATAAGCATAAAAAAGGGCCAAGCACAACTTGTTTGGGTGGAAATTTAGCTTACATAGCAGCCAGTAAGAGCCAGAGACATTTGGGTTCCCAAATGTACGTTGTGCTCTGGTTGGCACTGCAGCTTCTGATGTGGGTGTCCAAGAAGTCTTCTCCGAGACACCCTGAGCACTTGGGCCCGTAACTCCTCCCGAGCTCTGCTGTGGCTTTGTTGCAAGGAGAGAAAAGAGACTCTTCTGAGTACTTAGGACCAGGCTTTTTGAGTGTTAGAGTCTTACTGAAATGAATTCTTGGGCTGAATTAATTTCTCTATTCTCTCAATTCTTCAGGCTGTTAATGCTGAGTTTTCAGTGTCTTACTACGTTAAAAAAAAATAATCTGTGCCTTACTGCAGCATCAAATTGGATTCATACTCACACACATTCCCTTCTGGCAGCTTGTCTTTGGTTACTGTTACAGCTCTGATGAGCTGTAAAAGATTGAGCAGATATTCTTGACACAGGTTGTTCCTAAGGGCCACTCTGATGTTTATCCTCTTACAGCATGGCGCAGCTGGGATGGCAATTTGCTCTTGTAACAGGTTGGCCGAGGATGAGCTGCAGTATTAGGAGGTTAGTACCCAGTTAATTTCCAGTGAGCTGTTCTGTAATGGATTCAGCATGTCGATGTGGGTTTTCAATGTTTGAGTGTCTTTCTCATTTACATAACATGTTATTTGAAGTCTAGCTAAAAAAAAGCCTATATTCTATTAATTTATACTATGCTATTAAGAAACACTTTGATTTTAAACTTATGATTTTATATATTTATAAAAAATATATATATTTGGACATGTGGACAATAGCTCTACCAAAGCAAACAAGCCACTTTTAACTAACAGGTTGCAGTGCTGACAAGCAGAACAAATGAGCAGTATGTGTACTCAGTAATAAAAAAATGAACCAGTTAATTTGCTTTCAAGGATTATTAACGTGATTCAATCTTGCTTATTAATGACCTCTGTACCTACAAAATTGAATACAGCTGTTATAACGATGATTGTATTTATCTAGTGGCCCTGCTGTAAACAGCTGTCACTGTAGCACTGCAGATCCACTTCTATCTCGTTTTCCAAGCGCTTAGCTGCTACATGATTAAACTGATTTCTAATGAACCCATGACCGTATTCTGTGCCAGCAGAGAGTTAGCGGAACTCAGAAAACCTTAAGAAAGCTGCATGCAGTCTAAGCACAGTGTCTCGAGCAGTCTAAGAGAAAATGAACTTGGGTGAGGATTTCCTGACTGAGCTTTCAATGCTGTCTCTGTAGCAGTTTTTAATCCTGCATTCTTCGGAATACCGCATATGCTTAATGCAGCGCAGTAATTGGGTTCAAGGTAGGCCACTGTTTGTGGGACAACAACAGCAGCATTACAGTTCTTATCCTTTAACTCATTAGGTGTATCAGCACCCTCGTTCCTCACTGCCCTCTCTCTGTTATTCAGAGTTACAGACACGAGGGCTTGCGTGGGGCTCGCGCACCAAACCACAAACCTTCTGTGTCGGAATTGGTAGGCAGGGGATCCGCCAGTCTGCGGTGGAAATTCTTTGTCTGGCGTCTTGAATTCTGCTGGATCGTTTTCTGCTGCCCTGGATACAACAGCGCTTTGATGTTACTTTGGGTTGTAGCCGTGGCGGATGCCATAACTGCGTGTTTCTCCTGAGAAAAGACGGTGTTTTCTGATCAGTTCTAGTCAGTTGCCTAATGTCAACTTTTACGTGTAAAATCAATTATGCATGGAAATTGAAAAATACCTTTGCCCCCAGAGTGAGACTATCTTTCTTTAGACTGTGCGCAACATGAATAGGAATCGTGGTGTTTGTCTTCGGGCCTTGGGAGCTGTTACAGTGTTAGCAAGAGTTATGAGATGCTCGAGTTGACTTTGTACTGCGCCCGTGGCCCCTCCGTGCCCGCTCCGCTGTGGAGTGAATGATTACAGACCTTCCATGGGTACTGCAGCGACTTCTTTAGAACTGCGGGAAGTTGTGCCAGCTCTGCTCAAACTAACTTAAAGCGTGCTGGATGTGCTCGCTGGTGCTGTGCGTGAACAGTGGGCGAGGCTAGGCGTGTGCCTTTCCCGCAAAATCTGGAGGGGGCGTTGGTAATTTCGCAGGTTCTGGAGCACTGGGTATTGTGCTCACAAAAGCCTATGTTTTTTCATCCTTTAAACAATAGCATCTCTGGTTCGTGTATGATAAGCAACAATACTGTTTGTAACCATGTGCATTTGCTTGCTTTGCTGTGGGTTGGTTAAAAAAATCTGTCACTGAGGGGCTGTTTTCCTTGTTTGCATGGCTGCTTGTGAGGGCTTTAGTCGCTTGGATCAGGTTTGCTGATGCCCCGCTTTGCATCTAAAATGTCTTGGCAAAGAGCACGAAGAGTTTTTCCTCTTCTTCCCCGGAGGCTCTGCAGAAGCTTCTGCACTGGCTAAGCCTGCCCCTCACCATATGTTTAAAAAATAAAAAGCAATTACCCCTGTTGTCAGGCAGCCAGCCAGTAATGTGCATCCTTGCCTGGGAGAAGGTTCCCAGCCCCCACGATGCTCCTTGTGTATGGAAGCTGGGCTCATAATATCACAAAATAAAATCCAGGATGGTGCCAGCAGCCTGTGATTGGCTGTGGAAAAAGCACGAAATTTAATGGACTAACTCTAAAGTCAATAAAAGATTGTGTTTTGCCCTTGCTAGTCTTGGCTTGAGATAAAAGTAGCTGTGGGTGATGTGTTCGATGGGTAGGAATCACAGCAGTGGAAAGCACATTAGCATTTCAGATTTATAGTATTTCCAGTCCAACATTATGTGTGAAATGATAGCCGGTAATTTCATCAGCAAAAGTAAAACTGTGTAAAAAATTATTAAACAACAATATGTCCAGGGGGCAAGGTATTTTGAGTAAGTAGTTGGCCTTTGTCCTTGCTTAAATATTTTTAACCTTTCCACTGTTATAAGTGGACTGTAGATATATTTATAATGTGCATTGGTATTTGCAGTCGAGCAGAAATCTTGAGCTAATGTTGGAGCTTATTGAATAAGATGCAGAAAGAGATATATCACAGTGGATGTATTTTTAATATGAAAAATAGATTTTGTTCATTGTACTTTAGAAGGAAAAAAGCCATATGTTGTCAAGATAAATAGATCAGTCTAAAGTCGGTGTTGTGTTACATAAAAGTGAACTTGAAATCATTAATGTTTAGGCATGTTGCATGTATCTGAAAACAGACCTTGATAATCAGAAGGCTGTTAAAATGTCAGGCGTCCTTAACAGCGGCCACTGCTCTGAGCCTTATGCCCAAGTGTGAAATTCAGCCTCTCGTGTTTCCTGTGTTGAGATGCAGTTGTTGAAGATATTTACTGTATTTATATTTTACAACAATAACTTCATGCACCTAATTGTTAATTATATTTTGCCACCCTGCTGCAACAGTGTGCGGGTCCTCGTGGCTGAGCACGGGGCTCAGGACCTTTCGCGGGGCTCAGCAGGAGCTCTTCTCCCAGCCCGTTTTGGTTGCAGCAGCTGCCTCCCCCCTGACAAAGGAGGCGACCTCATGCAGGGGCTTCTCCTGCCCTCCCCGGGAGGGGAGAGTACCTGGGGGGCTCTGAGCACAGGGTAGGGATCCCCAAAGGGATTGTAATGCAGAGGAAAATGAGACTTCTTGTGCTCGTGACAAACCTGCACCTCTGAGAATTGCCTGGTGCCTCTGAGCGTTGTAATCTGGAAGTGCGAGTAGAGGAATTGCCTCCTTGTCGCCGCTGGCTGCGATGCTTCCTTAATCATCCACCTGCCTGAAAGCCTGCATCTGCAGTCTGGAGGAGTCGGTGGTACCTTAGGTCATCTTGGCCTCACAGCCCTAGCTCACCAGCAGGCATTCACAGCATCAGGGCCTAAGGTACAGTACCAGTCAGAAGAAAAAAAGTATTGCAAATTTTTGGCGGTAACTGGAATCCTTCTCTCTCCTCAGTGTTTTCCAATTCTGTGTTTCTCTCTCCCATAAGGCTTATTTTAATCTTTATTTTGGACAACAATGTTGTGAGGTGATAGAAGTTAAAAATTTTGGCCCAGGACCAGAACAGTTGTATGAAGAGTTACTAAAATAGAGGCCTGTGGAGCATTGTCTTCTTTCCCTCCTAAAACCCTTGTGTGTTTACACCCCTCTGCCACCACTAAAGTAATTAAGAGAAGAAAGAACCAACACTAAGTTTGCCAGTTCAGGCAGAGAAGTGGAAAAACAGCGTTGAGAAAACATTGCGTTGTGTACCTGGAGCTACAGTACCGGGGATCATACAGATACTAGAGCAGAAATACATACTGTTACATACCTGAGCTGCAAATTATTTGCAAGTGTCAACAAAAGATGTGACTGCAACTGGAACGGGGGAACTCCTGGTGCTGTATAAGCACCAAGTGGTGCAGACCCCTGGGTGTAAGCGGGGGCTGCCCCTGGCTTCCTCCGCAGAGCCGGCGGACAGCTGCTCCGAGGAAGCATCTTCCCAAGTTATTTCAGTTGCTGTCTCAGCTTTCCAGGCTGTGTCTCTACCATCTTATCTTTTCTGGAATTACAACAGTAGCCTAAGGCAGAGGTGCGTGCTGTTCCTGTGCAGCTGGCCCTAACAAACCTCGGGCTGGCCGCCTGCGTTGTACCTTCCCTGCGGTCGGGAGGGCTGCCTGCACGCCACACCAGCCTTCTCCTGAGGATGGACCCAACCGTCCGGATTTCTCACAGAAGCGTCACAGAAATTAATGCCAAGCAAGTGCGTGGCAGAATCGTAGTACATAACGCATGCATGCTGTGCTTGATTCTTGCTTGTCCTGAGCTGCCTGCCATCGTTCTCACAGGCGCAGAGCAAGACGTAGGAGTGGAAATTGCCGCCAACTCAAAACTGTAACACTTTGTACATTGGGGGAAATGACTGCTCAAGGTGCAAAACAGCAGCTTTCAGAATGCGGTCTTGGGTTATTAATAGAGCTGTGGTTTTGCTAGGTCAGGAATGGCACTGCTGTTTTTTCTGGTGTTCTAGTGGACCAGTGGAAATAAAATTATTTTATTCTTTTAATCTTTCTCGTAACCTTCGTAATTTTCACTAGCTAGCATGCATCTTGGGGCTGAGTGCTGGGCTCTGCCTTGATACAGCTAATGAAAATTGCCAGTCCTATCTGCATCATTAGCCTAATGTTAGTTAATGCTACTTAGTATTTTGCACAGTCACTTGTGTCTTCAAAGCACTTAACAGTTATTAACGAATTAATCCTCACAACATGCCTGTGAGTTGAAAGGTAAATAAATATTAACATTCCCCTTTTAGCAAAGGGGGAACCAAACAGGAAGATTAAGTGATTTGCGTGGACTTAGTGGCAGAGCTGGCAAGAGAACCCCTGCGCTTTAGTGCTTGTGCTTCTCCTTCCAGCCACGCGAACTAGAGCCCTTGCAGTCATCCTGCGCCGCCTTTCTGGTTGCGCTAGAACCTTTTCAGATATAAAGTTTATGTCACATCTGTGGTCATAACTGACGTACTGAAGGATGGCTGCTGCCCAGACCTTCCTGTGTTCCATCGCACGGAACCAGGAGGGAGGCTACAACTCCCTTGTACTTCCCCCAGTAAATCCATGTCAGGCCTGGATTTAGAAGGGGACTGTTCAGAAGAAAAATCCTGAGCCTTCTCACCAGGCCTGATTAAAATATATGTAATCCCTGGCTATTGCTTTTACAGAACAGTATTAATTATTTTTGTTGCTATTTTACTCGATGCTGAATCGAAGCTGGAGCACCTGGAAATGGTGAGTCTTGCTGTGGAGCCAATTCCGTCACTCACACAGTCTTCAAGGAACATTTGTGAAACGATGAGAATTCTGTCTGATATGCTTAAATACAGCGTATATTTTAAAATATGCTGTGAATTATTTTAAGCAATGCAAATGATTTTTCCTTTAACCAAGGCCCTGTAGTCTCCTGGAAGCTCCTGCATTCTGCAAGAAGATCACATCCTAAATGACTCCAGAAGGCTCTGGGTAAGGTTCTACATTGACAAAGCCTACAAACAAAAACATGGCCTGAATACTGAAAAATATTTATGTTAGTGAACATAAAGAATGACATTTGTAATGGATAAGTAGTTCAAAGCTCAGCTTCAGCCTTGTCAGCCTCATCTGCTGGAAGAGTCATTTCCATCCCTTTACCAGAAGCAGGGTCACGGTGAGGATGAAATGCCCTGGCAGTAGCTTTGGCCGCACAGTGTCGGGGGAGCATGAGGATGCGCTCCGGGATCCGACCGGCAGCTGCATAGAGCTCGCGTGGCTCAGTCGCAGCCCTCCCTGCCCTGAGACGCCCTTCTCTGTGTTCATCCCCTACGCTGCATCCTTTGGAGCTGGTGGAGGCTCGGCGACGGCCGTGCTCTGCCACCGAGGGACACCCTGCCAGGGGAAAAGCTGGGGTGTGATCCCCATTGCTGGCAGTCGATCTAAGAGGGGTACAACAAGTGAGGAGACGTGGCCCTGTCGACACCCGTACCTTTCACTGTGACAGCATTTGATCTCTTCTTTCTACCTACTCTGAGACACCTCCTGGGGTCTCTTCCACAGGTGAGAGAATTAATACCTTAATTCTGCTGAGCTTTTAAACCCAAAGGCAGAGATATTTGTGTCTTTTATTCCCCGTGGCCTTGCTGCTGGTACTGGTCTGTAGGGCACGTGCTGAAATGTGAATAGCTGCCATGGTGTAGGAAGATCCCAAGCTGTGGGACGAGGAGGTGCCAGGTAGAGGGTTCTCCTGTCCTGCTGTGTCAGCTTATCCTGGTCACCACAGCCTGCCTTTATCCGAACTGCTCCTGCTTGTCATTTTGACATCTGTGAGAGGAATGGGCCAGAACGAGCTCAACGTTTTGTTGAGATATTACCCCTATTTTGCCCTTGTTCATTGCCCATTAGAGCTGGGTGGTCTGCCAGAAAATAGGTTACAGAGACTGTAAGTGTATGTGATTTTTATCTTGAATTTAGCAAAAGCTTTCAGCTGGAGACACGAGGCAGAGCTAGGGTACTTCGAAAATGTTTTAGTGTTTTCTAAACACCAGACACTTTCTAAACACTTTCCCCCTGTCCTGGGCACTGGTGAAGCCATCCCTCAAATGCTGGGGTCAGGGTTGGGCCCCTCCCTCCCCGAAGGCCCTGGGGGGGCTGGAGCGTGTCCAGAGAAGGGCAGCGGAGCTGGGGGGGGGTCTGGAGCCCCAGGCTGCTGGGGAGCGGCTGGGGGAGCTGGGGGGGTTCAGCCTGGAGCAGAGGAGGCTGAGGGGAGCCCTCATCGCTCCCTACAACTGCCTGAGAGGAGGGGGGAGCCGGGGGGGTCGGGCTCTGCTCCCAGGGAAGGGGCGATGGGACGAGGGGCAACGGCCTGAAGTTGTGCCAGGGCAGGGTGAGGTTGGGCCTGGGGAACAATTCCTTCCCCAAAGGGCTGTCAGGGGCTGGAAGGGGCTGCCCAGGGCAGGGGTCGAGTCCCCAGCCCTGGGGGGATTTAACAGCCGGGCAGAGGTGGTGCTGAGGGACGGGGTTTGGGGGTGGGATGGCAGGGGTAGGGGAAGGGTTGGACTCGATGATCTTAAAGGTCTTTTCTAAATGATTCTATGATTCTAAACAGAACATTCAATTTCAAAACCACTGAAAATGCAACCCCCCAAATCATGATTTTATTTTGGAAGTGACTACTTTTTTATAAAGGATGACATGTGTTTTTTATGAAATCCAAACCATAAAACTTGATGAATGACATATTTGCCTGAACTCAAAGTGACGTTTTGGGTATTTTTTCCTGTTCTTCTCATAGTAGGAATACTTTGCATCGAACGAGAATGCTTTGGATCTTTGCATCGATCCCAACTTTTTGATAGTTCAGCCACTAGTCCCAAAACTATGGTTTGTACCTCTTGGCTCTTAGTCCAGTTCTAGGTTCATTTATCGTATGCGTCTAGGTGGGATTATTCCCATCTTTTTCCCATAATGGTTGCCTTGCTGGTGAGCTATTTTGCTAAGAGCAGTAAAATACCCACCTATTGCTTGTGCCAGATTGTTCCTATATGGTGGCTGGCAAGTGAGCTTTGGGCCCCTTCCCCTGCTTGTGTTGTAGGAGCTTGGCAATACCTGCCAAGAGCCAGGTGAGCAGGAGAAGGGTGATGTGGTTCCCTCCTGCTGCCCACAGGAGGACGGGGACTTAGAGCATGTCTGTAGCGTGACACCCCCACCATCCTCTCCGTGGGGATCCACTCGCGCTCAGAGCTGGCTATAGTCCGATACTGCTTGTAGGAGCACCCAGCGAGCTGACAAAGCCCAGGAGGTCACCTGTGTTCCTCTGTGCAACCCAGAGGAGCTTGAGAGGACATTCACCTCTCACTGTTTAGGCTGTAGCGTGCATTTTAAAATTGTGCTTCAGATCACCGTTCCCACGACTCCCACTGGCATCCCGATAGCAAGTGAAATGGTCTGTGCTGCCAGCGGCGGGACAGGGTGTAGAGAAAACACAACGGCTTTTTACGAAATGCTCTCCTGAGTTCCCACCCACCCAACATCATAAAATGCTCTTCTGATTCAAATACATATTTAATATTCCATACTTAAAAATTCTCCCCGCTCTGTTAAGCCAATGTCAAACCTCAGTGGAAGCAGGCTTCATGCTGCACTTACCAAAGGTGTCATTCTTCATGAGAGCAGGTGCCGTCAGCGGGATCCTCAGAAACTGTGGGCTGAACAGGTCGCTTTATTTTCAGCTTAATAAACTGCTTGCTATAACTAATAAATGGTTTATCGTGGATTTTCAGAGGAGCGAAGTTGTCCCAGTTACCTGTCTTGGCAAGCTGTTGCTTTGCCTTGGCGAAGGAGGCCAAGTGTTTGGCAGGGGCGGCTGCGGAGCTGCCTGGGGGCTCCAGGTCAGAGCGGGAGCTGGTGGACTGTGGGCTGTGGCAGCGGCGCCTGAGGCAAGCCGAAACATTTCACTAAAAGGAATTTTCAAACACAGGCTTTTGTCCTGCAGATTTCTAGGTATGGGAAGGAGGGTGGGAGGGAAGTAAGCCTCGCGATAGGTGGCACGGCTGTGGTGCTCAGGTGCCCCCTCGCTTTCTGGGACAAGGACTGTCTTTTTCTTGTGTGCTTTTCAGTCTCGCCTGAAGGTAAAGTCCTCCTTTGGCTGCCTCAGCACCAAGCATGGGTAATACGTAGTAAGAGCAAATTGAGCAAGGGTGCAACCTGTAGGCAGCGTGACGCAGCGAGTCTCGCATCCCGTTTGCCGCAGGTGTTGCAAAACTGTATTTACAATGGCAATTGGGAAGTCCAGAGTTTCCAAAATGTTTTTTCACTTTTTCTGCTTTGATCCTTGACTACCTCTGGGAAGGGGAGTGTGTAAAGATGCTCTCGCCATGTTTTGTCTTTGTTTGCCAGCTGTAGCACCTGGGAGCGTCAGCACGGCGAGCGCTGCCGTGGTGTTTTCCTCTCCCAAGTGATGGCCGGGGCCGTGATAATCTTCCTTTCGCCCTGTCCAAAACCAACTGCTCTCTTTTCGCAGGCGCACGCTATTCGGCCGATTATCCGCAGGCAGTCCTCCGGCTTCCCCCGGCTACTGGCATGTTTTGAACAAACACAGATGAGGGGAAGTATGAGACACCACGTTAAGACGCTTCCTGCCCCGTCCCTCAAAGAAAGGTCCTTGTGCAAATGCTTGACATACAGATCGTGTTCGACCTTTGATCATCTGTCATTTTGTTGTAAGAAAGCATGCCATCGTTTGCCACCGTTTAAAATAGACCCAAAGGAAGTCAGGGCTTAATCTGAACCTCAAACACATTGAGCCCTGTATTTCCTATCCAGCCGTACACCGTGCTATCTGGTTTCCTACACCTCAGGCCTTCTAAGTTTAGTTCCTCCCAGCCAGCTGCTGAGAGGGAAGGGAAACCGTGTTCACTGTGGATAAAGCATTCGCTGTCTGCAGCTCTCCCAGCCGTTACTTACGAAGTGCTAGACAACAATACAGTTTTGCGGTTTATCAGTTTTCTTAAAAATTACATATTTTGTAATTCTTTACCCTCTTACTCTTCCTTTGTCCTGTGGGTTCATGCATTTAAATCTTTGATGCCATGCTTTCTTGGGCTTCTCTAGGAAGAATGTTATTGCTTGCATGCTTAGGCCTAATGATTTAGCACTTATGAATATCATGTGGGTAGACCACAGCTAAATTCAACATTGGAGTATTATGCATTAATTAACATTATATCAAATCCAGTGCAGGCATTCAGGTCTTTCATCTTAGAAAGTAAATGAATGAGTAGGAATATATGATGTACCATGCAGGAATTGAGATTGCCTCACCAGAAGTCTTTATTTATTATAGAAAGTAGCTGCATAAAATAGCTGTGATAACACCGACCTATATTTTCCCTTTATGTCAGTATGATTCCATATCCATTTACTTCAGGCAAACAGATTTTTATCACAGAGGAACTGGCTGATTTCTTTTTTGGAGGTAGTATCGGGCCCTGCTATGGAAGCCGCAGACCTCTTTCAGTAGCCTGTTGTCCAGGGACCTTAAATATTTAACTCAATTGCTCTTCCCCCCGATTTTTAGTAGAATTATGATAATTTTGACATAACTGTACCCTCTGCATTATTGGGCCATGTCTGGCAGCCACGCACCGCAGTGCGCAGGTGGTTCAGCACCCAGGAGCTGGAGCTGGCCGTTTGGGGCAGATTTGGCGAGGCTGCACCCCTACCGTACAGCGATCTATTTTCCCAGTGACAGCAGGGCACTTCCTGGCAGAATTTTGGGTTTGGATGATTTACAAAGCAAAAATCTTAGCAACATTAATATCTCTGTGAAACCTACAGGGCTGGGAAAACTGATTCTTTGTCCCACCTGATTCTACTAAACACCGGTTAAATTCCTCCTTTCTGTTGTGTTTACGCATCTCCAGCATTTCAAATCATGGAAGGAAAAAATCCTTCTGAAGGAAAGGATTTACACCACCATTACAGAGGCAGAAGAGCCTGAAATGCCATTACAAGAGGCAGAAGGGGCTGAAGACCTCCTCTCGGTGTTCGTATAGAGGTACTATTTTCCTTTCCTAGAGTCGCACAGAGTTTAATCTGAGTTGTTCTGGTGTTCCATAAGATTATATCCTTCCACCCCTGCTTAGTCCTTGCTTTTGAATGGCAGCACTCTTAAATTCACTTTTGAATTTGGTATCAGGATCAACTTCTCTTAGCAGCAGCGTGAATAAAAGCATCCAGGTGAACTTAAGATACAATAGACTTGGTAGAATATTGGTGTTAACTTCATCAAACTTAAGGCAGGGTAGGAAACACTGTCCTGCATTTTTATTTTAATACATGGATGTATCTCATTCCTCCCCACCATCCCCCCACGTAATTACCTAATTCTCCTCTCATTTTTACCCATTTTAAAATGGGATAATTCATAAGCTTCAACATTCCCATTTCCAATTAGAGGCAAATTGGGCCTGATGTCTGCATACATTTTTAAAATAAAGCAGTTAAGTGTGAGAAGGAAAAAGCAAAACACAAAGTTAGCACAGAGCATTGTCCTACAGATAAGGACAGAAAATGCACAGGATGGGGATGTAAAGAAAATGCTTAAGAAAAAATTGTCTGGAGCATGTAATTGAATTCATGTAATCCAGCCATGGAGATAGAAGAGCCTGATGGTTCTGCTGTATTACTCTGCTCATAGATGGCTGAAAATAGAAGATGAAAATATCTGGACGCTAGTGGCTCCAGAAAACTGCTGTAATGCATCTTTGGCCAGTCAGGACTGGTTAACAAAAAAATCAGAGCTGAAGGTCCTCTGAGCCAAGGGGGAATTCCCTGATGAGGAAGCTCCTGACACACCGAATAACCCTGGCAAGTGGTCGCCAAGCTTGCTGTGATACCAAATGAGAGTGGGGATGTATTTGCCTGATTGTTCTTGCAAGTGTTGGGATTCATAATCTGCCATCTCTCCTTCAGCTGGTTTTAATGTAAAGGACAGCAATACTCAGCCTAGTTAAGGATGGCTAGGTAGCCCAGATTAAAGAGCTTTAGTAAACGTTTGCTCCAGGCCCAGCTGTGTTGGTAGCAGCAGCTCAGTGACACTTCCTGATTACTGTAGACTCGGAGACCCATTTATCATCCTCGTGTAGTTCCAAAGGTGACGTACCGTAGGTTTGCAATAACGCCGTTGGGTTTTATTGGTAATCTTAACACTTTATCCACGTTTCACCTAGTAGATTCAGGAACAGGCACCTCCGCTCTCTGGAAAAAACAGTCAGCAGGAAAGCCCAAATCCATCTGTTTGTCTGTCATGTGTTGAGCAAATGGTGCTGACACCAGGAAATGTGCAGCACTTGACGCGTGCGTTTTGTAAGTGCGTGGATGCAGCTAGCAGGGATCGCGCGCAGTCAGCGCTTCGGAGTGCTGACAGCATCCTGACAGATAGTCGTAGTGGACTCAAAAGAGGATAAACGACTATAAAAAGCACATAATTACATTTTTATGTGCATAAATATGTATATTAGTGAAGACTTCAAAAAATTACCATCTATCACAGACTAATGTATTATTTTAGCAACTCTTTGAGGTGTAAATAAATTTTAAACTATTTTAAGAATACAGTATTTTTTAGGATGGTAGTTCAGACTTTGAAGGTGCCCGTGGTGGGGCAGAGGAGCTGTGCAGGCGGACTGGCAAGCTGTTGCTCTTGCAGCTGCTGTCCCCTCTGTAGCAAGGGACCACCGTGGTGTCCTCTGCCCACACACAGAGGGGCAGTCTGGCAAACTGGAGCAGAAAAAGACCCCTGGACGTGGCCAGGAGGAGTATGACTCCCCAGGGAGATGCGTTAGGGTAGAGGAGGGAAAGGGGCTGATGATTCACGGCCGTCTAAGGGGACAGGCTGATGGCAGAGGAAGTCTTGGAGGGAGAGGCTAGGAATAGCCACGTAACGTGGCAAGCTCAGCCTTATCCAGCTCAAGTGTGGATGCATAGACAGGGGGTGTAGACCCTTTGCTGTCAGAACCAGGTTGTGTTTGCACAAATGCCACGCTGCTCGGGTATTCCTGTAGTGAAAATACAGGTGGAGGCTGCAGGTCCCCAGCACAGCGCGTCCTGCAGCCACCCATGAGCCAGAGCAGCTTGGCCAGCCGGTGACCGGGTGGTGTCAGAGTGCCCAGTCTGGCTCCGAGGGGAGGCAAGCATGCAGCAAGCTGGTATAAATATGGCTCTGGCTGAGAGGACAGATTTGCAAAAGAGTTTGAGAAAAATCTCTGTGTATAAATCAGTTCCTTCAGGGGCTTTAAGGAATGCTGAACATTGGGTTTACAGAGACATCATCAGCCTCTGCTCTTCTGCTCATGGCTCAGCTCACTCTTCTTCCCAGGTCCTCCAGCCATTCTCCACATTGCTCTGCTATACGAGGGGAAGAAAATCCCACGCCAAGATGCCTTAACCATCATCCCACCATCTACGCCCTCCCTGGAAACTTGCCCTGGTCGTCTAACGCAGCCGCGGGCAGGCCGGAGCGAGACGGGGCCTCTGCCCCGCTGAGCTCTCTTCCACTTTTGCCTCTTCCTGCGACATTTGAGTTTCGGTTGGTGTGTGCACCCTGCCAGTGGGCAGGAGCGAGCCGGGGCAGCAGTCAGCTCAGTGCCATGAGCGGCACAAGGATTTGCCTCTGGGACTCTGGCATTTGAGGGGGTCCTCACAGAGATCACAAAGAGTGACCCTCAGAGCTGAAAAGAGCATGGTAAAGGGGTTTTGGGACGTCCGTAGGGAGCGACACGGAACATCTATGTGTATACAGCATCTGGCTATCCATTAGGAAAAAAACATGAATGAACTTTGATGGCAGGGCAATATTCCTGACATTACACTGATGAGTTACCGTGCACATTGCATGACATCCGTGCAGAGCCTTGAGCAATGGATGACTAAGTATCATCTGATTCTCTGTTATTAAAAAGTCGGTCAATGTGTGTGTTTCACTAAGGAAGGAAATGATGAAACTGGGGCGACATGCTTGGAAGGAACATTTCAAACCCCTTTTTTCCTTTTCAAGGCAAAGGAGTTGCCGTTAACAACTTCAGGCAGGGATGGAAAAAGCCAAAATGATAAGAAAGCAGTCTTTTGCTTCTGCGTCTTTTGGAGTTACAATAGTGAGATACCGATAGAAATTTTATTGTGCATGTTTCCAGTGTAAAGCTATGGAGCAGGCAGAAGGTTTCCTGCTGCCTTTAATAAGAATTGGGTGACTCTGAACTCAGACACGTGCCTGGTTGTGTTCTGAATTTAGAAATCAAGCTTTTTAAAAAATTGATTTTCTTAATGTAAATCATCTTCTAAGGTGACCTCGGGTAAGGTGAATCAATACAGGACTGCTGAAAGCAGCACTCGGTCTCAGCAGAAATACTGACACCAGAGTCGGGCAGCCCGGCCAACCCCAGCCCTGTGGCAGACCTGCCCGCCCCTGACCCTGGCTGCTCGTCCTCCTCCCGGGCAGCCGCCAGCCCCGGCACCCGCACGTGCAAGCAGGTAACGTGGAGGGTGATTTGAACCCATGGAGGTCCTTTGGTTGTACCAAAGCAGCAGGCTCTCGGGGAGACGCTGCAGATCTCCAGCTCGCCGGGTTGTTTTGTGAGACGTGCTCACTGGGACCCCTGAGCAGGAATAATGGTCTTCGATTAGTCTGTAGCATCACCGGGATCCAGGGGATTGCAGGCTGAGCAGTCTGGCTCGCGTGGGGCATCGGGCGTGATGCACGGCCATTGCTCACTAAAGCTTATTGCTCTCTCTTGTTTTAAATAGGTGCAGGGAGAAGAGAAGTGTTTACTACTTTAATGCTATTGTGATCATGTATGAAGTCTCAGCTTCTTTGTGACTCTAAATATTCCTGTGAAAGGCACAGGAAATACCAGAAATGCAAAATAAATGCAAGAAACTTGATAGCCTGTGCATCACTGTAATTTCCATTATTTCCTGGGTTTGACCAGCTCAGAAATACTGCAGGAAGTGCTTTTTCTTGTGGTATTTTTGCCTCCTCCCCCAGCAGAGTGGAGGCATTACACAATGGCATGTGAAAATGAGAGAGGGATCCGCGTTGCTGGTGCGCCGGGTCATGGGAGCGCTGGATTTCTGCTTTCCATGGCTGTTCCCGGCTCGACAGCAGCGGGGCGTGGGACGAGGCCCGGCATGGCAGCGCTCGCCAGCTCTCAGCAGCCGGGAATGCCTGGTTCCCTTCGGGGAGGGTGGGCTGTGGGCAGGCACGGGCCGGCGGGAGGGCACGGGCATAATTTCTCTCTCCTCAACACCAAGTTACTCCATGCCTGCAGAGAAGCTGATCAACCTGAGGTGTTGCTTTGCAGCTTTAGGCCAATTTTTACTGTATCTGAATGAATCTGCCCAACACCCACATACAGCTTAATAAACACCCAGGAGGTTTAACCAATTCCTTGTGCATACTTAATTGTTTTGAGACATTTTGAGCTCTCATTTAGAGATGTGAAATGCCCACAACCTCCCTCCATCTAGGCTGCACGATGACCAGTCAACATTCAGTCTGGTGAGCCAGAGCATATGCCTTAAATCCTGCGTTAAAGCTCTGCTGATAACATTATGCTTATTAAATAATACAAACATTTTTCCTGTTTGCCAAACAGTGGGGATCCCTAGTGTACACTGGGGAGGCATGAACTATAAAAGCCTCTATTCTTTTTTAATTAGGCCATATCTAATTAAAATGATTGCCTGCCATTACTAGCATTTATAAAGTATTTTCCAACTCGGCATGACTCATGGGGCTGTGTGGAGACAGACTGCACTGCAATCTCTTTGTGCTGTGCTATCGTCCTTTATCATCACAGGCAGGCAGTGTTTGTCTGAATTATTATTTAGCATGTACTGCCAGCGGTCCAAGGTCTCTATGGTTCCTCTTATAAATTAACTGATTAGCCTGTTTTGCATACATATGAAATCTGGGTTTGAGATGCAGTTTGGGGCTCTGAATGGACAAATTAATTTGAAGGTAGAAGCAGGGCTGTCCCTAGAGGTCTCTGATGGGGAATTTAACAGCTCAAGATGCCAGGCTAGTTGGGAAGTCAGCTATGGCAATTGATGCGGAAAGACTTGCAGTCTTTCTGTTAAGTCTGGGTGGGGATGGGAACTACCGCCTGTGCTTCAAGCAGCCCACTCAAACTCAGCCCATAAGGCGTGACTCTTCTGGAGGGAAGCAAAGACCCTGGCCATTAAATCGTGTAGGATACCACAGGCAGCCCCGCTACAGCCAAGGTTAGCCAGCAAAGCCCGCTGGAGAGGGGCCTGGCCTGGCGCTCCGAGGAGAAGGCTACCGAAAGCCAGCCTGGAGTGGTGGGAAGAGGTAATGGGCTGCGGTGGCACAGGTTTCGCCTACGTTTGCCTTCAGCGTGAAAGTGTGCCTGAGGAGAGTGCGGGGCGTGGCAGAGCCTGCCCGCGGGGGGAACCAGGCCCGGGAGGGAACCAGGCCCGGGAGGGAACCAGGCCCGGGGGGAACCAGGCCCGGGAGGCAACCAGGCCCGGGGGGAACCGGCCCGGGAGGCAACCAGGCCCGGGAGGGAACCAGGCCCGGGGGGAACCGGCCCGGGAGGGAACCAGGCCCGGGGGGAACCAGGCCCGGGGGGATCCAGGCCCGGGGGGAACCAGGCCCGGGAGGGAACCGGTCCGGGAGGGAACCAGGCGCGGGGGGAACCAGGCCCGGGGGGAACCAGGCCTGGGAGGGAACCTGTCCGGGAGGGAACCAGGTACGGGGGGGAACCGGCCCGGGAGGGAACCAGGCCCGAGAAGGGAACCGTTGCCCGGGCGGGGGGAACTGGCCCCGCAGGGAGCCGGCTCGGGTGGTTTGCGCGGGGCAGGGGCGGTTTTCAGGCAGCAGCTCCCCGGTGGCTCAGCGGGCGAGGGACCGGGGCTGCGCTGGAGCCGGGCTGGGATGCTCAGCGCTCGGGCGAGCCTGCGGAGGTGCCCGTGGAGCTGAGTGCGGCTGCTGCAAGCCGAGCAGTCGGGCTTGGGGAGATGGTGCTGGTTTGGTGGGATCTTGGCTTGAAACATGCAAAGTAACACACGAGTGCGCGGAAACCCCGGCTTTTGAGGCTGACGGCTGAGTTCCCAGGCATGGAGGACTGAGGTTGTGTTGGCTGTAGGGTTTATAGCAGCAGCTCGAAGGGGTCAGACGTCCTCCTCGCAGGGGGTATGCCCACGCGGGAAGGACGGTGTGGAATGGAGCAGAGTAAGGCCCCGCAAGAGCCCCCGCTCCTGAGGGGAGGCAGGCAGCCAAGGAACGCTGCTGCTGGGGGATGTGCAGGGCTGCTCCCCTTCCCTCCCAGACCGCTGCTCCCTTCCCCGCCATGTAACCCTCCGGCTTTTGGCCCCCACGGTGGTGTTTACAGCATGTTGGGTACGAAAGGTGGTGGAGACGTGAGGGGTGAGAAGCAGGCGAGGACACGACAGCAGCATGCAGAGTGAGGAGCTACAATGGCAGTGGGCATCACTGACGGAGCGGCTTAAAGCAAAAGGCTCAGCTCTGCAAATTACAGCCTGTACAGGTAAGCCAAAGCTGTTGCCAGTGTCAGAGCAAGGTTTACAATCGTATTTCAGCTCTTGTTCTCTTTCACTTTCACAGCTAGTATTTTTGGTCAGTTTTTCTTCCAAGGGTTATTATGGTGCGTGAAACATAGGTGTGATGCCACTATCGTCTTTTCTTTAAGTCAGTACATCCCAAATAAGACATGACAAGACATGGAATTAGGTTAAAATCAAAATCTTACCATATAAATTTAAGTTTTTAGTATAGGCTTGCCCATCTCTGGGATTACAGCATCTTTATTCTGAATGCTGTACCTAACACGAAGATGTAAAACCTGCTCTGTGAGCTGATAATCTAAAAGGCAGTGCTTTTAAAAAGAAAGGTCGTATTTTCAGCTTTATTTTGTAGGTGAGGAACTGGGACACAGAGAATCAAGTTACTCCCATGTCATGCAGACTAGGAATTAACATGGGTCTTGAATTTCCAGTTTCATCTTAACCACAAAACCAAATTTTCTCTCTGAGTAGGGACGGTTCATTCTGGATTTTAAAACATTTCTTAATGGAATGCTACAATAATTTAAAACTCTTGCTGTGTGTTATGGTTGCTTCTTAGATGCTTGGACAACCAGCTTTATGGCTGCAGCCTTTTCTTCTCCCGATGTGAACCAAAATATCACTTTTTTTACCTCATGCAAGACAGCCTTTACTATGAGTACTTCTTTTCTTCATTGCGCCTTGAAGAACAGTTGCATGCATCATCTAAATATGAGCTTTGCACTATTTCTGGTGGTAAACCAACAATAATAAAACCGACTGGTTCTTTCTTCTGCGGACAAACACTGTGGTAATTAATGTGAATGCAGTTATTTGCCATTCCACTGGCTTTTATGGGTCATTCTTTTGCTCTTTTTATTTCTCTTTAATTACACAGTAGGGAAAGAAGAAGCTGAGGTTGTGCATGGGACAGGGCTGGCAGTTGCCAGCTAACAGGGATGAGCTTTGGCATCATCTTTTCTTGTTGTAGAACACAAAATGAGTCGATGAACTAACACCCAGGCTAGGTCCTGCTGCCATGGCTGGCCGGTCGGTTTTCTCCTCTGACTTGCTGCCGGGGCTGAAGTTTTTCTGAGGTGCTGCCACGCCGAAGCTGGTGCTGAGCCGTCTGGATTGCCATGCTCATGTCCTGCTGGAAGCCTGATTTGCCTTCAAATTTAGGAATGCGCTAATCGCACCTCAAAAGCTGAAGGCGGCATCTCAGAGAGATTTCAGTAGGGGCAGCTATTTTTACCAGCAGAAGGTGTCAGGTTAGATTGCCTGGATCCCAGGACCTCTTCAGCAGTTTCTCATTTCTTAATACAACAGTAGGATTCTGGATACCTGAACTTCTCACAGGAAAAGCATTGGGAGGAGGGTGTTAAAATGAAATTGGGATAACAAGTTTGTACTCGTTTCTTCTGCTCTTTCCCCCATGTGGCTGTGAGAGACAGGAAATGGAGTGGCGCAGACCTTCAGGCTGGGCTAAAAAGGTCGCTCGCCTCTTTGCATCTCACAAAACCCGAAGCAGGTGGGGTAGCACTGCTTACTCCCCATCGCTCGCCTGCGAGGTGTCTGGGTTTGCTTTCCTTCCTGAGCTGAACATGTGAGTTCAACGAGAGCTCATGCACCAAAGCACAACAGAGAATAGCAAACCTGCCTGGTTGGTTTCATCTGGTTTCACTGGTTTGCAACCAGGCTGAAGAGTTTTCAGCCTGAAACAGCTCCTTGTAGCAGAGAAGTTACTTTTCAGCGCCCTTGTGCACAAAATGGTTGCAGCTCTTGGAAGAAGGAAACCCAGCTCACCTCTCCCCAAGCACTGGCCCTCCCTGGCAGCATTGGGAAGATGGACCTGCCTTGGATTGCCTGGCTTTGGCCAAAATGATCTGCATCTGAAAGGGAAACAGTGCCACAGCAGTTAAATTTAGCCTTACTAATTATTCCTGGCAGCTCACGCAGTGTCAATTAAACATGGATTTACATTCCCCAATGCTTTTGGCATATTTTTCACTTTCAGTCTGTTTTAAGTCATAAATACGCAGTCTGTCTATTAGAAGGTGGTCGCTTCCCCAAATAATTTAAATTGACGTTATTTCATTAATGAAAAGAAAGGGTTTGTTTACTGTAAGAAATCATTAGTATATGTGCTTTTAGCTTGTCTTTATTAGTTTTACACATGCTACCTTTAGTTTGGTTGCTTTTGTACACCCGCTGTCAAACTCTAGAGCCCCTTTAACCCCAGTTCTCTGTTTGTCAGAGTTAACGCAGGAAAAAGCTGTGTGGTTTTTGTGTTTATTTTTGTTTTCCAAGGTGAGGAGTACAGCTGAACCACAGGCAGGTATTGCTGTGTAACCGCTTGTTAGAATTGCACCATGAGGAGGACAGCAGTTTGAATGCCTGTAAGGTACCAGGAGCTTGTGCAAGTGCTGCCCTTGCCTCCTGATAACCCTGCTGGGAGAGCGGTGCTGTGTGCGTGAGAAACGGCGTAGCCGTGCAAAACTGTCCAGCGGCAGAGCTGTGTTGTCGCCTTGTCCTACAGTGCACGGCTTGGACCAGCGCCGTGTGCCAGCCTCACACCCCGGGCAAGGGCAGGAGCTGCACCAGCCTCATGCTTGAGCAGTGGCTCTTTCTGTGTGTGAAAGATGCGCGAGTGACATTGCTACGGTGGACAGTTCTATCTGATACCAGGACTGAATGAATTTCTGTGCTGGCATCCATAGTGGGACTGAGAGTTGGGAATCAAAGCAGGTATTGAAAGCAGAATTGTTGCTCTGTTATAGCAGCGTGACATTATATCACTGCTGTGGAAAGTAACGTGGTGATCAGTGAAAATAATTCAGGTAGCTAATGCTCCTTCCTTCCATGCGCCGACTCGTATTGCACTGATATTAATGATATTAAGCTTCTACTCTTCTCAGTGATACAAGCAGATCTCTGCAAGATGGTTCAGCTGTAAAAAGGGTAAACATCTGTGTGCAGTAACTGAGCAGATGAGTAAAAGGAGCCCTCAGAGCCCAAAGTCTAATAATAATGTTAAGAGAGTTTTGCTACAGTCACTGTGCCGAGCAGGATTGCTGCTGCCCTTGAAGTTAAGCACTCACATATGCTCTTTGTGTTTGCCAGCGTGTTAGTACAGGGGCAGCACCAACTTGTGAAGAGCACCACATCCTTTATAGCATTTCATAAATCATCAGAATTTCCAGACATAGAAGGACTAACAATTTTTTAATAACGGTAGAATTTCTTTGAGGTAGAAAGAAAATTGCTATCCAGTGATCTGCTGGCTGAGATGGCGAGGCATGCAAACGCGCTCCAGAGACATCGACCATACGGGGGCTTACAGACACCGAATACCTGAGTGGTAAGGAAGCTGCTCCATCCCTGTGCTACAGTTTATATCCTGATTGCATTAATAGCTGTAGTAGCTCGGTGGGTGTAACCGCAAAGTAAATATAAATTTGTGTCTCCTGTGAATAGGTAAAGTGTGTGTTGAAACACAGAAGCAAATGTTTCACATTGCTTAGTAAATAGGTCCCCAAGTTGTCACTTCTTCATTCTCTGCATCCACGCCAAGAGGTTCAAAGTATGATGTCTGTTTGTAAACGTGATCCGGCGTGAGTCAGTAAAGGGAAACGCGTGCAGTATGAAATGGCAAACTGCACATTCATACACTCATCTACCATAATATACTGGCTCTGGGAAGAGCTCGAGCTAGAAAAATCATCACAGTATCTTTTGAAGGAGCATTGTGCCTCTCTCCCCTGTTCACTGCAGGCTCCTAGGTTATTTCTCTGTGGAAAATACACAAGCGTAACACTCATTTGCTTCAGAGCCATAACTGCCATTACTCTTACAGTTTCTGATGGTAACTGACATAAAGTAAGAGACCTAATCTCCCAAGAAGCCGTTCCTTTATCTTCATCAATAGATTCATTTAAATACCAAAAATGTGCACGATGACAGTAAAAATAATTATCTCCCTAAATTCAAACCAAGAACCTTTTATTCCTAGTGTTTTGAGCACTCCTTTATCAAAGAAGCTGATTCTGGGCCGATGTGCGTTCCGTGTAGCTGCCCGTGCTGGCGCGGAGGCTGCCAACGCCCGTTCTGCTTCGGCAGCCTGGGAGGTGTCCAGCGGTACCCGGAGGGAGGAGCTGCTAGCGTCAGAAGGGTCAGGAATTAAACTGTCTTGAGAATTTGTAGCTCTTGCTTTGAAACATTAACTTTGGCA
Source organism: Butorides virescens (assembly GCA_017310255.1). Lineage (NCBI taxonomy): Eukaryota > Metazoa > Chordata > Aves > Pelecaniformes > Ardeidae > Butorides > Butorides virescens. The sequence goes on along the minus strand of JADKXX010002232.1, from coordinate 26,155 downwards.
AACGAGAGCGGACCAAAAACCCCCACTTGTCTTTTTGAACAGCGCTTCAAACCTGTGAGTGGTCAACACGGAGGCGGGGCAGCTTTTGGCTGCAGTTTCCTTGGTCCACCCCTAGCACTGTAGCTGAAAATTTCATGTGAAGTTTGCTGTTGTTGGTGTCTGCAATATTTGGTTGCAGGTTATTGCCTGAGTTTGTTATTGTTGTTCCTACGGAATCAATGGGCTTTTAGAGCTGAAGCTGGCCCCAAGAGAAGGGAAAGTGACCCAGTTTCACAGCCAACGTTGCACTTGGCGGGGCTGAACAATGCCAGGAACGTACCCGATACGTATGACGAGCAAGGGTTGTAAATAGGTCGTCACTCATGCTTCGGGCAGGTGTCGGCGGCTTGCACGCAGAAGGACAAAAGCATCCCTGGCTCCCCTGCCAATTCAGCTGAGGAAGGGTGCTGTCACGCATCAGTAAAAACTGCCTGCACCTCAACAGGTAACAGACCTACCCTTATCTCTGAGCTCGTTGCCTGGCCTTGCATTTAAATACTTTCCATTTTCATTTATTTACTTTCTGGTAGAATAATTATTTCAGTTTTGACTATCCAAATTTAAGTTTACTGGAATGGAGTACGCTTGCGTGGCACTTTAAAGGCTTCCTCCTCCACAGCCCTTTCCAGAGGTTTCTATGCCTTTTGATTTTTGAGAAGTCCCGGGTTGCTCTTTGCTCTTTTGTTTTTAAATAAGTACCCGGTGGTTGTCATCCGTTGTGTTCAGGACTCAGGGTCAATACTGCTGAAGTGAGATCGTTGATCACTGAACATTGATTGACTTGAAGACAGCACACCACCAGTGTGAGTTTGGTAGCCCGTCATACTCATACTGTTCTTAGACATAAAATGTGATCGTTGCAAGGGTTCAAATAATCTTTATTTTCAACATGAACTTTGTTTCCTTAGTGAAACTCTTTCCTGTGGCAATCCCATAGAGCCAAAGAAGCCCGGCTGTGAGCGCATGTGATGGAAGGCAGGATTATTGCAGGCTCCCACCCGAAGTGCAGTACATAGGGACCAGGTAGGTTCCTGGTGTCATTTCTGCCTCTGCAGCTTGGTCCCGAGCAACGATTGATTGTCTTGACCTCGTATCCAGCGAGTTTGTTTGTTCCTGGGCTGTAGGGCCTGGCTGACCATGCCCCGGGAATGGCACGGGAGCCTGCAGGCGAGGTGCAGCAGACATCCTGCCAAGGAAAGCCTTGCACTTATAAATGCTGTCTTTAAATAACGTGTCTGACTTCTGTAAACTTGTGGCGACATGACATCGGGTGCTTTTCCTTCTTAGAAAGTTGAAGGCAGTCAACCTGTAAGAGACAGCCCGGTATTTCCGAGGCAGAGCAGCGTGCTGCGCGCCGGTGTTGTTCAGTCACCTGTATCAGATGTCTGTTGTTCACCTGCCCGTGCCTGGCAGGGGAATGCGCGTTGTCAGCTTTGGGATTTCTCTGGACAGAATTCTCTGTGATTGTCGGGCATCAGGAAACCTCTTTTTTTTCTGTAGAAAAATGAGGGAATTTGGCAAACGCTGAATAGCATGATCAAATCATTTACAAGTGTGACTTTGTTTCCTTTCCCTGGGCTATTTATGCAGCACACGTTTGAAAGCAAGCTGTGAGTATTATGCAAAGAAATCTGCTAGCATGCAGCCTCCAAGAGAAGATTTAAGATTTAATTTCAGGCAGGATCTGCTCACAGCAGCTAATAGGAAGAACTGTTACACTACTCTGACGGCCGCACTAAAGATTTAGTGTGTTCAATGCTTATCTCTCCATATTACGTTTCTGCCGTGGTGAAAGGCATTTGCACGTGTGGAATGAATGCAATGCTCGCTGGCATGAAATCATTTTTTGTCATTAGCTGCAAAAGCCAAGGTGAATGTAAGAGGGACCACGGAAGCTTCACCTCACCCCACAGTATGTGTTGCCACAAACCAGCGTCCGATGGGGTCCTGCCGGTGAGCTCCAGCGAAGCGGCCGCTCTCCCGTGGCTGCGCGGGGCTCTGCGGGTTGGGTTGGCCTTCCCGGCCTCTGGAGGTGCAGGCGACTTTTGGGCCTTAAATCTCCGAGCACGCGGAGAATTTGCTATCGGCTCCGAGCTTCTGTTAGCACGGGGGTTGTACGAGACGCCGTACTTTGTGACAAACACCATAGCTGAGTGCGTTCGTCAGGAGGAGGTCTGAAGGAGCGGTGTCCCCTCAGGCGACGCGGCGATCCTTCCCGATTGCCCTCGGTACTCTGCTCACCACCTGCGCTGCAGCCCAGCACCGACCTGCTGGCTCCAAACGTCCTTTCATGACCTGCCCCGTCACTTTGTCCCCATCAGCGTCTTTCATCTTGTACTAAGTTAGGGAGTAATCTCTTGGGCCTCTCTCTGACCACCTCCTTTTCCTTCTCATTTTTTGGAAAGCCCTTTTTTAATCTCACTTTCTTCTTTTTTTCTGGCTGCTCAGGCTCCCAAATGCTCCCTCCGTTATTAAATACATGCAAGAACATAATGGCAGTAGTTCATGGCAGTTGGTGTGACAAGGAAATCTAAATGCTACAATAATATCCCTGGAATTAGAGCTGGTTGCATGATTTACTTTTTTTAGTTCAGGTGTATTTTAGCATTTCCAATTAATGTATTCCAAACCCTAAAAATAAAATTATTTCTGGGAAAACTCCCATTGGTCTTGGTGTACAACCCAATTAAAAGGGAGGGCTCGCGATACCGCATGGCCGCGTGGCTGCAGTCGATGTCAAGGCTCCAGCTGACTTCACCGGGGTCAGGATTTCTCTAACAAAGGCTGCGCTGATAAATCAAACTGCCTTGATTGCTTTCTCTGGCAGCTCTGCCTGATTAGGCACAGCAGAATTCGTCCTGTGGAAAGGGATCGGGAGAGGGAGAGAGCACAACAGCAAGCAGGCGTGGAAAAACCCCCTGATTTAAGCAGTGACTTGAGCTTGTATGCATGAGGCCTTATTAAATGGGGACTTCAGACAGGCACACAGCTACAGCGCCTAGGATGGGGAAGGAGGTGTCATTAATTATTCAGCAGCAGGGAGATCTATATTTGCCTCAGCCTGACGCTTTTTACCTTTTGCTTAAAACCTTGCTGTCTTATTACAACCATTACCAACACGAGGGTTTTTTTTCCCTTTTAGAGTAATCATTGCTGATCTTCCAGGTTGTTCAAGGTGTCTGAGGTCCAAGTATGAGTGTGCTGTTGCAAACAGCTAGCACTTATAATTGCTCTCATTTGCATATGTTTGATTGGCAGCTGGTTAGAACATTTGTTTTTCTCAGTTGTAATTGTGATCCAGCAGTGACCTTGATCTCGCTAACTGTTATATCTGAGCTTAACCTGTAACTAATCCCAGCAGGCTCATTTTAACAGAACATAGTGACTCAAATTTGTGCCTCGTATAACTCCATTGAAATTAGCACTTTTCACCAGGGATGACTTTATCTTGGTATCTAGTGTGGCCCTTAATGCCTGCGGAGGGCTCGTCAGCAGTGGGCCCTGAACGCCCTGGAACGGGGTGGCCGAGCCACCTAACTGCCTGGCTTTGAGCGTGTCGCTTAAATGGGTTTTTGTGGGTGTTCCCCCCGGCTTCTCACTCCCTCCTAACAAAAAAACCCCAAACCAAACCCCTACAAAACCCGCCTGGGCTGGCTGAGGTTGTTGAGGGGGAACTGAGATTTATGATAAACTCTGTGTGCAGTTTATCCCGAAAATGGGAAGAAAATTCAGACACTTGCTTTCCAACACAAATTTAAACAGACACCTCTTATATTGCCAAGAAATATTTTAAAAGTCTAGCTAATTGTAAATTAAACAGAAATTTGGGCCTCTTGTTTGGTGTCTGTTGCAGCAGAGGACTACGAGCCCCTCCAACCCTGCATTTTTTGAGTATTGGCTGTTGAGAAATGTGACATCCAAACGGCCAATACGGCTCTGCAGTCGGCTAGTCCTTCCCCACTGGGTGCCATCCCGCAGCCTGCAGCCACCGCAAGGACAAGACCGTCTTCAGAGTACAATCCTGCACAACCAGAGGCACTCATCTGCTCAGTTCTCTCCCGAAGGGCTCGTGCTGGCTGGCTGCTGACCCGCACTGGCAGAGCCGGCGCCGAGGAGCCGTGCGGCTGTGGGCACATGGATGGGAGGTGGGGAGGAGCTGTGAAAGGCCGTGCCAAACTTTTCCAACGTTGTTCCTATCTAGAAAGGGAACCTATTCATTTGGATTTATACAACTCAACATTTTCCACACTCTAATTGTGGAGAAAATGTTGGTAGCTGGTCATAGTATTGAAAATATTTATTTAATTTTTAAGTGCAGAGGAAAATGACACTGCAAGCATACCATCATAGACATCCATTTATTTTGTACCCCTTCCTCTCAGACCAGTGGATTTGTAAGGTCTCTCCCACCCTTGCACACCCACCTGAGTTTCTGTGCTACAGCTTGGGATCTCATGGTGAGGAATGGCCAGGCAAGGCGGTGTTCAGCCAGTTCAGCATCAGCTGAATGGCCCCTTATCGGCTGTGCTAGGACACAGCCCCTTCACTGCCCAGGTGGCTGGAATGTGCTTCTGGCTTTTCAGATTCATGGCAGGCTCTTTGCATATGCATCACCTGCAAACAACAGCCCCTGCCTGCCTGCCTGCTGTCCTTATTTCTGCTGTCGCCTGCTGTGGGGACTGTCACAGCCGGTGAAGATGCCGGTGTGGTACCCTCATTCGAATAGGACTGGATCGGTACCAACCCTTGTATAATCACATTTATAACACAGAAAGTATTTGAAGAAAAAAACAACCCCCCTTTATTTCCACATGAAGATGATGTTGACAAATGAGCAGGGCAGACAAATTTGTAGGAGACTTGCCAATTACCTTGATTAATGCAACTAATCACTCTGTGGGATCAGTGAAGTCCCTCTCTCTGCCTTGCTTTTGTTTGCAGTATTTTAATGTCTTCTGCAGCTCAAATCATGCCAAGAACAGCCTTCAGACAAGCTTAACCTAACGTGTATTTACTCAGACACCCGGCAGGGACCTCCCTAAGCCCACAGCAATCCTGTCTGAGGAGGTCTGGTTCAGTGTGAGTGGCTGTTAGGGCCTCCTGAGCAGTTGAGCTCTGGCTGGGCCACCTGGCCACCATTAGTCTCCCAGGAGGCTAACGACTGGCTTGTGAGGCTGGCTGATGGTTTAGCCGTGTGTCACCTCGGGATGTATCTGCATGCCCCTGGGGGCTTCTTGGTGGTCAGCCTGGTGCTCGGTACTCCTGCCTGTTCAGACTTGGCTCCTGCTCCAGGTTGGGTAGCCCAGCGCAGCGTCTCCGCTGCCAGACCTTTGCCCGGTCCTCGCCCTCGCTGCGTCTGCCCTTTGGTACCTCCCTGGGAAACAGGGAAGTTTACTTTTAAGCCAACAAATCAAGCCCTGTAATTCAGCCCATGCTCATTTGTACGTCCTACTCGTAAATCCAACGAGGGAGGCAATATAACTGCAGCTGTTTGAGGAAGGAGTTAGTAGGCACAACTCACCCTTGGAGCGAGGGAAGACACCACCTTTGTGATTGCGCTGTCGGATTCTGCTGCAGCTCGTGCTGACAGACTGGCTTTGCTGGGGGCCAATTTGTGCTGGTTGTACTTGTGTCTTTCTGTTACTGGCATGGTTTTACTCCTTTAAAAAAAAAAGTTGCATCAGTTTATCTAATTTGGATATGAAACCCTTTGGTATTATATAAGCATTTATTGCCATTAAAATTGCGCTTAGGGTATTTGCATTTTTGGGCGTCTTTGTAACGTGGTGTTCTACACGGGATGAGGGAAGTGCTGTCGTGCAGTTTTAAGTTCAGTTTTGTTTTCTGTGGTTGAATCTGTGTAAAAGGTGCGGTGATATAAGAAGATCTGATTGCAGGAAGTGTGGAAGAACAAAAATGGGAAGGTTAAGCAATACTTGGACATGCATTTTTTCTCAGCTTTGTCTACTAAATCAGCTCGTTAGATGACAGATCAGTTACGCTTCTCTCTTTGGGCACTCGTATCTTTGGCCTACAGTGATCTTACTGGGCTGAATGTCGTGTTGTCCTGGCAAGCCCTTTCAGGCAGTTGTGCTTATGTTATCCCTGTGCCTTCAGACATAACCTGCATCCCATCGGAGAGCCTTGCTGCTTTACTGCTGTGTGCCAGAAGCCAGTTTTGGTTTCTTCAGTGAGCTGTTCTTTGGCAATCCCTTGCTCTCCTGTAGGCCCACAGAACACAACACAAGCTTACCGATAAGCCAGAGGCCGCCGTTGGACTTCATGCAGCCAGTAACGGACCTTCACTCTTTATTTTAGTCCTAGCATAGTGTTGTAAGAAAAAAGGTGGGAGGGTGAAAGTTTCACAACTTGGGTTTGCCACATGGACCACCCTGACCTCAGCGGAACATAAAACTGGGCTGTGAAAGCACCTTGCTGCTAAAGCAGCTTCTGTCTCCTCCATAGACGTTATCTTAGCAGCTTTATTGTCCTGTAAGGGGTAACAGACGTGTACATGAACCAGTGAGACACTTCTTTGTGTGGCTCTTTGTCTTCACCCGGATATCAGGAACTCGGCTTTCCCCCGCTGCAGGCAGAGGGACAGCTAACGAAGGTCGTTCCGCTCATGTGTGGCTCTGCTTAATTTCATGGGGTGGGTAAATCTCAAATGCCTTACCCTGGCAGATGCCTACCGCTATTTCTAAGAGAGCGAGAGCAGCGCATTTAGTTTCTGACATTAATCTATATCATAGATCTGAATCTAGATCTTTTGGTTTCTAAACCATAATGTCTCTCGGACAGTTTTATCTCAAGAGTAATATTTCTCAACCAGGATTGGGGAAATTTTGATATCAGCATAGTGGGTGAGACTTGAAGTTTCCAGATAGAAGACAATTTCTGCCTGTTAATGATCTGTGGTATGGCTTAAAACACTACTAGTCGTTACTTTAATGGGTGTCTAATTTGGATACACAGCTTTATAACCCAGCTCACTGGCAATTTCAACTGAAGTGGGAATCCTAAGCTTTAAAATTAAAGGTTTGGGGTGAGATCTGGTTTCTTTCAGAATAAAAAAAAATGTTCTTGGCACCCGGGGGAGTGGGAGCTCACATTAAGTCTAAAACTGAGCCCGCATAAATGGAAGTGCACAGCATTCAGAGGACGGTTCTGAAAACGCGTGTCCTGCGCTTGTCATGGCTTATTTTTCCGAACTGAAGACGAGGGTTCGTGGCCCCCATTGCTTTCAGGCCCTGAACTAGCGTTGTTGTCCCTCCCACTGCACGTTCCATCCCAATGGGCTGAATTAAGAGCCCCCTGATGCTTCAGCCTCTGCCCATCCTCAGCCTAGCGTTGGCCCAGCTCAACGCCCAAGTACCCCCACTTACGAGAGGTTAAAAGAAAGCAGGTAGCAGAATGTTCTGAAATATTTATGATCTTTATACTTGAGGAGAGATGCGTTCGGGTAACATTACAGATGAAGCTGCACTGCCTGCTGAGTTCTCTAAAAATAAATTTGAATGTTTTGTTGTAAAAATCATTAATATTTTTTACTTGTAAGCATAAAAGGAAACTTTTATTTTCCAAATTTAGATTAGTGTGTAAATACAGATCTAGCATTGTCGGTGGAAAACTGGAACGGTGTCTCAGAGATTGTATGTGACTGCCCTGTTTATTGTAACAGTTAACACAGCATGGACTAGAGCCTGATGGTAAATGTTTCCTGTAGGATATGAAAAAGTCAATTGCCTAATACAACTAATTTTGAAATAAATATTCGGTTAGTAACAGAGTTGTAAACATTACTCCAGCTATTCTTCCACTGTTTGAGTAGGTATCTCATGCATGGCACTTTTCGGTCTTTCCAAACTTTAGGTGGAGGGGAGATTTTTTATTTTAATGTGAAGGGTTTTTTTCCTGGATTTCCATATATTCAGACCTCATCCAGTGCGCAGTGTTTCCTGCAAGTGTCACACTTGCAGCAAGTGATCCCTTCTTCCGACAATGCAGGAAAATCTTTCTGGGTTCTTGGCTCTGGGTTCCAGACAGACTGTGAAAGCATAACCCAGCTGTCCCTTGCTTTAGGGCTTGCTTGTGCTGGTTTCTAGCTCTTCAGATCTTGTTCGTGTGCACTTGAACACCCTAGCTTTTCATAAAAACTTCACTTTCTTGTCAGCTGGGACCACAAAACTGATTTTTGTCACCATCTCCTTTCCTTCAGTCTTGAGTGAAAAGGGGAGGCTGTGCTGCCCTGTAACCCTGTCATCTGCCCCGGTTTTGCGTTAAAAATCACCGTCAGCCTGTTGAGGACAACCTATGGAAGATAAGAAATGGAGATGAACTGAGGGAAAGGGGTAAGAAACAGGTACATTGCCTGGAGGTCAAAAAAGCCAAAGGAAATTGAACAGGACCTACTAAGGCATGAGGAAGGTTATGATTTTATTTGCTGTTTCAAGTTGCTTGGATTCTTAAGAAGACAGCTTTTTCATTTTTTTGGTTAAAATATGTAAAGTAGAAGATGACAACTTCCTTTATTTTTTCTGACCTTTGTTTTTTTCCGTATCATAAACGCCGTGGCTGCCTGCTGGTGGGAGGTGAGAGGCTGGCTGAGTCTTGCTTCCCTTTTTGTCCACACAAACGGGTGCACATCCTCAGCCTGCTCCTTTTGCATGGACGGCTTTTAGAAAGCTGGAACTCAGGCTTTTGTAAAGCAAATATCCTGTTTTAGGAATTCAGCGTAGGATTCTGGGCTCGGAAAAATGGGACAAGTTTCTGTTGACTTCAGTGAAAAGGAGATTCATGGCAGGGGAGGTAAGCCAATGCCTGCAAATCTTAAGATGGTTATTTGCTAGGTGGTGGTTAGGGCGAGGCTCCGTTCGACCGCTTCGGTGGCCTGCGTTGACGTTGGCTGGCCTAGGTGGATCTTCCCTTGCAGCATCACTCAATGGGCTTCTCAGGCGGTCAAGTGCATTTTATGTATTCAGGCAATTTGACACGAAACCCAGTATCTGGATGTGTTTTTGGTGTCTTAGCATTTAGAATTCCCCTCAGATTATGATTACCTCTACATTTATGTACCATGTTGTCTGTCTGCATCTTCCAGGTCTCTCTTGAAAAGTGAATTCAATACAAAGTCCTGTTCCGCCCAGTTCCATCCGTCCCCCAGGCTTATTATTTCACTTTTCATCATTTTTCTTTTGTTTTCAGTGCTTGATTTAGATTTCAGGTCACTTGTCTATGACTTCTTCTGTGCAAACGTGAAATAGGTTTTTTTTTGAAGTAAAATACAATGCTTTGCTGAAATTCAGACAGGGTTGTTATTTTAGGTTTATTTTTTGAAAGCCTACCTGATTCGTTGTATAAGACTTCTCACAATAACACTAGCAAATAATTAATAAGCAATTGATTACAAGTAGCACTGCTCTTTCACTTTCTGGACAAAGTTCCCGAAGTAATTCTGGAACTGGAGCCTATAGCTATAGGGTACAGCCAGGTGCATCTGGGAGATCTCGATCCATGCTGATGCTCCTTTTCAGCGGCAGACAGAAATTACTGGAGGATTCTGGTCGGCGATCTTACCCTCGTTTACTTTTACTGCAAGACAAGCAGGCGACTTAAGAAATGCTGGACTCGGGCCACCTCCCTGCTATTCCCATCCAGCCGAAAAGAGAGCGGCTCAAGGGAGGCTTCTGGCCGGGAGCCACGGTAGCCCAGTGCATTTCCAAACGGGAGGAAGACACAAATGGCTGAGACACAAGACTGCGTGTTCCCGCTCGCTTGCAGGCCACGTGTAACTGAATTTTCCTGCTGGTGTAATGAAGTGGGTCTAATTGAGACATGCTGAGCCTGAGCTGAGGGCTGGCTCAGCCAAGATGTGGGCCTTTAATAGCCTCGAATGAGGGCAGCTCTTCACTTGGGCTCGCGCCGCTTTCTCCCTGTAGCGCTCGAAAACGCACACAAGTGCAATCGTCAGAAGGCAGAAGAACTTCAGGCGCCAGAACTGATGCACACGTGGGTGAATAAGGGAGTAAGAAGGCACGGGACATGAGGAGCGATGCTCTTTGGAAGAGACCTGCTGGTTCGTTGCCCTTGTTTGGCACCTCGCAGGAAGGGCATCTGTGCCCGGGGCTCGTGGGCGCTATTGCATCTGCCAGAGGCGCTGGACAAGAGGGAGTGGGTAAGTGTTCGTGGCTTGGTTAAGATCTTGTCTATTTTCCCCAACCTGAGCAATGTAAGCAATTTAAACACAGCAAGTGTGGTGACAATGGGAAATAATTATTTCAGAAAGCTTGCAAACATGCCTTTATAAAACAAATTGAGTTTCTTTTTTGAAATAAAGCAACAAGGAAAGGGTTGGAAAGTTGCAGCCTTCATAATATGCAGCACGGGGTAGGAGTGAAGGAAACAAATTTATGATTATGTCTCCGGTAAGGAGACAGTTGTCTCCTGGAAGGAAAGAATAACCATGCAAAAGCTATTTTTGGGTGCCTTTTGGTGAACAATTCTCCTTCAGATGTGCTGTTCTTTTAATAGAGATCTCTTTTTTTGCATTTATGTTGCTGCTTTGCAGTGGTTTGAAAGCGGGAATGTGCGACTGAAACTGTGCCGGGTTTCTTTATAAAAAAATCTGACATAAAACTGCTTCAGTGGATGGCTTTATGATGCGTTGAGAAAAAAGTGTGTGGCATACATTGAATCTTTTGAGCAATCTAAACTGAGATCTAGCTGCCATGTTCGTGAATGTCTGTGCCAGTGAAACTGGAGGAGATGGGCTGAGGTGACGTTTAAACCAGCCCCCCTTTGAATCCAGAGGATCCCCCAACCAGACGGAAACAGCCCAAGCTTCCAGGAGGTCTTCAGCAGCTGGTTCATTTGAAGTACTTGGTACTTGTGAGCTACAGGCATTTCTGGTTTTTTTAATCTATTAACAGCAAAAAGTAAGTGAATGTAAAAGTAGCTCTGGAACACAAACAAATTCAGGATTAAGGGAAAAATGTAAGCCCTCCCAGTAAATGCTTGTGGGCAATGCAGGAGGCTGAAGAAGGTTGTGAGGAGTACTGCAGGCCAGGAGGAAAGTCAATGTGCAGGTATCCTGAACCTCAGCAGCCATCAGCCTGCTCCAGTGAGGCTGGGCCGCCTGTGAATTTCGGCTCTGAATCCGTTTGCCCCTGCCTTCTCTCAGCCATGTAACTCTTTGTAGAGAGCTAATTTTCAGGAATTTATGTGGATATACGGATGCCTCCCCATCTGAGGGAATGTCACTCCACTGATTACATGAGATACAGTAGAGGAACTGACCCATGTATTTCAAAATAAATTTAGTTCTTGTATAGCAGTGTAACCGCCTATGGCTTACAAACAATTTAGAACTGCAGTGTAGGTTTTTCAGGTATTTAGAATTCCAGCCACCACCTTTGAAGCATACATATTCTTTGGATGTAAAGTTTGGATGGGGGAGTGTTGGATCGCTCCTACTAAACCGTGTATAAAGATCAGATCCATCCCAGCAACCAGCCTGGGGTGCTTTCTTCGGCTGTTTATGAATCGGAACGGTGCTCGTTTTCCTGTACCTCTGCAACAGTTCGTGTTCCTTTCAGGGTGCTGCACCACTGATCCTGGCTGGAGGCAGCTGAAGCGGGGATGTGGATAACGCAGTGCAGATATTTTTCTGTTTCTTTTATCGATTTTTTTTTTTCTGAATTTGCTTCGGTGTTGTCAGTTGTTGTCAGTCTGAGTGGATGGCTTGTGGGCACGACCAAATTCTCATTCACTTACCACTTCACATTTAACTTGTCACAGATAAAAAATACGTTACTACGAGACGGTGTTTTGTTCTATTCTTGATCAAACTGCTCTGACATTCATTTTGATGGATGATGATATCCAAATGATCACAGCGCAGGCTGTTAATTTCAGTTCCTTTTGATTTAAATTAGGAATTAAATTTTCTCTAATTCTGCCTGGTTGTAGGCAGTCCCATGCTTTGATAGCATGTTCGTATTGCAAACTTCCCCCTCCTCCAGCTGCTCATGGATTAAAATAATCAGTGTTGCCCTGAGCAGGCAGAGGGACCCATTACTGGTGCCCGAGTGTTTGGGCTGAGGTGGTTAAATGGAGTATTCGCATCTCTCCTGATAAACAGGAGCTGCGTGGCACGGGCCGCGTGGCACAGGCCGGGGCTGCGGGCGGCAGGGACGGAGCAGGAGCAGGAGCAGGAGCAGGAGCAGGGAGGGAAGCACTGCTGAGTCAACTCCACCTGAAGTCGCGGTCTCCCATGTAAGGGTTGTTCTGAAGGGTTTAAGCTCAGCTGCAGCACCACCACCACTACTTTGACTCTTTTTTATTCACGCAAAATCACTTGCTGCTAATTGGAGTTTATATTCTGTTAAAATGTGTTCTGGCTCTGACAGGCCAGGCCTGTACAGAGCACCTTGGTGAACTCCCTCCGCGCTCGGTCAAGGCTGGACACCTCTTCACTTTGCGAGCCCAGCCAACATGAGCAGAGGCCTGAAAAGCAAGCTGGCTGCTTGCAACGTCGTGCATCTTCAGGAGTGGAACCGAGCGCTGTTCCCAGATGTCCCTGAGCATTTGTACCTCTAATGACGTGGTGTCACACCTATCTGATCCCGTCATCTGCTGGGCACAGGCGTGACGGATGGTGGAGCTGCATCCTTCTTATTGTCTGAGGGCCACCTTTTCCTTTTTCTTTTTGGCGGATTGCAATGTGACGCGGCGAGCTGTCCTGTGGCATGTTCTGCAGCCCTGAGCTCATCATCCAAAGTTAATACCCCCGCCTGCTCAGGAAAATGCCTGGCATAGCAGACGTATCACCTGTTTAAAAAAATAAAAGCGAAGAAGCATTTTAAGCTTACTGAAACATGCACATCACTTGCTAGGCTTCAGTTGCTGAAATAAATTCCCTGAACTTCTGTATCAAGTCTTCCAGAAATTATTAAAAGCGTTTGTGGGATTATTCTGAGCTCAGCGGCAGGAAGTCTCGTGCTTTTAACAGAGGAGATGGGAAAACTGGGGATAGCTGTGGGCCTTCTTGAGCAGTCATGTTAGTTTTTTGCTGCTAGGCGGCTTTCACACCCTGCACTGTGGTTTTTTTCCCCCCATAAATTATCCATTAATAGTTCTTTAAAAGTGTGGGGTTTTTTTAAATGGGCACTTAATAGAGGAGAAAAACAGTTTTTGTATGCTTTTAAGTGATTTTTTTTTTTTTTTGAGAAAGTAAGTTTCCAGCACTGCTTCAGAAACTAAAGGAAGTAACAGCTCTGAGAGCAGGCGTGGAGGATATTGTGAGCTCTGGCCTTTGTAGTGTCTATTTTTGGAGTCTGTCACCTTTAGTAACTTAAAATCACTTGAATGTTTTTTTTTTTTTTTATCTGAAGTTGCCCAAATGCTTGTTGGAAGCTCTTGCGTTACTTTTTTTTCTTACAGACTTAGAATCATACAATCGCTTTGGTTGGAACCATTAACCTACCCCTGCCAGCCCACCCCCAAACCCCGTCCCTCAGCACCTCATCCATCCTTCTTTTAAATCCCTCCAGGGGTGGGGACTCGACCCCCTCCCTGGGCAGCCCATTCCAGAGCCTGACAGCCCTTTTGGGGAAGAAATTTTTCCTAATGTCCAGCCTAACCCTGCCCTGGCACAACTTCAGACCATTCCCCCTCATCCCATCGCCCGTTACCGGGGGGAAGAGGCCGACCCCCACCTCGCTGCAGCCCCCTTTCAGGTAACTTAATTAAAGCGCGAATAAAATTCGGGTCGGTGCAGAATGTTTTGAGGGGAGAAGGGAGGGAAAACAACGCCGTGCCGTGACACATTCTCTGTCATTTCCAGAGTCGAGCGACGCTCGCGGGGACGCCGCTCCCGGCCGGGCCCCTCCGGCCGCGCCCCCCGCCCGCCCCGGGGCGGTCCGGTCCCGTGTCCCGCCTCCCGGGGCGGGGCGGCCTCCCGGCGTCGGTGGGAGGCAGCGGGTGCCGCCGTGTCCGCAGCATCGCGGCGCGGCGGGCAGGGATGGAGCCCTGGAAGCAGTGCGGGCAGTGGCTGATCAGCTGCAAGGTGCTGCCGCCCAACCACCGGGTGACCTGGGACACGGCGCAGGTCTTCGACCTGGCGCAGACGCTGCGCGACGGCGTCCTGCTCTGCCAGCTGCTCAACAACCTGCGCAGCCGCTCCATCAACCTCAAGGAGATCAACCTGCGCCCGCAGATGTCCCAGGTGCGACCCGCGGGGGTTTTTGTCTCCTCACAGCGCCGTGAGGGCTCGGCGCCCGCCGCGGTTTGGGCGGGAACCTGCGGAGCCCCCGTCCCGTCGGGGCGGCTGCGCTGAGGAGAAGCTCCCCGCCCGCAGCGCCGCGGTGTGCCCGGGGGGGGGGGTGGTGTGGCCAGCGGGAGCAGGGCAGGGAGCGTGCCCCTGTGCTGGGCACTGGGGGGGCCGCCCCTCGACTGCTGGGGTCAGGGTTGGGCCCCTCCCTCCCCGAAGGCCCTGGGGGGGCTGGAGCGTGTCCAGAGAAGGGCAGCGGAGCTGGGGAGGGGTCTGGAGCCCCAGGCTGCTGGGGAGCGGCTGGGGGAGCTGGGGGGGTTCAGCCTGGAGCAGAGGAGGCTGAGGGGAGCCCTCATCGCTCCCTACAGCTGCCTGAGAGGAGGGGGAGCCGGGGGGGTCGGGCTCTGCTCCCAGGGAAGGGGCGATGGGACGAGGGGCAATGGCCTCAAGTTGTGCCAGGGCAGGGTGAGGTTGGGCCTGGGGAACAATTCCTTCCCCAAAGGGCTGTCAGGGGCTGGAAGGGGCTGCCCAGGGAAGGGGTCGAGTCCCCAGCCCTGGGGGGATTTAACAGCCGGGCAGAGGTGGTGCTGAGGGACGGGGTTTGGGGGTGGGATGGCGGGGGTAGGTTAAAGGTTGGACTCGATGATCTTAAAGGGCTTTTCCAACCAAAGTGATTCTGTGATTCTATGACCCCGTGCCTCCCCGGGGCACGGAGCGGGGAGAGCGAGGGGATGGGAGCGGGTCGGCGGCCGGGGGGCAGCGGGCGAGGGGAGCGGTGGGAGCGCCTGGCCGCGCCGCTGCCGCCACCGCTGGGGTTGGCGTTGAAGGGCGCTGGGTAGCGGGGAGCCGCGTGCCGGGCAGCGGGGTGCCTGCGCGGTAGTGGCCGTTCTCCTCCAGAGCCTTTCGTGTTTAGCTTTGCAGATGGCTGGTTTGGCGGAGTGACGGCGCAGCGTGCCTCTGAATCGCCCCGTTTCAGGTGCCTTTCCCGGCTGGGCCTGCTGTCCCGCTGCCGTGCCTCGGGGCGACCGCGCGGAGTAACGGGGCGGGCAGGGGCCGCGTGCCCCCCGCGTCCCACCACGGCCCCGCGCCCTCCTGGGGACGGTGGCGGCCGGGCAGGGCCTGGCTGGGAGGGAGCTAAAGCTTCTGAGCCTTCCGTGTGCTTTGCAGCCTTGAGAAACCGGTGCCTTGTGACACTTCGGTGCTATGATTGTGTTTTAGGTTTATAGAATAAAAATTGCCACCGGCGTTTAGGACACCGGCAAAAAGCAGCGGTAGTGAATTATACTTTGGGAGGAACGTTCTTCGTCCACGGTGCCTCGCAAAGCCAGTTATTTTCTTTCTTTTTAATTCCCTTTTTAGCAGCTGTGTTTAATTCCTTTGTTTAGCAGCCCCCTCCACCCCCACCCCACCCCCAAGGGGACATTTTCTGTAAGCCTACAGTGCAAAAAGGGGAAAAAGTGTCAGGTGTACTTCAGCTGGTCGGGATGACAACGCCCGGGCCGTGGTGCGAGGTGTGCGGGCTGTCCCCCCAGGGCTGTCCCCCCAGGGCTGTCCCCCCAGGGCTGTCCCCCCAGGGCTGTCCCCAGGCCCTTGAGAGCTCAAGTGCCTGCCTGCATCGCCTGAGCAGAGGCAATGGTTACCCCAGTGATGGAGGGGGGCGGGGGGCGGCTCCTCTGAGCGGAGGAAATCCAGGTAAGTTCTCGCCGCACCGTTCAGACGCTGAGGGGGTTTCAGGACTTGCTAAACAGTACCGGAGCCGTGGTTTATGTTTTCATTATCGCTAGATTGATTGCTTCCAAAGTGACCCTCTTTCAGTTCAGCTTGCAGAACTGTAAATGCTTTGCATAGGAACTGTTGGAAATGGTTCCTTGTCCTGCTTGTCATGGATGAAAAGTACCGAATTCTCATTTTTTTTAATGAACTGGAAAGGTGTCCTCGTGATATTCCACAGTATTTTCTGGACAGCCAACTCATTGAATCAACTGCAGTGAGGGATTAATGTTGCTTGTCTGGACCAATGTTACTTAATTTTGTTTTTGACTAATTAAGACCATGGTGGTCTCATCCTGCCTACTAAAAATAAGCATCAAAACGCTCTGCTGCCTTCTTTCTTAGAGCAGGTTTGGGAATTAAGGTTAATATTTATTTCTCTAAGTGCGTTTGAACTATGGATTATAACTGTAGATCTTGGATTCTTTACAATGCGTATTTTGAACTTGAGCTTTGTATGTGCACCGTGTAGCTCCTGGAGCTGTTCTGTGGCTGTGGCGGGTGCCTCCTGGTCTGTGTGTCCGTCTGTCTGCGGAACCTGCGCTCCACGGCGCTGTAGACCGCTCTCTCTAGTGGCGCGTTTCTTGCCCTGCACTGATTTCACCCTTGAAATAGGGGGAACTGTTGCTGGGTCAGAACCTACGGTGGGTAACTGCACAGCATTAAATTTGCTGGGAAGGTTCCCTCTTCCTTCTGTGAGATAAGGATTTGGCCGTGTCGGTGAGGTTCTGTGGGGCTTAATGAAAAGCCTCCTGGAGGAGATGCTTGCAGCTGGAGAGGATCGCTCCGGGAAAATGTCAGAAACTGTTACTAAAGATGTGGTGGGTAGAAGTTCTGCAAGGTGTGCTTGTCGTTTGTGGCTGAGAGCGGGGAGAGCACTTGGCAACAACTTGGGCTGAAGTCTCAGGGCTTGAAGATTATTGATGGGGTGAGATCTGCTTGGGCTCTGCAGAGCTGAGCCCTGAATGGTGAGTTTCATCAGAACGATGCTTGTCCATGAACTGACGCATTCGATGCATCTCAAGGTCTTGTAGGAGCGCTGGCCGACTCTCCTGTTGCTTGTGGGGCAGTGATCTGGAGGCACGGGGGGGCCAGAGCAGAGCTGGCCTCAGGGCGGGAATCGCCTCGGCCGCTGCTGCCGGGACGTGCTGCTGCGTCCACACCGCTTGGCTGGGCGGTGTGAGCCTCCTGTGGCCCCTACCTGTCACCTTCTAGAGCAGAGCTTTGGCTCCCGTGCTGCTTGATCGGATGTTGTTTTCTGCCGCGAAGATCTCGGGGTGGCTCAGGGGATTCTTACTGTGCAGCTTTTGAGCAAGAGAAGCAGAGGCGCGGGTGGCGGTGTCGTGGCTGGGCCGTGCGGAGGGCAGACCGCCGGGTTTTGGCCCTGGCTCAGGCTGCTGCTGCCCTTCCCAGGCCTCTCTGTGACCCAGGCTTTCGTGGCTTGGGGGGGAGGTACAAACGCAGCAGCGCCCGAGCACAGGAAGGTGAGGGACGGTGCCTCAGGCAGACCGGGGAGTAGGTGTCAGGCCTCTGACATGAGAGAGCCGAGTCTCTTCCATTCCATTACGTATTTATTTTTTCAGAATGAATGTGGCAGATCAGACGTCGGTGACGCTCATCGGCTCTGCCCAGTAACCCCTTGAAAGCTGCATCAGAAGCCTGGAGGGATTTTGACAGAGGCTGCTGCTTCCGACGCCGCT
Source organism: Butorides virescens (assembly GCA_017310255.1). Taxonomy (NCBI): domain Eukaryota; kingdom Metazoa; phylum Chordata; class Aves; order Pelecaniformes; family Ardeidae; genus Butorides; species Butorides virescens. Next base: position 8,377 of record JADKXX010002232.1, on the reverse strand, counting down.
TCGTGCCGGAGCCCGGCCCAGCCGAGCAGGAGGGACGTGGCTCTGCGGTGCGAGCACCCGGCGGCTGCAGGCGCCCGGGCGGGAATAGAGACCGAGCCTGGGGGCGCCCGGCACTGCGACACGGGCACGTGCATGACCCAGGGGCGGCGCCTACCTTCCCTTCTACAGCCTGGCTCGCCCGGGGAGCCGCGTGCCTTCGTGCGCCGCCAGCCGCGCGCCTCGTGCCACAGCTCTTCTCCTGGGGGGGCTCTTCCATGCCTTTGCAGTCCGTGGATTCAGCCCCCCTACCTCTTTGGAGATAACCGTGCCCGTGGAAGAGAAATGTCTCTGTGGTTTTAGGTTGCAAAACATTGGGTTTAGAAGCTGTTTGAATGCTGGCTGTTTTCATCTGCGTTCCTGTATGTTTATGAAAATATTTACATTTAGTCAGTGGAAGTTGTGCTTTGAAGAACAGAAGCTGATGCAGTCAGTTGCGCTTTCCAGAAAGTAAGCCTGAGCTGTGAAAGCATAAACCTGGCGTCTGCAAGGGATGAGCAGCGTTGTCGCTTTGCCGATGGATCTTCCGCCTCCGGGTCGCCAGCGCAATACTGCCCAGCCCCTGGCTGAGAAGCTGGCGTGTGTCCGCACTCGGTCCCCTGCGAAAAACTGCACGTGGGCTTTGTGTGAGATGGGAAACTGTTGGGTTCAGGGATGCTTGTGTTGTGGTTGTGTTTTTTTTTCCCCTGTGACTGAAGAGAACAGGAGAGTGCTGGTGCTCCTATGGGCTCTCGTGCCAGGGCCCAGAACCTCTTTGCTGTTTGAACTCCCACGGGCTAGCAACATGAGTTGTTGTTTTCAAGCAGTGCATGTGCCATCAGGAAAGGAAATTTGGAAGGTGGGTCAAGTAATGTCTTTTGGCCTTTAACTGTAGGGCAGCCTGCCTGACTCAGACCTGGGAGCTGGTGCTGTGACAGTGGTCTTTGCTGCAGGCCGCTGTGAAGAAGCGCCAAGCCCTGCAGCTGCTGGGAGCGGGAGCGGGAGCGTGCCAGATGCATCGCAGAGGTGCGGCTGGCGTGCTGCGGGGTTTCCCCAAAGTGCAGCGTGGTGCCTGGTGGTGGTGGGACGGAGGACGGAGCGCTGCAGCTCAGCATCTGTTGACTGTAGCAATTCACCTTCCTCGGATGCTGCCTCTTGGCTGACGTGGACTGGTGAAAATAATAAAAAAGTAGTGATCTGTAACGGAGTACTAATCCTAATGTTTAATCATAATCATGCAAGAACTTAAATAATTTATTGCCAGAAATATAAAACCTAAACCAACAGATTGCGATGGATTTGCAGAAGATGTCATCTGTTTAATGCTTATCTTTGATCTTTAATACTTTGCAAACTCATTTTGAAATGGTTTTTGCAAGGCATTCAGTTAACTTGTGAGAGATTGCTAAACAGGAAAACTGCACTTAATGCAATACTGGCATGGGAGTTTGCTAAAGGGGATGTTGACATAGATTAAATATTAAAAATATCTTTTTCCTATTATTCTAATAAAAATAAACAACATATCCCTCACTTTGTATTAAAAGTTGAAATGTGTTCTAATTTTAGGTAGGTAGTTTTTTTGGTGTGACTGTATAGTCCAAAGGAAGTTCATTATCTTTGTCATCCACGCTATATTTTGGTGTGACAACTGGGCTTTTGAGCAGTTTATTTTTCTTGGTTACAGTGGTATGAGGCAGCCTCAGGATGTGGGTGTGCTGAGAGACATACCTCTCCCCTGCCATTTCCTCTGATCCTGCCCCCGGCCAGGAGCTTCCCCGTCCCCCCGAAATGATAACCTTGATCTGCCCCCAGCTCAGTGAGCCCCGTCCCACCTCTGTGAGCTTCCCCAGGTGGGTTCGCTCCCTGACGTGCGCTTCCCTGCAGCCATGCCACTTGATTTTTATTTTTTTTTTTTTTTTTTTTTTTTTTTTTTTTTCCCCTTCCAAATCTCAGTTTAGGAGAGCACGCCAAGCGTCCGATATCAAATCTGGTGTGCCGCGTGGCTCTGCGAGGGAGGAAATGGGAATTGTCTCATGACTCCACATGTTACCTAAAAGAGGAAGAGTGGGATGTGAGTGGATGTGCTGACCTCTGTGCATGAGGATGTGATTTAGGTCTGGCACCCTGGGATGATGAGCTAGGTGAGAAAATTAAGGGGGCTTGGAGTGGTGCTCGTAGCCTTTCCTGGAGCCATGGGACATCAGTAATCTCTTTTCCTTGGGCAGAGAAGTGTTTGAGAGAACTGGTGTGCAGAGTACCCCTTACTCTGTGTGTGCTTGTTCGCTAGGTGCTAGGTTGGTGAGTTAAGGAAGCACCACAGAGATGCATTGAGATTAATATGGTTTTTCTGGAGCTGCAAAACTTCGGGGGCTTGAACAAGAGTTTGGTAACTGGTTCAATTTTTATAAGTGTGTAGAAAGAAGATATGTGTGTTTAAAAAAACCCAAACAAACCAACCCATCTTTTTGAATTATTTAAAACTGTGTATATTCAATGTAATTGCTTTAAAAATATGTTTTTAACTATTTGTTTTTTTCCAGTCTCTTTGCTTACTTGCTGGTACTTCGATCCGCTGAATGGCTTTTCTGCCTTTACCTTTACATCCATGATTCACGAAGCGAAAGCTGCGTTGGCCCTAAGGTGTACCCGTAAGGTGTATTACCCACAAAAGATGTGTTTATCTGCGTGTGTGTTATGTACGCACGTGGGAATCTCACACATGTCTGACTGGGTAAAATGTGAACAAACGTTTGTTCAAAGCCTGGCCTCTATGCTTTGTGCTAGGAAAAGCAACAGGCAAAGTTGTGAGCCCGCATTTCGGGGTAATTCTTCTTACCTTAAGAAGATGGAGAAAATAATAAAACTGATCTAATGATTTTTTTTTTTTTTTTATTCACATTAATTCTTTTTTGATGGGGGGAAGGGAAGACGGCAGCTGTACTGTACTGTACAGCTTATTTTACGTGCTGTATTTGTCATACGGTTGTTAAATGCAGCATACGCATCTTGCCGAGAACTGTCTCAAGCGTGTGTGGCCCCCCCCCCCCCCCGCACAAAATCTTAGCGTGCTGGAAGCTGCCTAATGCACTGACAGGAAGGATAGTGGTACTGGCTTCTCGCAGAGGCTACAGCGTGTGCCAGCAGGGGATAACTTAAATGAATGCCTGCGTACAGGGTGCTGCTGTGTCGTGTGGGAGAAGCCAAGTTGTTTTCCGAGCCCTGTCCGACATGGGTGGGAGACCTGAGATAGCGGTGAGGTGAAGGTCTGCTTGTGATGAGGAGCTCGAGGGGAGAGGGAAGGATGCGTAAGAAGTAGGACAAAACTGTCAAAAGCAACAAATAAGACCTAGAGAGAAAGGTCAGGAGAAGTTGGGAAGCTGGATTGAAGGGGCTGTCCCTAAGCAAGGTGCTTAGGGATTTTGAGAGAGGGCAGGAAAAATCATTTTAAGATTTATCCCAAGGTAAACACGGGAAACTGGTCTTGGATATACAGTGTTATTCTTTAATGAAAATGGCGTTACCGTTTAACGGCGGCGTGCTGGTGTGGGTTACAGCGCGCTGCCCTCGGGCCCCGGGCGGTGGTTTGCCGGGCTGCAGCGCTGGGTGTCGTGGCGGGTCCGTACCCAGCGGTGCCACGTGTGCGCCGGTGAGGTAGAGCATCTCGGGCTTCTCGCCCGCATCCTTCCCCCCTCTCCTTTTGAAGGCCCAAAGAGTTGATTAAACTGTAGGTGTAAAGATTAAATCGTGGGTGTAAAGAAGGAAATGCAGAGGGTGGGGGGGGAAGGGGCTGCAAGGTAAGGCAGCCACTGGGGGGCGAGGGGTGAGGGGGGGACCCTGAAAGGAGCGTGGCGGTGCGTCCGTCGTGGGGAGCTGGCAGCTCCTGGCCCTGGCATGGCTGAGACTGGGGTGACTGGCGCGGGCGCTGGGGAGGAGGGTTAACTGGGAGCAGCAGCCGGCCGCTGGTGAGGGGCACGGGCAGGAAGGGCTTCCGGAACACGGTTTGATATTGGTAAAACAGAGGCAGGCAGGGCGAGAGGCTGGCTTCTGCTGAAGCGATGCTGGCTCCCCCCCAGGATGAGCGCTGGCGGCCGCGAAGGGAGCCCGCTGCAGCACCCTCTCCTCCGTGCCGGCGAGAAGGGCGCTCGCGCCCAGACCCGAGTGTGTCGCTGCCCACCACGGGCAGGGGGGTCCTGGCTCGTGCCCTGCTCTGTGTGGGCATCTTTGGGCTCAGAGGAGTCTGTGTTGCTCTGTTAGGGCACTGGCAGTTTTATCTTCTTTAAATTTTACTGTATATGGAGATGTCAGTTTTTTAACTTTTTCCCCCCAATACTAAAATCGTATCTGTAGTTCTTTAAAAAACAAACAAAAACCCCATAAACCCCCTGACTTTTATTCTCCTTGTTATTGCTCCCAAACAGCACTGCAGTACTTCATATTCCTCCACAGCAGTGTTTTGTACTACCTTGCGCCGTGTTACTTCGGTATTTCAGAAATCCTGTTTCAGAGAGAAGTACAAATCAATGTTTACTGTGTCAAGTTGGCTGTTAATTTTTTTATCCGGCACTCTCCAGTTTGCTCAGCATCATCGGGAGCTGCCTTTTATTTCCTCTTATTCTGCCTGACAAGCCAAGTGTAAGACTTGAGGCATTGTGAAATGCCAGCTGTTTGCTAAAACCTGTGATATGTAAGGCACAATCCGAACAGACATCTTCACAGTGAGGTTCTGAATTTTTATATTTAGGAGAAAGATGTTCCCTCAAAGCTCGGTGAATGCTGTTGGCTCCAGTTCAACACATTGCCAAGTGAGAACATATCTTTTAGACAAACACCGGTCAATGACCCTTTCTCTCGTCCTGCGTTAAATGACAGTGGTGAATGTCTTGCTGCCATGGGACACTGAAGGACCATTAATAGGTTATTGGGTTCTTTGTATATTCAGGACATGAAGCCTTGGTCACAAGCTGTGTAATATGGCAGTATCGGAGCAATTTCTGTACAAGCTGCTCATGCTATTTAAAACACTCTTGCAGACCCACAGGTATGAACTAACGTAATTGGGAAGATTAAGTTCAGCTGCCCTGTGTTACAATCCAGAATATTTGGGGGCTGTAAATTGCCTTTACTTTCAGTCAGAATTTTATTTTATAATTGGTTAGCAGGAATTTGGTTAATCTGTCATGACCTATTTTTCACGTGTTTTATGCCTCTAAAAATCACTTGGAAGTTATTGTAAGTGAGGTAGAGAATACGGTATGGTTCCCTTGCAGAAGCAAACAGAACGTATAGTTGAGGTTGCTGCTATAATCAAGTGTTTTCTGAAAAAACCAAAACAAAGCATCTTTTAAAGCATATTTTTAACTGGTGAAGCTTAGCAGGACAAGAGTATTTGCATTTCCAAAATCCTTAGATATGCTCTTTAATCCTTGATACCATCAAATTTACCTATTTGTTTCTGAGTTATATAAGGGTATGTACTGCATAATCTATACTTGGGATGCTTTGTACCATGGCTTGTTCCTGCACTCGCGTCACTTCAGCATGGAAGGAAGCCTTACAGTCAACTAAAGCAGAGTGGTTAGAGCTTGACCCTTGAAAATTTTGACTGCCGAAGCAGCTTCGCTTCGCTGTTGTGTAGGAAATGTGATGCTAAGAACATTTAATGCATTGTTTTGTCTGCCCGCGCTATAAATGAACACTGTAATAATGAAGACAACCTCATCGCCTGTGCAATTCCTTGTGTTTTGCTTGCATGTTGGTGGTCAAGATTGAAATTATGCTTACATGCTCCAGTGATCGACTTCAAATTCGTACCAGCTACTGCTCTGTGTAGCAGTGGTGCCTTTTATCAGCTGATACAAGGCCATGATGGCCATGCTAATTTTCCTTCTGAATTCCTTGGGGTCTGTGAGCAAATATGTCTGATTCCAGTGCAGAGATGGGTAAAGGTAGATGGAGGCCCACACCTTCGCTCCACTAATGTACCTGTCGATTTTAGGTGTCTCTGGATGGAGGTCTGGTGGTCATGTAGTCCTACCATGTGAACTGTAACTCAGGAGAACCGCTCATAAATCCTACTTATCTCGGTAGGATTTAGACCAGGCTTTGGATTTCCTTTTCCTGGAGAGTAAGCAGAAAGTTGGGAACACCAGAGAGCATGTTCAAACTATTGCTACTGCCTGCGGCTCCTTTTACTCTTGAAATAAAGACCGGGACTCTCTGAAGCGCCCCTGCGAGCTGCTGCCGTTGGGCTCGTGGTCAGTTGATGTCTGGTTGGTTGAAGAGGGATTTCTGCCAAGCTTTAAAAACCTAACTTGTATTTAGGCAGATATGTTGAAAACCTCTTCATGTTACTTTGAGGCTCAAGTTCTGCATTTCAGAGCAGTATCTGTTTTGCTAAATCGCACCAAGTTGCATGAGGAAACATTTAAGTTTCACTTTCTCTTAGTGGTTTACCCTCCGCAAAGTGATGCGGGATTTTGGGTTGCATTGCATACTTCTCTGAATTGGCAATTGCTTATTTTTAAATATTGTTGAGAATTCCTGCTGAGCTTTGATTTCCCACCTTCATATTCCCTTATTATTTGTGGGTCTTACTTAGATTTTGTGATGCTTGGTACGAAGTAATAGTTTTTGGTCTTTACCCTGAGGGCTCGTGTCACCGTGCGGGACGCTGAGCGGATGGCGGCCGTGGTGAGAGCTGAGGCTTATCTCTGCACTTGTTCTTCTCGGTGTCGCCTTGGAGCGGTACTGTCGGTGAGCAGGACTGCGCCTTAGAAAATGCTTGTAGCGAATGTCTCTGTGCTGTTGCAGGTTTTATGAAGCGCTACGGAAATGACTCCAGTAATCCTACTGCAATGCCTCTGTAGTTGTCTCAGAGTCCTATAGATTGCCCTTCCTGCGGAAGACACTGGTGAATTGATGAGCTGGGGTGAAAGCCTTTGACTGGGGCCTGCAAACAGAGCCATGGTGATGGGAGAGGGTGCGGAGGCGGGGGGCTGAGCTGTGCTGGGGACGGGGAGCTGCTCGTCACGAGAAGCTCCTGAGCAGTAGGCTGGAGCGTATTTCTCATCTGTGTGTCTTCCCGGCTATAATTGCTCAGAGTCACAGACCCCTGAGGAATCTGCTTAATTTAAACTATCTGCATTCTCTTTTCTGAGGATTTAGGGTTTTGTAGCCTGTAAGTCCCATAGTGCATCACATTATTTCAAGAGCACAAAGCTCTAGCAATAATAAATGTAATGTGACTTACTCTTTAGTGGTAAAAATACCTATTATGAAAAAAAAGTCTCTTGCAGTTGTGTGGGATTTCCAGTTACAATGACCTAGTATTCCTGGAGGGTGGTTGGTTTTTTTGTGGGGTTTGGTTTTTTTATTTTTTCTAAAAAAAGAAATTATAAGTATTTTGGCATGGCCAATGAGAGAAACATAAAAAAGCAACTGCTAATTAAAAACCTCCTGAAACAAGAGGGAGCGTGTTTTGTAACATCGTCTCTTGGCACACCTCGCTAGGAACAGGCCTGAGGAGAAGATCCTTCTCCCACCAGTAGTGTAAGAGTGGCCGTGAATTCCCGTGGCCTCTGATCAGCAGTGGGCAAAGGCTGAGACGTTCTCCTTTGGGGCAGAACTGATGTTTTGGTGGGGTTTCTCTGTGTAGCGCTGCTGCTGGTGGTGGTCATATTGATTAAGGACTTGGTCTTTCCGTCTCAGAACTCACTGCTGTTTCCCTGCTATGGGAGGGCAGGCTTTGGGAACGGCTTTCTGTCTTAAAATGCATGGCTGAACATGCAGGACCAGAAATACATTTTGCAAAACAGTTTATGTTTGGAAATACGACTCCTGAGTGATGTACCTTTTTCATCCCAGCGAGGAACAGTGATTTCATCTAATGCTGTTTGTAAAATTTGTCGTGGAGCAGTCCTACAGGAAAATGAGTCCTCAAAAGGTTTTGCAGGAATGCCATTCTTGGGAGATGTTCTTTAAATGATTCGGAAAAGAAATGCAGTAGTATTTAGCTTTTCCTGTTTTGTGCTGAGTATCATGAGAGTTTGACCTCAAAATCCAGTCTTTCAGTAAAGTCGTGTTAAAGTTTAATGAACTTAAAATGCCTTTTATCTTGATTTGAAAGAGCGGCAGATTTTGAAATGTTAGGATTTCTGTAGGATATTTCATTTTCCAGTCAGCTCTGCTAGTGACAAACTCATTTCAATTTTCCCCGATTCTTATATTTTTCTGCCTTGGCTCAGGTGGCTTGGTCTCATCTGTTGTGCTAGAAACCCAGACTGCTCCGTGATTAGGGAGAGCTATTGCTCCGTGATTAGGGAGAGCTATTGCTCCGTGATTAGGGAGAGCTATTGCTCCG